>CAJQUW010003232.1:0-583856 GCA_907163375.1 Prostheceraeus crozeri
GGGCGAACCGTCCTAGGTTGACGTGGGCGACCGCCAGTATTAGTCTTGAGGCTATAGTGTGTGATGTTTTTTGTGTGTAGCGTCCAAACGAAGCATCGGATGAGAAAACGGAGGCCAGATTCGGAATCTACGTGAAATTTTGGGTTAGGAAGGATGTTTCCAGCGAAATCGGAGAGAAAAAATTTTCGGCTGACGTCCCCCCCCCTGGACGGCTTGCTTCCAGTGGACGGATTTTGTCGTGCGATAGCTCGTTTGAAAGCTAAGAGTGAGACAAATTCACTGAAAGAATCGGCTTGTTCATATCTGTCTTCGTTTAGATGTGAGACGCCATTTAAGATTTTGGGACATTGGCGAAAAACGACAGAGTTAGACTTTGGGACGTTTTGGGCTGTAGCTTCAAAACGAAGCATCGGATTGGAAAACGGATTTCAGATTTGGAATCAACTTGATGTTATTGTCCAATGAGGATCATCATCCAATGAGAATCAAGCATTTCTTTATAAATAGCGAGCCTTCCACAGTGAGAATCATTCCATCGTTGAATCACACGAGTGACGGACGCACATTTTCTCTCTCTCTAGTTCCCTGTTCTATTATCCAACTAAAATGGTAAGTCGCTACTTCCCTCCCTCTCCTCCCTTGAACGTAAACTTAATACAATCTTTTTTCATTTTCAGGCATCTACTCCATCTGCTGCACTAGTAGGACAAAATGGCGGTCAAACGTTACAAGGTTCGCTACGGTCAGATCATCTACAACTGAGGCCAGTGGAAGAAACATCCAAGGTACATAATCCTACACCGCTACAGCGTAAATTTAAACAAGCCTTGCGTTATGATGATCATAGCGTAGTACTCCAAACGGGAATGCTCCCTTCCACGGATGTCAAGATAATGCACAATCAGTATGGGGACTACATACTGATCCCCGTGAGTCCGTACATTCGCCACCAACTTATATTATTGAGGAGTACGTGACATTAAATATGGACATTCCTACTCCTCTTGCTCAAGAGTGGAAGGCGAGAGATGACAAGGATACTCCCTATAGAAAGATTTGGGATGGTAATCACATTTGCCTACCGGTATCACATTGGTGTACTTACTATAAGAAGGAGGGAGATCATTCAATACCCATCAGATGTGATGAGCTCGGAGAAGGTACTTGGGATATCCTTTTCAAAGTGAATGGGCTATATTATGGTCGACACAAGGATAATAAAATAGCCTCTCTCTCCATGCATATGGAATCCATCCTATATATTCGAAAACCACCCAACGTGGACGACATAATTGATCAAATCCTTAACAGCAGTGGTACGAAGCGCAAGTCGGAGAAGAATGCTACATCAAAACGCAAATCAAAGAAGGAGAATTGCTAGTCCTTTCCTAACTCTACCCTATGACAATTCGCTTATGTGCTTTGAGTGTCGTAGACGTGGTCTTATTAGATACATTTTACTTCTTCGTTGCCATCATATCATTTGTGTATTTTGTCGTGAAAAGCATCGATTTAATTCTTCATTTTGTAATATGTTATAGAACGTTTCCTTAGATGTGTAAATTTCCGTTTTAGGCTTCTATCATCATTTTTATGGATTGTGAGGGTGAACCTGTACAGGAGCTCAGTGCTATTGCTATGAACAATTGGACATATCAGATTGTTAGTGTCTATCATCAACATGCCAACTGCGATCCCAATGTTGATCAATGGGCGAGAAAACACATTCATGGACTTAATCTGAAATATTTGCAAGACTATGGCTTTTCTTGTGAGAGTGCTCTTCTTATTGACTTTAAACGATGGTTAGCTGCTTTCAATGTTATACGCATCTTTTGTAATAATCCTGGTAAGGAGAGGAAAGTATTTCCCAATCTAATCATTGATGATATTTTGCTCCCACCTTGGGATAGTAGAGTGAATCAACATTATCATGAAGTCACAAAACGTTTTAAGGATTTGTGTGTTCCTATTTTGTCTGTTCGTTGTAGTAGCTACGTTCATAACCAATGCTTCTTTCCTCCTTACCTCAACACTGCCAAAGTCCTGTATGGTTATCATTGCTCGCTGTATGATAGTTACCAGCTGTATCTATTTTATCTCTTTCAAACCATTGATTTATAATGCATGCTTGTTACCATTATTCAATAAATGTTACTATGAGAAGAGTTGTTGTTTTCATGCAATGGATGGGTTAGATAAAGGGCGATCATGTCTTTCTCAAACGACTGCGGAACATTACGTTTTCATAGGCAAAGTTTAAAAGGAGCTGTTCAAGATTATGTGATAAAATTTCATAAAGATGAGACCGACATCGAAGCAGTGGTCGATGATGCTAGCACTCTATTTCTAGAGTTAATGAATACATTCTCTGATAGCATTATCATGGCGCGATTAGTTGCGAAAATTAAGTTTAGTCATTTTGGAAAGGAAGAGGTGGAAAGTCGCTCTTTCCATTTTGCTTCTTATTCAATGGAAGTGGTAGATCACCCCCAAGAATTTTTTAAAAGACATATGATAAAAATTGCTGAACGTCTTAACGCATTTAACCATCATGGTAGCAGTCTAGTGATTGAAGCGATTTCAGATATTCACATTCAACTTTCCATAAAGAAAAATTGAAAATGCAGTGGTACTTGATTGTAGCACAACTGGTTTTCGAGCTATGTCTGCTCACTCTCGAAGTATATTCCTTCTGTACATGCGTCTATTATTTAGAAAAGGCTAGCAAATTCATATCTTCAAAAAGACTTGCTATAGACATCAGTAACGGTGAAACTATGTGTTGCGATGTATGTAAGCGAAAGGATGGAAATGAAAAGCGCATCTTCAAGAGATGTAAGCATGCTTTTTGTCAACGCTGTTTCATACGTAATTGCATTCAACTTTGCCAATGTAACCACTGTGACATTGCTCATTTCGAGTGTCACTTATGTCGCAATAGTTAGTACCTATGCAAATGTGGTAAAGATAGGTTTTAGCAAAGACTAACACGGAAAATGGCGAAACGTAAAATGACGAAACGTAAAAGTCAAAAGTTTTCTTCAGCCATTCAAGCTCTCCGACGAATGAAAGCAAATCAGCGATACAATGCTATACGACATGCTAACGATAAATTCATTTGTGAAATTATTTCTCATGTGAGGAAGTTGAGGACGAAGAAATTAGCGCCAAAACAACGAAAGTTACTTAAGCGATATGCTACGAAATTGCGTTTCATCTCCAATCCTAAAGTCGCCCTTCAAAGAAAGAGGAAAACTCTAACACAAAAGGGCGGTTTCCTTTCAGCAATACTTCCAATGATAGCTCCTGCCGTGGGCAACCTATTGGGAAATATCTTTGGCTCTAAGCGTTAATTATGCAAATGTTGAGTCTCAAAGTAATAAAATGGATTTCAGACTTCAATGTGATAAAGTTCTGACTGTATCAGGTCCATCTCATGCAGGTAAAACTGTTTTCACGCTGAATTTATTGGATAAAAGAAGGGAGTTGTTTAAGGAACCTATCAATCGAGTGATTTGGTGTTATGGTATTTATCAACCGTCGCTGTTTCAGGAATTGCAAAGTCGCAACTTTATTCGACATGAAGGAATTATTCCAGTGGATAAACTTCAGTCTAATGATGTTGTTGTATTGGATGATTTATTAAAAGAAAGTAAGAATTCAAAAGATGTTACAGATATGTTCACTCGCGCAGCACACCATAAAAGGTGTTTTATCATCTATATTACACAAAATTTGTTTCCTGATGGAAAAGAAGCTCGTACACGAAACCTGAATACACACTATTATGCTATTTTCAAGAATCCGCGAGATAAAAGTCAATTTGAAATTTTAGCGCGACAAGTTGCACCCAGAGGATCAAAAGCCTTAATTGAAATTTTTCAAGCAGCTACTGAAAAACCATACGGTTACTTATTCATTGACTTTACGCAAGAGTGTCCGGAAGAATTTAGATTTCGAAGTGATATTTTGAAAACTCCCATGATTATCTACAAACTATGAGTTCTTATTCTCGCATGATTGTTATTCCTCAGGATGAATATGTACAATTGACTGCCATGCAGCAAGTAAAGCAACCTCTTGCAAATCAAATGTATAGGAAAGAAATAGATTATCAGCAAAATGTTCACATCAAAGATCCACATCGTGCTGTATTATTACAATCGGAAACTGTTGAGCAATTGAAAAACTTGAAGAATAAGATGCGTGACTCTGTATCGACTGCTACACCTTTAGCATCTCGCGCACATGCCATATCTCTTTTCAACAGTATTGAACCCCATCTCAATGTAAATGATAGAGGAGAAATCATTACAGATGAAAATAAAGTGATTGATGCTTCACGTTATGAAGACTTGATTCAGTATGCGACACGTAGAAAGCGCCGTCAGGGCTATGTTCCACCTGGTTGGTCATACTTTCTTAAACTATTGAAAAAGCATAATGTGCCAAAATTTGCTTTAAATAATGAGACATTGAAAGAACTTGATTCAACAGTGGCTACTACTCCAATGCTTCAGGCGATGAAAATGCCAACAAATTGGTTTAAGACGTCACCTGCTACATCCCCTCCCACACTCACTAAGCAAACAAGGGGAAGAACTCGACGTAGATCTGTATCGCCACTAAAACTGGTAAAAGGAAAACGTAAAACAGCTCCTCCCAGGAAATACATGTTCTCAGACTATTAATATGAAGCAGATGTGTTGCTTGCCATGTAATGAGCCGCCAGAGGTGAATGTCGTTGTCACTTGCACTTGCTGCGCCAGCTCTCATAATGAAACCCCTAAGCAATGTGAACACGATCGCAAAACCGCTAAAGCTAAATGCTGCAGTTGTTGTAAATGTAGAAAGGGAAGAAAACAAAAAGATGAGAAGGAGGAAAAAGAGTCAGCCGTCATCGACTGAACGTTTGAAGTCAATCTATTATGATGTAAAACATCCGGCAGGATTTGCATCTATCAAGAAATTATCAAAAGCGAGTGGTCTTCCACAATCACAAGTGAAACGATGGTTAAAGGGTCAGGCTACCTATACACTCCACAAACAAGCGAAAAAGAAGTACCGCACCCGCCATTATATTGTTCATGACATCGATGAACAGTGGCAAGCAGATTTGTGCGATGTTGCCTCCATTTCAAAACATAACTCGGGCAATAATTTTATTTTAACCGTCATTGATATTTTCTCGCGTTATGCGTGGGCTCAACCTTTAAAAACTAAAGAAGGGAAAGGAGTAGCAAAAGCATTCCAAACAATTTTTCGAGAAGGTCGCATTCCAAAAAGAATTCAGAGTGATCAAGGAAAAGAGTTTGAAAATCAGCATGTGACAAGATTATTTGAGAGGCATGACATTGAGTTGTTTAGTGTAAAGAGCGCTTATAAAGCTGCACTCGTTGAACGTTTTAATCGCACATTAAAAAATCGTTTGTGGCGACATTTTACTGCCAACTTGACACAAAATTGGACAAAGGTTCTACAAGATACACTCCATGCCTACAATCACTCTATCCATCGTTCTATTGGACTCAGACCAGTAGATGTAAATGCTGACAATGTAGATAAAGTGCGCGAATCATTCCAACGTAAACGCACTCATGTGAAAAGTGATGTGAAAATTGGCGATAAAGTTCGTATCTCAAAAGTGAAAAGTGTTTTTGCTAAAGGGTACCTCCCGAATTGGACAGAGGAGGTATTTACAGTATCAAGGATTAATCAAAAAGACTCTCCGACCACCTACAAGTTGAAAGATTACGATAATGAAGAAATTGAGGGTAGCTTTTACCGCGATGAGATTGAGGTAGTCACTGAAAGTGAAACATATTTGGTAGAGAAAATCATTCGATGTAAAAAACGGCAAGGTGAAGAATGGTGTCTTGTTAAATGGACTGGTTATCCTTCAAGTATGAACTCTTGGATGCGTCGTGCCGACATCTTTCATCTAAGTGATCGACAGTGATTCATGCAAAGTTGTAACTAACAATGTTTAGGGTTTGAGCTATGAATCCAACTGCCTCATTTTATTCACGACCCTCCTACGTAAGTGGTGGAGGACAAATTTACATCGGTGCTCGCCGCCAACGTGGAGGTAGCATACTTGGTGCACTGAAATCTGTTGTAGCACCTCTCATATCCAATGTCGGTAGATCTTTAAAACGAAATGTTTTAAGTAATGCCGTTGGCTTTGCTGGTGATGTTGCTAGTGATCTTTCCAGAGGTAGAAGTTTTAAGAGCAGTTTGTTGAATCGTGGGAAGGAACGCGGTTTAAAAACATTGAAGCAGACCATTGCTGGTGTTACTCAAGGAAAGAAATCACCTAAACGAATGAGAAAAGGAAGGAGGAAACATCGCGGAGCTGGTAAGGTGCGATCTTCAGTCAAAAGGCATTCACGCAAACGTCGCAGAGGCTCTAATCATTCATCAGGCGCTAAACGACGACGCTGCTATAACTTCTAATCATGGAGTGTAAAACTTCCGGTTTTTGTTTGTTCGATCAACAAGCCATACAGACAGATATTCTTAGTTCAAGTATTGTAGATTATCATCCTCGAACAGCTGAGAATGCTGGCCCCATTGAATTTGTTATTCCTGGTGGTAGTGATGACTACATAGATTTGAGTTATGCGATGCTTGATTTGAGGTTTAGAATTCAGCAAGCAGATGGAACTGCTATTGACGATGCACATAAAGTTGGACTGAACAATTTACCATTGACTACATTACTTCGCGATGTTTCTCTAACGATTGGAGAGCAGCAGGTGGAAGGTGGTCAAAGCGATTATCCCTATAAATCATATTTCAATCATGTATCACAGTTTCATCCAGCAGCACAAAAAAGTCATATGGAAGCCATGGGATGGTACAGAGATGAAGCAGGAAAATTTGATGTTGAAACAAACAGTGGCTTTGTAAAGCGATCTGCTATGATTAAAGATAGTAGAGTATGTCAGCTATATGGTCCGCTGAATTTAGACTTCTTTAGACAGTCAAAGTTTTTACTCTGTAATACCAGCATGCGACTCAAGCTGACATTGAATAAGCCTGAATTTGCGCTGAATGCATTTGCTAAAGTTGACAATTTTAGAATTCATGTGGAAGATATTGCACTTTACATTCGTCGAGTAGTACCGAATCCAAGTGTCATTAGAGGGCATGCTGAAGGTCTTAACCGCCAAAATGCCATTTACCCCGTTCAGCATACAAAGCTTCTCACCTTTACAATTCCGAAAGATCAAAAGAGTTTCATGAAAGATGGCCTCTTTCCATCGGAAGCACCGAAGCTCCTCATGGTGGCAATGGTTGAAAATGATGCATTTAATGGTAATATAAAGAAGAATCCTTTCAATTTTAAACACAATCAGTTAAGTGAAATTGCTTTACGTGTTAATGGTGTGAGTCATCCTGGTCCACCCTACAAACCAGATTTTGCTTCGGATCAATTTATGCGCAGTTATGTTGATTTTATGGATGTCTTTGGCTTTTACAATACGGATGATACCAACGGACTGACTATGAAAGAGTTTAAGAGTGGATATACTATTTATGCATTTGATTTGACTGCTGACAGCGATATTAGTGCACCCTATCGTCAAGCGAACGTGCCTCATAATATTCGTTTGGATTTGACGTTCAAAAGAACACTACCTGAGACGATCAATGTATTAATTTATGCAGTCTTCGATTCAAATATTGAAATTACAAAGTATCGTGACGTGATTCTTCAGTATAATCGTTAATGAGTTGGTTGACTGCTGACGATATTAAGACTAAAGTGCAGCGTAATGCAGACGAAGCGACGTTGAAAGCTTTCGATAATGTCTATTCACTCGATACCTTACCACCTGCAGTAAATCACTATCCCATCTTTATTGTGCTAAACACTCATTCACAGAATTTAGGCGGTGAGCATTGGAAAGCGATCTTTATTGGAGAAGACCGACGTGGTGAACTATTTGACTCTCTTGCTCAACCTCCAAATATACCAACACAGCAGTGGTTGAGAAAACATACGCGTCAATATCAGCGAAATGAACGCATACTACAACATCCACTTTCATCAACGTGTGGTGCTTTTGTACTGTACTTCATCTTAAAACGTTTACATGTATCTCGATTTGCATCTGTTATTCAAAACTTTTCATGTAATCCATCCTCTAATGAAAAAATGATTTGTAAGTTCTATCATGATTTGAAATAAAAACATCATGTTGGAAAAATTGTTTTTTATTTTACAATCCGCTGGGTACGTACATACTCAATGAGATAGTCTAGGATCATATTTGCTTGTTCATGAGATTTTAGTCCAGTAATGATCACTTTACTATTATGAAAGATTGCCACATGCACAGGCAACCAACAACTAATGAGAGCTGCAGGAAAAAGTTCGGGTTCATAACACAAACTGTAACTGCTGGTACGAATCTTCAAAAATGATAGACTGTCACTCAATTGAGTAGAGATCACCATATTGTCCACAGTCAGATTCGACATCACACACCTCTCCCTCTTCCATATCCGACGTAGTAGTCTCTGTAGCTCTAAGCGCATTGACTGCGCCGATGAATGAGAAAGGGCGCCGAGAATCTGTACAGTCCCATTTGGGAAGAGTTGAAGATTCCGTGAATTGTTCATCTTCACCACTAACATTTGAGGACGGCCCGGGTAATACTTGCTGTTTGGAAGCTGTTGGCGTAATGTTGTGAGATCGATTTTGGTGTAGAGTCTGAAGCGACGGAGAATGTTGACGATGGTGTAGCGATGGCGCTTCATGATGAAAGAATGAGTAAATTGAGCGATGTACCTTCCTTTTATACTTTTCCCAACTACCTTGATGAAATGTGAAGTTAGTATGAAGTTGGGAATGATAGAGTTGAATTCGCCGATTGTTGACGCGCAGCCAGATGCGATTTCCAATACGTGAATGTCTTTTCATATAGAAGTATTTCAAGTCCTTCATGATATGATGTAGAGATTGAAAATGACGATAAGATAAAACAAACTCTCTTCTCACATTTCCAGTTGAATCTTTGAAATAGACGTTTCGATCATGATCCGTTTCAATATGTTGTAGGGAATCTAATTTCCAACTCATGGTGCGTGGTAATCATATCTGATTAAGATTTGCATAGTAGGGCGATGAACTCACGACGAATAAATGTCATGATGGAGCGATGTATGTATCTTCTATACTTCTCCCAATTGTATTTGCGAAATGAGAAACAGTTTGCGGAATGAGAATGGTAGATTTGAATTTCATTTCTGTAATGTTGAAGCCAAACTTGATCACCCAAGGAGATGAATCTTAATGTTTCAAAATATTCCAAATCCCTCATGATATCATTGAGGTTGACAAATTGTCGCCATGTTAATGTAATTCCTCTTGATGTATGACCATGAGAATTTTTGAAATGTACGTTTCCATCACGATCAACTCTGATATATTGTAGAGAGTCCAAAATCCAAGTCTTCATGATGTTATGCAAAGTTGCAGATTAGCAATATAAAAATGTCGTTTTATCATATTTTGCTTAGCAATGCGGCTACAAAGAGATTTACTAGCAATCGAGCCGCACTCTTTTCTACTCCCATTGATCATGCACAACAGCTAAATGGGAATTGGGAAGTGGGTGTCACTCAACTTGTTTATAGCAACTGTGTCTATACTTTTGATCATGAGGTGATGACTATTAATATGAGGCGTACAGCTGCTTATCAATGTGAAAAGGGGTGCCGAGTATACATTCCACAGTGGCCAAAGAAAGATCTCTTATCATGTAAAAAGTTTATATATGATTTCTTGAATAAAGCGTGTAAACATATTGTCCAATTTACTCCGCACAATGATGATTATAATTATGTACATCATGTAGTTGAGAAAGATTGGATTGTTGGTTTAAGTCCAAGTTTAAGAAATGATTTAGGCTACCTCGCTAGCGCCTTAACAAGCTATGATAATTTTAACGTTAATTACCACATAAGTGGTCATAAACAGTTAATATATCGAGAGGAAGCTTATTATGTAGATCTTATTCCAAGAAATGAGAAGACGTTGGTGAAGAAGATTGTGATTAAGCCAAGAAAGACAAACATGACTCCTGAAACATTATTGAAGAAATTTAATTATCTCCTTCGAGTTGATGACAAACAAGTGGCAACATTGACTTATATTAAATCATCTAATCATATTGCAATAAGCAAATTAAATGATGATGATCTAGTATTAGTTTGTTCAAAAGATTTTCATCAGTTCTTACGACATCGTTCTGCAGCTGTTCATGGAAAATCTGATATGCAACATTTACCATGTGAAAGGTCAAATCAATTTGATACAGAATGGGCCGTATCTTTATACAGAAAGTGTGTAGAGCCTTTTGGTGGCTTCTTACATGAAACAAGAGTGTTGATGCCTCGCATTATTACTTCGGTTAAATTGGTTGTAGATTATTTAAATGAAGTGATTAATGAGCAACATATTTCATTTTCTGAAAAAGAAGGTACTTTGTCTCTCACTATAAATGGAAAAGGTATTGAACTAATTATGGATAAAACTCTAATGGACATTTTGGGTTTTGATCAAAATATCTTTAAAAGTGGTACTGTAACCAAAGCTAGCGCAGACATGTCGCTATCGCGTCGTATTAACTATTTTCAGATATATTCCAATATTGGTGAAGATGTACGTGTGGGAGATGTTGAAGCTCCATTGCTAGCAATGATACCATACCAGCCAAAAAGCTGCAGTATTTTATCTGAGCATACTTTCAAGAAAGTGCATTATACAAAGCTGAAATCAAACTACATCCCACAAATTGATATTGCCATTTATGATGATGCTGGTGCGTTGATTCCTTTTCATAAAGATGCTGTGACAAGTATTACACTCCATTTCCGAATGAAGAGTTAATGCAAAAGTATGCTAATATATTTTTCCAATGTGAATAATATGGAAAGTGAAAATAAGGACTCGTTTCTAATCTACTTGCCCAGTAATGCTTCTATGAATAAATTTCCCAAAAATAAACCATCAGACTATCGAGTAGAATTAAATCGGCCACTGCATTTAGAAGGTGAATGGGAAGTTGGCGTTTCTAGTATTTGCTATGATAGCAATATTCAGAATGTGAATGATTTGGAAGAAATGATATTGACTCCTCGCACCCATGATGGAATAACGATGAATAATGCATTTCAGTTCCCATACAATTTAACATCAGATGGAAAGTGGAACTATGAATGGATTCAGATAAAATCAGATTCTTATGAGCCATTTGGGAATGAGAAAATTATTAAGGCATTCAACAGTGGTAATACTTCCATCATGAAGAATAAAAATCAGAAAGCTTATGAGTTTACTATCTATCATTGGAGTGGGAGACAGTTCCTCCGCTTTCATTCTTTTACTAAAGGTCTTACGCTGAGGTTGGATAGTGAATTCTATCCACATCTTGGTTTTGGTCATGGACTACATCTAACGTCAATTGCTACTGCAAATGTTAAAAAAGTTTATTCAACTCGAATCAACAAATTTCATTATAGATTTAAAATATTTGATGAAGATGTTGTAGAATGCGAAGAACGCATCATTTTGAAAAAGCGTGGTGTTCAACCTTTATCACTTATTGAGTTAGTAAAACGATGGAATGAGACTGTGGGTAAGAAGTATGGAGAGAAAATTATGGCGGACAAAAATAAGTTGGTTATTCAGAAATATAATGACAAACTTACAGTTTATTTCTCTCCAACCTTGCGTCATTTTGTAAGACATTATACGCCTATTATTGGAAGCGGTGTGGTGTATGGTTCTCATGAATATCACACTAAAGCTGATTCAGTTAATGATGAATGGTGGGTGGACATCTATGGCGATCGCATCAAGAAAATTTACCAGTCTTATGAAGAATCTAAAGTTGCTATCAATATAATGCCGCGTCTATATCATACAGTTGAAAGCTTCATTCATGTAGTAAATCCTTATATACAACAGAAGTTGAAGCATGTGATGAAAAGTAAATATGATGTAAAGACACACCACATTTCGTTTTCAATTGAAAAACAACGCGTTGTTCTGAAACTGGGTGATGACATTCAATGTCAATTGAGTAAAAATTTGAAAAAACTCTTTGGCTTTTCAATGCTACAAACTGTGTTTGCTGCTGCGCATACGATTGGTATAGAAACACCAATGACACTTGATAAACATGAACAACACCTTTACATTCAAAGTGATTTGATTTTACCTATTTCTGTTGGCGAGAAAAAAGAATACATTTTACGTGATTTCATTCATGATAAAGACGCTTCATATGGAATAGTCGAGAAGATGTTTGAATCTATTTTCTATCATCCCGTCGTCAAACAAACTATACCCTCTATTGCTATCAAAATTACCAATGGTTTACAAGAGTGTATCCATGTGAAAGATACTAAATCCCTCGTAACTTTAGTGTTTCGGAAAACAAAGTGAAGTCATTGTGATATGTTTATTGAAATAAAAATATGTATATGAAAAAGTCTTTTCACAGATATAGGGGGAATGGGCTGACTGTAGGCATATATTCACAAGGAAGAAACGATCTCATGCGATACATAAAACAACCATGTATATCTACAAAAAGCAACATCAAAATACTGAGTTAAAGTTGATTATGTCAATACATCTCCTGAATGTGGTAGCGTGAGTTTTATTCTTTTGGGTGGAGGTATGTTTGTGTCAGGATGTCCATGTGGAAGAGATGTGTTATGTCCTATCCAACACCTCTTATCCTCCCATGCCGAAAGTGCTCGTTTCTTGAACGTGTACGTTTTCACAGTATGAACTTGAGATTTTAAGATTGTCATATTGACAAACGTTATAGTTTTATTTTTATAGGCCTTCTTATAGGACCGATGTTTCATTTTATGAACAATGGATTTTGATATACCTTTAGCACGCTTAATACTATCTGCACATTCTTTTAGTTTCATGGAATACATTTTAGGACGGAGGAGAATCATTTCATCTATTTCCTTTCCTGCTGTTTCATCCTTAAAACAACCAAGTTTGGCTTTATTCTGTATGGAATAGAGTGGATGAGTGGGATTGTAGTTAGATGTATCGAAATATTTTTCTAATGACTTACCTACTTCATTAAAATTTAAATCTTTTTGAGTGGTAATTCCTAAAAAGAAACTATCTGTATCACCACCCAGCAAGCGAACCTCTTTTACGAGAGGGCATGGTTTTAATATTTTGTAGAAGAGTTGATACATTTCAAGCTTGGAATAATCTAAAACGGCTTGCCCAATATAGATGGGTTTGCACAACTCAACTTCTGATTTAATCATTTTAACACCTACAAGATCCTCATCGATGATGTCTCTATCAATGAAAAGAGGTGATGAGGTCAATTTGTGATATTTTTGTTCATCAACGACTAGTTTGTAATTCATACGTTTTCTAACATCCTCCATGGTCTTTCCGAATAGACTATTATTCTTATATTTATAAAAATCCTTTTCAAAATTATTTTGGGCGAGTGCACGTTTTTGACTGTTACTATCTATGTAGGGTTTGAGGAAGGCTTTCTGTCTAAATTTGATAATGCGGTGAACTGACTTTAGAAGCATGCCCATTTCTAAATAGAATTTTAATATGCAGAAGTGTACGAGATAATTTTTCTTATCATATTGGGTGAGTAAAAGTTTGCGGCATGGTTTGTACCTTGGCTGTCCACACTCTGTTAAGTTATTATGAAATTGTGACATGAATGGTGAAAACATATCTTCAGTCACTTCGCCAGATTCAGGTGCGAGTGGGAAATCAGCAGTTTTATTTTTAATACTATTTGGATAAATCAAATCCACTTCAAAATAATATCCCCAATCACCTTCATCTGGAATATTCAGTATGTTTGAAGGGTTGGAGTAATACTCAAGCTCATTTTGATTTAACCAACTAAACTCGGAATGAGGTAGTGGTTTAGACAGTGAACTGCCATATAAATTATTTTGGTCATAGTACTTTAGGTGGATATGATCATCACCTACTGTTTCAGATTTTATATGATGTTTATTTACAAATGTGAGACCACCGCGTATTCCGCGCTCAAATATATTATACATCTCCGGGTCTTGTAAGAGATGAATGGTCTCACCAGTCATTTTAAAGGCTGATTTAAAGGACATGGCTGGTAGACTGACAAAGTGGATAGGATCTAATTTGTCTTCTTCTAATGCCACTCGTCGAAACTCCTGAAAGACATCAGCCAGCAAAATGACATCTAATTCTAAGTAAGCGATCATATAATCGCCAAACGTTTTACAATTAAATTTTAACCATGCCTCTTGAGCATGTTCATAGTCCTCTACTGGACAATCTTCACCCATCAAATCGTTTTTGAATTTGTCAATGGAAGGAAGGGTTGTTTCATTTAGTTTAGACATTGAGCTAAAATACGCATAAGGAAAGACTCCTTTGCGAGTGATTATTTCATCCGTTAAGTTTGGATAGTGTTTCTTCAAAGTTTGACTATGGGGAAGAAACTTGAGATTACGAACGAGAGAAGCTAGTGACGCTGACATGAATTGAAATGAATCTAAAAATTTTATTTCGAAGAAGACTGTCTTATTTTCTTTAGTTTTATCTACTGGTACTTTTGCTGTCATTGCCATGAATTTTTCTCTCGTTTGTGCTATTACATTAAACTGCCACGATTTCATCTGGCCCAACCCTCCTTTTATGAGCATATGACTGTCATAGCCCTTAAAGTTATGAAAAATGACGGGTAGTACACGACGTCTCAACCTAAGTGAAAAGTTACATTTGGAGCAGAGTGCGTTTCTAAATTTACCAGTGATGTGATCATGATCACGCACTTTCTTAATTTTATCGTCATCAAACGTTTTATGACATTTAGGACAGGATGTGCAACTTTCAAATTTTTGTTTGTCTTCATCTGACATATGTAGTGACTTACGCTGCAATTGGGAATCATATGATTGTTGAAATTTTGCAGCTTTATCGAGAAATTCTAGAAATTTTGAAATGCAATCTTCACCTTGCCAAGTATGCATTTTGTTTTGTCTATTCCTAAAGTGGTCATGCCATACTTCATAGCAGGATATGGCTGCTGGCTTGTGGATGATATCATCAATGTAGCATTCTATGTCTGCGTAAATGACACGCAGGGGACTTAATTCGTCACCATTATCCCTATGTGAAAATATTTTATCTTTGGGCATGCGTTCCATTTGTAATTTACCTCGCTTGCACCATTCATAGTGAGTTTCAAATTTATCTTTACTCCAAAATGAGCGGATGCAGCGGTCGCATACAAAATGTTCACCTCTTTTAGAGTGCCCCAAGTGAGTGTACAAGCGAGAGATTTTGGGAATACCACAGTAGTGCCATTCCTCGCTATCATCTTGTTTTACTAATAAGAGGTTGACTACACGTTCATAACAAGTTGAACGTGAATTATAGCGGGCACCCTTCAACCCCTTCTCCCACACGTGAACGACAATTTTAATCTTATTATGTTTTTCGAACGTTTCTACATCTTTGATTTTCATGTTGTTACTATCACAACCTTCAAAGTCTAGTTCATCCTCCCACTGTCTATAGCTATAGGTGCGATCTCGATGCGCGTTGATATCATTATAGTGAAGGATGGATAGGACTGCATATTTGAAACACTGTGATTTACAATCAACATTGATGACAGCTTTCTTATTATACAACGTTTTTGGAAGTTTAAATGTGCCTCGAGCTGCATGACTTTCTAATAGGGAAATTTTGAATATGGCTGAGTCCACACCATCAAAAATGAGAGCGCTGTCGCGTTGATTGAATTTATCTACATTTGATTTTAAACATTGAATGTGAAAATTTAGCCAAGACTCGCAGTCTACAACTTCGGTTGCGGAAGAGGAAGGAATATGAAACTGTATTCTCTCCGTCACTTGACCCGTTTGAAAATCTATTTTAATATATTTTAGTTTAAGGTAGATGAGCGCCTTCATTCTAAAATTGTCTAAATTATTGAAGAGCGCTTCGATAATGTTAGAATTTTGAAGGAGCCACTCAGGAAAATCTACAATTTGAGTATTGGACTCCATGCAGTAGTCGCGTACTAAATTATTATGTGAAACATTAATGAGGGAGATGGTAGAGGTACCGTTGGTGTAGTGATCATTTGCATGCGTGTGTTGAAGTCTGTGCGAAGATCGCTGAAAGTGACTATCAAAAGAAAGAGGGCACAAATCGCAAGGAAAGGAGATGTCATCGTCAGAATCAACTTCACCTCCGGAGATTGACACCGCTTTGCGTTGACACACACGTTGTTTGATGTGTCGAAGGAGACTGTGCTTCCTTGTAAACATATGTCCGCAGTCGGCACATTCCCACTCGTTGCCTTGCCGCGAGAGTCCTGAGCTGGAACTCACATCACCTGAAAGAGAAATCATTCTTTCATCTCTGTTCAAGCCTCAGTGTAGTGTTACAACCTACCTTGACTCAATAACTCTAAACTTTCCTCGAGAAGAGAGGGCGTTGGTGATGAAGTTGATGCCTGAAATTGAGGAAGATGCTATTAGTCACACGTTTGAGGGAGATGAGAGGAAATTTTCAACTTACCATTTCAACGAAATCAAGTTTAAGGTTGATACTTCTACAAGATAGAGACTTCACTCAAATAATAGTCAAAGAGAGAGATCGTGCGTTCGTCACTTGTATGATTCACAGATTAAATGAAATGACCTGAATGTCACTTTGCTTATATACTTTCATCCTCTTCATTCATTGGATGTTCATTCTGATTGGCTGCTTGTGTATACTTAAGAATTAGAAAAATGTTAAAGTTATCATTATTCAAAGTCAGCATTTCAAAGACAACATGACAAGTCCTCCAACAACACCAAATACCGCATTGGAGTTCTCCTCTCCATATACATCAGCAAAGGTGCTCGTTACACCAAATGCACCAAGAAAGGCGAAGGTGGAGAAGACATACAATCTCGACAATATACGAAAGTTATCATTATCGGAGGAGGATGAAGAGGAGTTGCCCGACCTAACAGGCATACGGTGGAAATATTTACAATATGATGCCGAAGGGGTGATGGAGATGACCAGCAAGTCGCACTTGCATCAAATATGGGAGTGGTACACCCCTAACTCCCAACCGCGAACCGTGGCGGAGTGGGCGTACATTGAGAAAGTGAGGGACGCTGCAGAAGAACGTTTAAAGCAGCTCAACTGTTTTTGTAATCTATGTGAAGCCAGACTCTGGGACGATATTGACGATGAAGACCTTTTGAAATACATGCCATAATAAATGTTTATTTCGTATTATCTTTGCTTTCATACTGACTTACTTGAATGGGGTTTTAGTGAATAATTTAACCATGTATACTTTTTCATTTGGAAATAGTAGCACGCTTAGTCTAACTTGTAAATCTAAAAACATTTCATATGGACGATGATGGTAGATAAAATAGTGTCAAATAAATTAAGATAGCTTACACTTCTGATACAGGGATAGCAATCGACTGCGATCCATGTGTAAAGAGCTTGTTAGACTATGGATGGGCTTAAGTGGATGATTTAACCATGTATACTTTTTCATTTGGAAATAGTAGCACGCTTAGTCTAACTTGTAAATCTAAAAACATTTCATATGGACGATGATGGTAGATAAAATAGTGTCAAATAAATTAAGATAGCTTACACTTCTGATACAGGGATAGCAATCGACTGCGATCCATGTGTAAAGAGCTTGTTAGACTACGGAAGAGAGAAGTGTGTTATGTTGCGTGTGGCGCGTGAGTGTCCTCCCATTTCATTCCATTCATCAATTCGTCTCATTGATAGAGACAGGTAGAACTCATGGTTCTCATAACGTATGCAATGGAAAGTTTTAGGCAACCTTCGACAGTTGGCTAAATGTCGCCCTGGCGCGAATGCATACTACGTTGAGACAGAGGCAATCACTTGCAAACATGACGCAGAGAGGTTTAACAAGATTGACCATTGCCGAATGTCCCTTGCGGTATACATAGCTACGGGTTTCACCGCCGCCCTTTACAGGAACGCCCGTCGAAAGGAAGTATTACACCGAACTGCATTTGCAACGTTCAAGTTGACTGATAGCAGATTCAACTTAATGATAGTATTCGCCAGTCCGAAGACTGCCCAGGGCAAACCGCGAGGAGGTTCTATCATGTCTTGCCCCATGGTGGCCCTTAAGAGAGCCGATGGTTCGTTCTCGGGAGTAACAAGATGACTATTGGCTTGAATAGTCAATGGGTATGACGCTTAGGTTGTCGTATACCCTATACCGCCTAAGCCGTGGTGGTGCATCTGGCACCTTTCGGATGCGAGTGGTATTCGGAGTCCACACCTCATCCGTCCAAATGATCCTCTTGATCTTCCCCTTCTTCTCATCCTCATCCCACTCGTCGAGGATGACGAACTCGGGAATGCCGTTGTCTTCATCAGTGAAGACGGGAATATTGTCGGCAGATGTCGCTTCCATCGTGACTTCAAATTGAATGAGAAGCGCTACAATCTTCTGGCTTATATAGGGTTTTCAACAATGAATTGCTCAACAGCGAATCAGAATGCTTCAGGGATAGCAATCGACTGCATAATGTTCAAGTTGACTGATAGCAGATTCAACTTAATGATAGTATTCGCCAGTCCGAAGACTGCCCAGGGCAAACCGCGAGGAGGTTCTATCATGTCTTGCCCCATGGTGGCCCTTAAGAGAGCCGATGGTTCGTTCTCGGGAGTCGTCATCCTACAGCCTACCAATTCTGCTGAGAGAGTCAAAGACTCTCTCTTTGGTAGCACTGTCGACTTCCACACTAACTGGCATGTGAGTATAGAGTGGAATGTAGCGCCATTCCGTTGGATTGACAGCAGTTGCTGTCATCGGATTGCCAATCCGAGCAAGATTGTTGTGGACTCTGTCTTGCTCCTCTAGCCTGACAAACTCCTCAAATAAATTTCGCGGCCTTAACTGCGGTCCGCGAGGAGAGCTGACTTGACTGTTCGGCGTCTGCATGATTGAAATGAAATGAAATGAGAGGCAGTGGTTTATATACCCCTCTAACGCGACGCAACGTTCAAGTTGACTGATAGCAGATTCAACTTAATGATAGTATTCGCCAGTCCGAAGACTGCCCAGGGCAAACCGCGTGGAGGTTCTATCATGTCTTGCCCCTAGGTGGCCCTTAAGAGAGCCGATGGTTCGTTCTCGGGAGTAAATTGATGGGGTGGTGAAGGCAGGCAAAGATCTGCAATGAAAATGATATGTATTAGAATAGGATATACTATCTTATTTACTTTTTCACTTACCAAGTTAGTCATCCTTAGGCAGTCTCGCGGGCTTCCTGATTGAAAATTTGTGGAGATGCCCGCGCATTCTTAGTGTAGCGTGGAGGCATTTCTTGCTCGGATGTCCATGATAGCATACAATGCTTTCGTCCAGGCTTTTATTGACGAGGACTTCGCCGGCCAGATGGTTATCCCGAATAGGGATGTGGAACTCAAACAAACGATCCTCATTCACACGTTCCCACTCATCCCTCATGCGCTCCAACTTCTCACACGCCTGCCTCTCATCACCCCGCCGAGCCACAGTCCTCTCCAACTCAACATTCCTCGCTCTCAACACACTCATCTCCTTCATCATCTCCTCAAACTTCGCTTCTGCCTCTCCCATTCTCCTCTCCGCAGCACTCGCCCTCTTCTCACACTCATCATTCTTGTCTTCCAACACTCGCACATTCTCCTTCAACTCTTTCACAACACGCCTCATACGGATATTCTCATCTGCCACCTCCTTACATTTCACCTCCTTCATTTTCAGCTCACTCAACTCACTCAACGTTCTCTCATTCACCTTCCTCAAACTTTCGTAGCGATCTACCAACAAAGCATGTGCCGCTTGCTGCGACACATGCTTCTTTTCCATGTCCTCATCCCACCGCGCCGACTGCTTCCGTACCCCACCACCCTTCACTATTGGGGAAGATGAGCTCTTCGGGGGGTCGCTAATAACAATATTGGATACCTCCGATGACGAAGAGCTCAACTTCCTCACACACTTCCTCACTCGCTCCCTATCCAAATCCACATCATCCTCATCATCACTCTCAAACACTCTCTTCCGCCACTTGTCAGCCTTCAAACCGGCCACAGCATTCTCTACCTCATTCTCCACAGCATTCCCACTAGCATTCTCCACAGCATTCCCACTAGCATTCTCAACAACATTCCCACTAGCATTCTCAACAACATTCTCAACAACATTCGCAACATTCGCCAACATTCGCTCCCTCTCTTCCACAATCAACTGCGTAAATCTCAAATCGGTCACCAACCCTCCTACACACTCACCATGCCTCCGATAAAACTCGGCCTCCTGCCCAACAACCAACAGCACCCTGCACTTCACACAGGCAATCCTATTCAGGATAACCATGTGGTCGGCCCCTGCCTTCCTTATGCGGTCCCTGAGACCGTCTCGGCGGTTGATTCTACCGCATACGCACATTTTAATATGATATTTCTTATTTCTATCGTTGTTCACCATTTTTGCTGTCAGTACTCAGATTTCTCGTTAACTGTAAGATAATGAAATTAGTATAAGTTTTGAATCATGTAGTACAGTCATATTCCTAAAGCATTACACTTAGTCAGGAATGATAGATGTGAGTGTAGTGAGTGGCACTCGATCCCGTCGACAGCCCGAAGGCCTTGTACCGATCACTAGGGAAGTGAGAGATCTTCCCCGATACCCGCTCTTTACAGCTAAAGACATCATTGTCACTGCCCCGAAGTGGTAACAGGAACGCCGAGTCAAAGGTAGTGATCAGTAGCTGGGATCTAACCCCTCAAAGCTGCCTTAGTTAAATTTCTGATAGCAGATTTGAATGTAGTATACAGCCTAGAACATAATATCATCATTCAACATTCAACTTAGTCAACATTCAACATAATATCAACACTTAGTGAGGAATGATAGATGTGAGTGTAGTGAGTGGCACTCGATCCCGTCGACAGCCCGAAGGCCTTGTACCGATCACTAGGGAAGTGAGAGATCTTCCCCGATACCCGCTCTTTACAGCTGAAGACATCATTGTCACTGCCCCGAAGTGGTAACAGGAACGCCGAGTCAAAGGTAGTGATCAGTAGCTGGGATCTAACCCCTCAAAGCTGCCTTAGACTTAGTTAAATTTCAAATCTGATAGCATATTTGAACTCAGGATACTTGAAAACCTTAGTCTATATGTTAAAACTTTGAAAAAAGTGAAAATTAAGAATTTTTAAAAAATTCCGCATTTTACTACTCATACTACTTTTAAAAAATTTTATCAGTAGTAAAGACACTATCAAACTCTATCATACAAACTTTGAAGTAGCAAGATAGCTTGCCTACTTCAAAAGATAGAGTCCTTTGCACCCGATATCGGGAGCTCAGAGCGACGACCGTCGCTTACCTCGTCTTTCGATGAAGTGATCAGACTTACGTTGTCGGGGGTTTATATATGCTCGGAAGAAAACTTAAAATGGCTCTATCTCCGAAAGTATTCATCGTAGCGACATGCGGTTTGTTGCAAACGATTTGTCTCATCATTCTTTACAATATGACACCTGAACCATTCTCATATGACCACGGGAAGTTGGTCCGCCAGCACATGTCCATGTAACATGCCACAAGTGAAAAAATTCCTAAGTGTGAGAGCTCCAGTGTGGTGAAAATTTTGAAAAATTTAAAACTTCCGAATTTCAACCTGGGACCTTAACCAAAACATTTTTCATCAAATTTCACTGACCTCCCCCCCCCTCGTTCAGAGAAATTTGATGAAAAATGTTTTGGTGACGGTCCCAGGTCGAAATTCCACACTTTGGAAAATTTTCAAAATTTTACCCATACAAAGTCACTCTGACACTTAGGATTTTTTCAGGTGAGCGAGCTCCGACCTAAAATCTTGTAACCGCTCTAACTTTTGAACGAAGACAGATAGGAACAAGCCGATTCTTTCACTGAATTTGTCTCACTCTTAGCTTTCAAACGAGCTATTGCACGAGAAAATCCGTCCACTAGAAGCCAAGATAGAAGCTAGCTGTCCAGGGGGGGGGAGGTCAGTGAAATTTGATGAAAAATGTTTTGGTGACGGTCCCAGGTCGAAATTCCACACTTTGGAAAATTTTCAAATTTTTACCCATACAAAGTCACTCTGACACTTAGGATTTTTCAGGTGAGCGAGCTCCGACCTAAAATCTTGTAACCGCTCTAACTTGTGAACGGCTGGTCCGATTGACTCGCAACAAAAAATGTTGTCGAGCAGTTTTTTCTCCTCTTTCAAACGAGTAGCTGTAAGACAAAATCCGTCCACTAGAACCAAAGTTAGAAGATTGTTGTCGGGGGGGGGGTCAGTGAAATGTGATGAAAAATGTTTTGGTGACGGTCCCAGGTCGAAATTCCACACTTTGGAAAATTTTCAAAATTTTACCCATACAAAGCCACTCTGACACTTAGGATTTTTTCAGGTGAGCGAGCACCGACCTAAAATCTTGTAACCGCTCTAACTTGTGAAAGGCTGGTCCGATTGACTCGCAACAAAAAATGTTGTCGAGCAGTTTTTTCTCCTCTTTCAAACGAGTAGCTGTAAGACAAAATCCGTCCACTAGAACCAAAGTTAGAAGATTGCTGTCGGGGGGGGGGGTCAGTGAACTTTGATGAAAAATGTTTTGGTGACGGTCCCAGGTCGAAATTCCACACTTTGGAAAATTTTCAAAATTTTACCCATACAAAGTCACTCTGACACTTAGGATTTTTTCAGGTGAGCGAGCTCCGACCTAAAATCTTGTAACCGCTCTAACTTGTGAACGGCTGGTCCGATTGACTCGCAACAAAAAATGTTGTCGAGCAGTTTTTTCTCCTCTTTCAAACGAGTAGCTGTAAGACAAAATCCGTCCACTAGAACCAAAGTTAGAAGATTGTTGTCGGGGGGGGGGGTCAGTGAAATGTGATGAAAAATGTTTTGGTGACGGTCCCAGGTCGAAATTCCACACTTTGGAAAATTTTCAAAATTTTACCCATACAAAGCCACTCTGACACTTAGGATTTTTTCAGGTGAGCGAGCACCGACCTAAAATCTTGTAACCGCTCTAACTTTTGAACGAAGACAGATAGGAACAAGCCGATTCTTTCACTGAATTTGTCTCACTCTTAGCTTTCAAACGAGCTATCGCACGACAAAATCCGTCCACTGGAAGCAAGCTGTCCAGGGGGGGGGGAGTCAGCCGAAAATTTTTTCTCTCCGATTTCGCTGGAAACATCCTTCCTAACCCAAAATTTCACGTAGATTCCGAATCTGGCCTCCGTTTTCTCATCCGATGCTTCGTTTGGGCGCTACACACCAAAACGTCCCAAATTCTAACTCTGTCGTTTTTCGAAAAATGTTGAAAATTTTTTCTCACCGATTGCCTTGAAACTCACCCTACCGATGCAGAATTTCACGCTGAATCCGAATCTGACCTCCGTTTTCTCATCCGACCACTCCTTCCACTCGAAACAACCCATTTTACAACCCAACATTCAGCAGATTGCACCAAAAACATCACACACTATAGCCTCAAGACTAATCCTGGCGGTCGCCCACGTCAACCTAGACGGTCGCCCACGTCAACCAGGCGGTCGGACCAACTCACCCGAGTCTCACACTCTGTCGTTGCAGAGGGGGGGGGACTCAGACACGAAGCACCACGGCGGCCGACCACGACACTCTGCCGTGCCAGAGGGGGGGGGACGCAGCGATGGCCGCCATCTTGCGCGGTCCAGAAGTGGAGTTTTGCTTACTACTTGCGTGTATGAATATTTCTGAAAGTCGGAAAGCTTTCGATGCCTTATGGCATTATTTTGAAGAATTCTATTTCAAAATTAAGTTCGTTTGTACAACTTAGTTGCTGCATATTGAATTCAAGCATCAGGGCATTTCTCGCAATTTTCGAATGATTTCAATGTTGAGACCGAATATTGATATTTTGGGAAAAAATGAAATATTTTCGTGTGCGCTAATCTGCAATGCAGCAATGTTTCTGGTAATACTTTCTTGGTCTCACTGCATCTCATAGAGAATAGTGCTCTGCCGTGGCTCTCTATCAGATGCATCAAAGCGAAGAAAATATCGACACAGTTAGATTAAATCAATTGCATTCAATACATGGAGTGACAGAAGGAAGACACAAAAGAGTGCTGACAATAAACGCTACTAGGACAACAATAAGCTATATTCAGTACAAATTCTTTGTGAACACAAAGGGATGGTGCACGATCAGAAGTATTCAGGGCTTCTTAAACAGGGTTTTTAATCGTGCACTACGCCTTTGTGTTCACAAAGAATAATTCATTTAATCTAACTGTATCTGTACATGCATTTTATTGCAAAGAAAACATCACCAGAAAATGAATTTCTCAAGGACAATCATTGTTCAAAATGCCATTCATGTACATCTTTAATTTACAAATGATGTGACGTGCATGATTGCGTATCTTATGTATTCTTCCGATAGCCAGTGAACATTTTCTTCTAACTGTTGAAGGTTTGATCGAAAATTTGTGAATGCAGTTATGATTCACTTGTGTTGCATTGTCTCTCTTTTAAACTTCATTTGCAACATCATGCGAAGTGAAGCAGATTGGCCTCAGTTGCAAGGATATCATTAGCATCTGGTAGCATTGCTGTAGAGTAGATTGCCTATAATGTTGCTTGTCAAAGCGAATTAGCTGATGGCTTCTTTCACATAGGAGATAGGCAAAATTCAACCTAAACACTTTTTGATTTTTTTCAGCAGATATTTTAAATTTTTGATTTCTATTTTTCAGGCTCGAGCTACGAAGAAGCAGTCGACGAGCAGGGAAATTTGCGACTTAAGTGACTAGTGACTAATTTTTATCAATAACTTGTGTTTTAGCTTGTGTTTTCTACTGTCGTTTGAGTTTTCTAAATATACAGGTAAATGAACAATGTCAGCATTTTGATATATTCTACAACACGAGTTAATTGCTTCAATTATAATTCAGGTTATCGCTTATTCATTATTGGGATAGAACGACATGAGGCTTGGTTTGAGGTGAAATTTTAGAATATGATGATTTTGGTGAACAATAGCGGTGATGAGACCATGACGATACTGCATTTTTCTGCCTGCGAAATCTGGACACCATTCAAAAATCAGGCAGGCTTTGTAGAAATTTGGTAAATTAGTTACGTAAATTCCTTACGTAAATGCTACGTAATTTCGACCATACAAAATTATGTAAGCCTTACGTAGAGATTTGGTAAAATCATTACGTAAAAAAGTTACGTAAATTACGTAACTATTACGAAAATACGACGTAAATTGTTTGCTGGGTAACCATTTAATTTAAACTAGCCAAAACTCAGAACTGGTCCATAGCTAGGAACTAGCCCGTACCTTAAGAAAGGCAGCTTTATCTTATCGCTTTGAAAATATCTGCTAAAATTAAGAAAGGTGATAAAAATACTGATCCCTTTATGTTTAAGAAAAACAGTGGAAAGTTCGGTTTGCGTGTATCTTTCTTAAAGTGTAGGCACGATTACTCCTTTAAATTGCATTGATTAGGAACATTTATTGACATATTTTAATATTTTGCGTCGTTCACAGTGTTTTGAGCCAGTTCGGACTTCGGAGCAACAGTATATTCCAAATTTTTTAAAAAAACCAAGATATTTAATATATATATATATCAATTTTTGAATTGAATTCTCAATTTTACCAAATATTTTTGTAATGATAAGATGAAGCTGTCTTTATTATTTTATAGTTTTAATCTGTTGTTGTCTATTTCGATCTTCATCAGTAGAAAATTAAGTATAGGCTACAAAATTACAGTGCATGCATTTTTACACCAAAACCTGATACAGCATATGAGAGACGATAACATTTCGCTTGCGATTAATCATTGTGAGAACTGCTGAATTTTCGGAAATCTCAGCGCACAGTGAGCTGCTGACTCTCTCCGAAAGTTCACATTTTACTTATAGCGGATCTGTAAACTTCTACATTTCCCACATCTCAAATATTGCATTTAGAATCTTGCAAATAATGAAGTGATGACTTACATACCTTTCAGTACCAGATAATTCGATAGATTTGCAGCAGGGAACCACAGAGCAGGAGACCACAGAGAAGATTGGACAGAATGAATAACGGATTTTACACCTCTACAAGAAAAATCAGACATGATTTAAACATTGTTGCAAATATACTACATGAATTGCAAATATCCTCATTTACTGATATTTATTTCTTGCACAAAAACATCGAAGAACACTTGTTCGTTGGTACCGGTACCGTAAATTTTGCAAGATAACTAATACCCTGTGGGAACGCATCTGCTAATATCAACAGATTATCTGGCGAGGTAACGATTTTGTGGATAATTTTTTAAAGGTTCATTTTCGTGTAAAAGCTATCTCCACATGTGAAAATGGTCATAATCTATCCAAAAACATGTGTAAAATTAAAAAACGACAGGTGGCGAAAAAGTTGCTATAATTAGTTGGTAGATATTTGTTTACTAATGCGAGTTGATTTTTCGCCAACCGGCGAAATCGTGGATATTGTAGCAACTAATTAGTGGTAAGTAGTAATGTTCGTATATTACTTCACACGAAAATATATTGTATACTCAGTCTGATCTGATAAAAAGGGATCTTGTTTAATTCACGAAGGCTTAAACTAAAAAAGTATTTATCTTCCATAAATGTCGCATTAAATACTATGATATTATTCAAATATTTGTCATTGTTGTAAATTATTGAATGTCAAGAGATGTTATGAAAATTGATATAAGCGGATTCTCTATATTCTTATCATTATCAAAGAATAATAGTCTGCACTTATTTCTTAGATAGATTAGCCATATGTGGGGATAGTGAGGAGGTGAGGGAGAAAATAGAGCCTCGGCTGTAGAGGCGGATTACCAAAGGAAATAAGAGAGAAAGTCAAAAGTAAAAGTAGGCATATAGAGCGCGAATTGTCGCCGGCGAACTTCGCCAGCGAATATCCCGCAAATATGACTGAACTGTAGCATGATATTCTGCAGCTGACATTCGCCAGTTTTTCGCAAGATTCGTTCCCACAGGGTACGAAGTAGTAAGTAAAACTCCACTTCTGGATAGCGCAAGATGGCCGCCATCGAAGAATTTTCGCTGACGTCCCCCCCCCTCTGGAACGACAGAGGTTGTGGTCTGTCGTGGTGTACCGGCCAGGTTGGTCCACGTTCACAAAATGTTCGCTGACGTCCCCCCCCTCCGGAACGACAGAGTGTCGTGGTGGACGTGGGCGACCGTCTAGGTTGTCGTGGATGGTGAAACGGACTTTAGATTCGTGATCAGCGTAAAATTCTGCATCGGTATGGTGAATTTGAAGTCAATCGGCGAGAAAAAATGTTTCTTCAAAATTTTGACAGAGTTAAAATGTGGGACGTTTTGGTCAGTAGCGCCAAAACGAAGCATCGGATGGGAAAACGGAGGCCAGATTCGGATTCAGCGTGAAATTCTGCATCGGTATGGTGAATTTGAACGCAATCGGAGAGAAAAAAATTTCGCTGACGTCCCCCCCCTCTCTGGACAGCTCGCTTCGATTTTGGCTTCCAGTGGACGGATTTAGTCGTGCCATAGCTCGTTTGAAAGCTAAGAGTGAGACAAATTCACTGAAACAAACGGCTTGTTCATATCTGTCTTCGTTTAGATGTGAGACGCCATTTAAGATTTTGGGACATTGGCGAAAAACGACAGAGTTAGAATTTGGGACGTTTTGGGCTGTAGCTTCAAAACGAAGCATCGGATGGGAAAACGGATTTTAGATTTGGAATCAGCGTGAAATTCTCTATCTGTATGGTGAGTTTCAAGTCAATCGGAGAGAAAAAATTTTCAACATTTTTCGAAAAAACGACAGAGTTAGAATTTGGGACGTTTTGGTGTGTAGCGCCAAAACGAACCATCGGATGGGAAAACGGAGGCCAGATTCGGATTCAACGTGAAATTCTGCATCGGTATGGTGAATTTGAACGCAATCGGAGAGAAAAAAATTTCGCTGACGTCCCCCCCCCTCTGGACAGCTCGCTTCGATTTTGGCTTCCAGTGGACGGATTTAGTCGTGCCATAGCTTGTTTGAAAGCTAAGAGTGAGACAAATTCACTGAAAGAATCGGCTTGTTCATATCTGTCTTCGTTTAGATGTGAGACGCCATTTAAGATTTTGGGACATTGGCGAAAAACGACAGAGTTAGAATTTGGGACGTTTTGGGCTCTAGCGTCAAAACGAAGCATCGGATGGGAAAACGGATTTCAGATTTGGAATCAGCGTGAAATTCTCTATCTGTATGGTGAGTTTCAAGTCAATCGGAGAGAAAAAATTTCAACATTTTTCGAAAAACGACAGTTAGAATTTTCGCGATGGCTTCCTAATGTAGAGCCAAAACGAACCATCGGATGGGAAAACGGAGGCCAGATTCGGATTCAGCATCAAATTCTACATTGAAATGGTGTATTTCCAGCTCAATCGGACCTCTAGAATCGGCGATAGAAGCGTTTTAAGTGTTTGGATGATGGATATTACGTCATCAGCTGATCGCCACACACTATATAAGCTGGGAACCGACAGAGACTTGTCATTAAGACGAGAGCGATTGTCAGAGGT
This sequence comes from Prostheceraeus crozeri, assembly GCA_907163375.1. Taxonomy (NCBI): domain Eukaryota; kingdom Metazoa; phylum Platyhelminthes; order Polycladida; family Euryleptidae; genus Prostheceraeus; species Prostheceraeus crozeri. The sequence continues at coordinate 28,723 of CAJQUW010003232.1, forward strand.
AGGTCGTCTCTCTGAGCTCCGATGATAGCTTCGGACATTCCGAATTCCGGGTTTCTGTAAGAAACCGACTTAGAAAATTTCATTGCTGATATCAGCTAAGGCGTCAGACTTAGAGGTTAGCCAGGAGATGGCCTTCGTCTCCAGGCCATAAAAGACTCCAAAACTTTAAAGGCTTGTAACTTTGCTTCTACAAGTCCGTTTGACTTGATTCAAAAAAGGTTCGGTCGCTATTGACCTGCCCTAAGTGATAGACTACTTATAAAATTTCATAAGGAGTGCTAAAAAGTTGAAAAATTTAAATTCACTAGTTTTGGAGGTTTTCTGGGGTTTTCGACCCTGCTGAAGTCAATGAAAGCATTTTTAATGATGTCTGAGCCAGTCTTCTCATGCTATAAGCGGCTTTTCACTAAAAGCGAGCAAGACACGGAGAGTTTTGCTGTAATATTCCACTGACAGGGTGTTCCTTCGGGACGGCGGACGATGCCGTAGTGATAAGTGTGGCAAGGGAGTGTGTCATAGTTTAGACCGTAACCGCTGGGACAACTCATGTCTCATGTTGGGCATTTGACACAGTTCTCAACGTAGCACTTTGAACGCCAATCGGTTGAGTCTTAGCTATCTTGTCATGGGTGGCCTCTAAACATCTCCATTGCGAAACGCTGGTGAATCAAGCTCTCTACGGCTTGCTATCAAGCTGCTCAAAGTCTGTCAACCTCTTACCAACTCTACAGGTTTTCATGTCTGAGCCAGTCTTCTCATGGTATAAGCGGCTTTTCACTGAAAGCGAGCAAGACACGGAGAGTTTTGCTGTAATATTCCACTGACAGGGTGTTCCTTCGGGACGGCGGACGATGCCGTAGTGATAAGTGTGGCAAGGGAGTGTGTCATAGTTTAGACCGTAACCGCTGGGACAACTCATGTCTCATGTTGGGCATTTGACACAGTTCTCAACGTAGCACTTTGAACGCCAATCGGTTGAGTCTTAGCTATCTTGTCATGGGTGGCCTCTAAACATCTCCATTGCGAAACGCTGGTGAATCAAGCTCTCTACGGCTTGCTATCAAGCTGCTCAAAGTCTGTCAACCTCTTACCAACTCTACAGGTTTTCATGTCTGGCGAATACTATCATTAAGTTGAATCTGCTATCAGTCAACTTGAACGTTGCAAATGAAGTTCGGTGTAATACTTCCTTTCGACGGGCGTTCCTGTAAAGGGCGGCGGTGAAACCCGTAGCTATGTATACCGCAAGGGACATTCGGCAATTGTCAATCTTGTTAAACCTCTCTGCGTCATGTTTGCAAGTGATTGCCTCTGTCTCAACGTAGTATGCATTCGCGCCAGGGCGACATTTAGCCAGCTGTCGAAGGTTGCCTTATAAACTATCCATTGCATACGTTATGAGAACCATGAGTTCTACCTGTCTCTATCAATGAGATGAATTGATGAATGGAATGAAATGGGAGGACACTCACGCGCCACACGCAACATAACACACTTCTCTCTTCCGTAGTCTAACAAGCTCTTTACACATGGATCGCAGTCGATTGCTATCCCTGTATCAGAAGTGTAAGCTATCTTAATTTTATTTGACACTATTTCATCTACCATCATCACCCATATGAAATGTTATAAGATTTACAAGTTAAACTAAGCGTGCTACTATTTCCAAATGAAAAAGTATACATGGTTAAATCATCCACTGAAGCCCCATTCAAGTAAGTCAGTATGAAAGCAAAGATAATACGAAATAAAAATTTATTATGGCATGTATTTCAAAAGGTCTTCATTGTCAATATCGTCCCAGAGTCTGGCTTCACACAGATCACAAAAACAGTTCACTTGCTTCAATCGTTCTTCTACCGCGAGCCTCACTTTGTCGATGTACTCCCACTCCGCCATAGTTCGTGGCCGGGAGTTAGGGGTGTACCATTCCCATAATTGATGGAGGAATTTGGTGCTGGTGATCTCCATCACATCATCAGTATCGTACTGGAGATACTTCCACCTCACGCCTGTTAAGTCGGGATACTCCTTCTCACATACACTCTCCTCTTCGTCATCCGCTGGTAATGACAACTTTCTAATGTTGTCGAGTCGGTATAATTTCTCCACCTTCCCCTTCGTTGGAGCGTTTGGTGCAACGAGCGCCTTTGGCGATGAGCATGGAGAAGAGAATTTTGTATTCGGTGTTTTTGGAGGGCTTGTCATGTTGACTGTGAATAATGACTTTGAAATGTTTTCTAATTCTCAAGTATAAACAAGCAACCAATCAGAATGAACAGCCAATGAATGATGAATATGAAAGTATATATGCAAAGTGACATTCGTGTCATTTCACTGTCTTTGAGACGTATAAGTGAAGTGTTATCTAGCGAATTCTATATTTGAGGCGTACAAGTGAACTGCTCTCTCGCGAATTCCAAATTTGAGACGTATTATTTGAGTGAAGTCTCTATCTTGTTGAAGTATCAACCTTAAACTTGATTTCGTTGAAATGGTAAGTTGAAAATTTCTTCACTCATCTCCCTCAAACGTGTGGCTAATAGCATCTTCCTCAATTTCAGGCATCAACTTCATCACCAAAGCCCTCCCTTCTCGAGGAAAGTTTAGAGTTGTTGAGTGAAGGTAGGTTGTAACAATACACTGAGACTTGAACAGAGATGATAGAATGATTTCTCTTTCAGGTGATGTGAGTTCCAGCTCAGGAATCTCGCGACAAGGCAACGAGTGGGAATGTGCCGACTGCGGACATATGTTTACAAGGAAGCACAGTCTCCTTCGACACATCAAACAACGTGTGTGTCAACGCAAAGCGGCATCAATCTCCGGAGGTGAAGTTGATTCTGACGATGACATCTCCTTTCCTTGCGATTTGTGCCCTCTTTCTTTTGATAGTCACTTTCAGCGATCTTCGCACAGACTTCAACACACGCATGCAAATGATCACTACACCAACGGTACCTCTACCATCTCCCTCATTAATGTTTCACATAATAATTTAGTACGCGACTACTGCATGGAGTCCAATTCTCAAATAGTAGATTTTCCTGAGTGGCTCCTTCAAAATTCTAGCATTATCGAAGCGTTCTTCAACAATTTAGACAATTTTAGAATGAAGGCGCTCATCTACCTTAAACTAAAATATATTAAGATAGATTTTCAAACGGGTCAAGTGACGGAGAGAATACAGTTTCATGTTCCTTCCTCTTCCTCAACCGAAGTTGTAGACTGCGAGTCTTGGTTAAATTTTCACATTCAATGTTTAAAATCAAATGTAGATAAATTCAATCAACGCGACAGCGCTCTCATTTTTGATGGTGTGGACTCAGCCATATTCAAAATTTCCCTATTAGAAAGTCATGCAGCTCGAGGCACATTTAAACTACCAAAAACGTTGTATAATAAGAAAGCTGTCATCAATGTCGATTGTAAATCACAGTGTTTCAAATATGCAGTCCTATCCATCCTTCACTATAATGATATCAACGCGCATCGAGATCATACCTATAGCTATAGACAGTGGGAGGATGAACTAGACTTTGAAGGTTGTGATAGTGACAACATGAAAATCAAAGATGTAGAAACGTTCGAAAAACATAATAAGATTAAAATTGTCGTTCACGTGTGGGAGAAGGGGTTGAAGGGTGCCCGCTATAATTCACGTTCAACTTGTTATGAACGTGTAGTCAACCTCCTATTAGTAAAACAAGATGATAGCGAGGAATGGCACTACTGTGGTATTCCCAAAATCTCTCGCTTGTACACTCACTTGGGGCACTCTAAAAGAGGTGAACATTTTGTATGCGACCGCTGCATCCGCTCATTTTGGAGTAAAGATAAATTTGAAACTCACTATGAATGGTGCAAGCGAGGTAAATTACAAATGGAACGCATGCCCAAAGATAAAATATTTTCACATAGGGATAATGGTGACGAATTAAGTCCCCTGCGTATCATTTACGCATACATAGAATGCTACATTGATGATATCATCCACAAGCCAGCAGCCATATCCTGCTATGAAGTATGGCATGACCACTTTAGGAATAGACAAAACAAAATGCATACTTGGCAAGGTGAAGATTGTATTTCAAAATTTCTAGAATTTCTCGATAAAGCTGCTAAATTTCAACAATCATATGATTCACAATTGCAGCGTAAGTCACTACATATGTCAGATGAAGACAAACAGAAATTTGAAAGTTGCACATCGTGCCCTAAATGTCATAAAACGTTTGATGACGATAAAATTAAGAAAGTGCGTGATCATGATCACATCACTGGTAAATTTAGAAACGCACTCTGCTCCAAATGTAACTTTTCACTTAGGTTGAGACGTCGTGTACTACCCGTCATTTTTCATAACTTTAAGGGCTATGACAGTCATATGCTCATAAAAGGAGGGTTGAGCCAGATGAAATCGTGGCAGTTCAATGTTATAGCACAAACGAGAGAAAAATTCATGGCAATGACAGCAAAAGTACCAGTAGATAAAACTAAAGAAAATAAGACAGTCTTCTTCGAAATAAAATTTTTAGATTCATTTCAATTCATGTCAGCGTCACTAGCTTCTCTCGTTCGAAATCTCAAGTTTCTTCCCCATAGTCAAACTTTGAAGAAACACTATCCAAACTTAACGGATGACATGATCACTCGCAAAGGAGTCTTTCCCTATGCGTATTTTAGCTCAATGTCTAAACTAAATGAAACAACCCTTCCTTCCATTGACAAATTCAAAAACGATTTGACGGGTGAAGATTGTCCAGTAGATGACTATGAACATGCTCAAGAGGCATGGTTAAAATTTAATTGTAAAACGTTTGGCGATTATATGATCGCTTACTTAGAATTAGATGTCATTTTGCTGGCTGATGTCTTTCAGGAATTTCGACGAGTGGCATTAGAAGAAGACAAATTAGATCCTATCCACTTTGTCAGTCTACCAGCCATGTCCTTTAAATCAGCCTTTAAAATGACTGGTGAGACCATTCATCTCTTACAAGACCCCGAGATGTATAATATATTTGAGCGCGGAATACGCGGTGGTCTCACATTTGTAAATAAACATCATATAAAATCTAAAACAGTAGGTGATGATCATATCCACCTAAAGTACTATGACCAAAATAATTTATATGGCAGTTCACTGTCTAAACCACTACCTCATTCCGAGTTTAGTTGGTTAAAACAAGATGAGCTTGAGTATTACTCCAACCCTTCAAACATACTGAAGATTCCAGATGAAGGTGATTGGGGATATTATTTTGAAGTGGATTTGATTTATCCAAATAGTATTAAAAATAAAACTGCTGATTTCCCACTCGCACCTGAATCTGGTGAAGTGACTGAAGATATGTTTTCACCATTCATGTCACAATTTCATAATAACTTAACAGAGTGTGGACAGCCAAGGTACAAACCATGCCGCAAACTTTTACTCACCCAATATGATAAGAAAAATTATCTCGTACACTTCTGCATACTAAAATTCTATTTAGAAATGGGTATGCTTTTAAAGTCAGTTCACCGCATTATCAAATTTAGACAGAAAGCCTTCCTCAAACCCTACATAGATAGTAACAGTCAAAAACGTGCACTAGCCCAAAATAATTTTGAAAAAGATTTTTATAAATATAAGAATAACAGTCTTTTCGGAAAGACCATGGAGGATGTTAGAAAACGCATAAACTACAAACTAGTCACTGATGATCAAAAATATCACAAATTGACCTCATCACCTCTTTTCATTGATAGAGACATTATCGATGAGGATCTTGTAGGTGTTAAAATGATAAAATCTGAAGTTGAGTTGTGCAAGCCCATCTATATTGGCCAAGCTGTACTAGATTACTCTAAGCTTGAAATGTATTAACTCTTTTATAAAATACTAAAACCATGTCCTCTCGTAAAAGAGGTTCGTTTGTTGGGTGGTGATACAGATAGTTTCTTCTTAGGTATTACCACTCAAAAAGATTTAAATTTTAATGAAGTAGCTAAGTCATTAGAAAAATATTTCGACACATCTAACTACAATTCCGCTCATCCACTCTTTTCCATACAGAATAAAGCCAAACTTGGTTGTTTTAAGGATGAAACAGCAGGAAAGGAAATAGATGAAATGATTCTCATCCGCCCTAAAATGTATTCCATGAAATTAAAAGAATGTGCAGATAGTATTAAGCGTGCTAAAGGAATATCAAAATCAATTGTCCAAAAAATGAAACATCGGTCCTATAAGAAGGCCTATAAAAATAAAAATATAACGTTTGTCAATATGACAATCTTAAAATCACAAGTTCATACTGTGAAAACGTACACATTTAAGAAACGAGCGCTTTCTGCATGGGAGGATAAGAGGTGTTGGATAGGACATAACACATCTCTTCCACATGGACATCCTGATACAAACATACCTCCACCCAAAAGAATAAAACTCACGCTACCACATTCAGGAGATGTATTGACATAATCAACTTTAACTCAGTATTTTGATGTTGCTTTTTGTAGATATACATGGTTGTTTTATGTATCGCATGAGATCGTTACTTCCTTGTGAATATATGCCTACAGTCAGCCCATTCCCCCTATATCTGTGAAAAGACTTTTTCATACGCATATTTTTATTTCAATAAACATATCACAATGACTTCACTTTGTTTTCCGAAACACTAAAGTTACGAGGGATTTAGTATCTTTCACATGGATGCACTCTTGTAAACCATTGGTAATTTTGATAGCAATAGAGGGTATAGTTTGTTTGACGACGGGGTGATAGAAAATAGATTCAAACATCTTCTCGACTATTCCATATGAAGCGTCTTTATCATGAATGAAATCACGTAAAATGTATTCTTTTTTCTCACCAACAGAAATAGGTAGAATCAAATCACTTTGGGGCGATCATATCTTTTTCAAATGACTGTGGAACATTGATTTCCATGATGAAGATTTAAACAGTTAGATTCGATGACGAACAAGATTTACTAGTTTGCAAGTTAAACTAAGCGTTCTATTATTTGTAAATGAAAGATATAGTTTCAACAGTTCACAGATTAAAAATAAAGTTTCAATAGTGTATGTGTTAGAAATAAAGTTTAAGCTGTTTGTATGTTAGAAATAAAATAAAGTTTCAAGAGTTTACAAGTTAAAAAAAAAGTTTCAACAGTGTGTACGTTAGAAATAAAGTTTTATCTGTTTGTAAAATGAGATTGTAGGATTTACTAGTTTACAAGTTAAACTAAGCGTTCTATTATTTGTAAATGAAAGATATAGTTTCAACAGTTCACAGATTAAAAATAAAGTTTCAATAGTGTATGTGTTAGAAATAAAGTTTAAGCTGTTTGTATGTTAGAAATAAAATGAAGTTTCAAGAGTTTACAAGTTAAAAAAAAAGTTTCAACAGTGTGTACGTTAGAAATAAAGTTTTATCTGTTTGTAAAATGAGATTGTAGGATTTACTAGTTTGCAAGTTAAACTAAGCGTTCTATTATTTGTAAATGAAAGATATAGTTTCAACAGTTCACAGATTAAAAATAAAGTTTCAATAGTGTATGTGTTAGAAATAAAGTTTAAGCTGTTTGTATGTTAGAAATAAAATAAAGTTTCAAGAGTTTACAAGTTAAAAAAAAAGTTTCAACAGTGTGTACGTTAGAAATAAAGTTTTATCTGTTTGTAAAATGAGATTGTCGGATTTACTAGTTTGCAAGTTAGACTAAGCGTTCTACTATTTGTAAATGAAAGATATAGTTTCAACAGTTTACAGATTAAAAAATAAAGTTTCAATAGTGTTTATGTTAAAAATAAAGTTTAAGCTGTTTGTGTGTTAGAAATAGAATAAAGTTTCAACAGTTTGTCGATTAAAAATAAAGTTTCAACAGTGTGTACGTTAGAAATAAAGTTTTATCTGTTTGTAAAATGAGATTGTAGGATTTACTAGTTTGCAAGTTAGACTAAGCGTTCTACTATTTGTAAACGAAAGATATAGTTTCAACAGTTTACAGATTAAAAAATAAAGTTTCAACAGTGTGTACGTTAGAAATAAAGTTTTAGGTTTTGTGCGTTAGAAATAAAATAAAGTTTCAACCGTTTACAAGTTAAAAATAAAGTTTCAATATAGTGTATGTAATGAATAAAGTTCTATCTGTTTATATGTTAGAAATAAAAACGAAGGTTCACCAGTTTACAAGTTAAGAATAAATTTTATCCGCTTGTATGTCAGAAATGAAATGAAGTTCCACCAGTTTAAAAGTTAAAAATAAAGTTTCAATAATGTGTACGTTAGAAACAAAGTTTCAATAGTTTACAAGTTAAGAATAAAGTTTCAATAGTGTGTATGTTAAGAATAAAGTTCTATCTGTTTATATGTTAGAAATAAAATGAAATTTAATCAGTTTACAAGTTAAGAATAAAGTTTCAATAGTGTGTATGTTAAGAATAAAGTTCTATCTGTTTATATGTTAGAAATAAAATGAAGTTTCACCAGTTTACAAGTTAAGAATAAATTTTATCTGCTTGTATGTTAGAAATGAAATAAAGCTTCACCAGTTAACAAGTTAAAAATAAAGTTTCAATAGTGTGTACGTTAGAAATAAAGTTTCAATAGTGTGTATGTTAAGAATAAAGTTTATCTGTTTGTATGTTAGAAATAAAACAAAGTTTCAACCGTTTACAAGTTAAAAATAAAGTTTCAATAGTGTGTATGTTAAGAATAAAGTTCTATCTGTTTGTATGTTAGAAATAAAATGAAGTTTCATCAGTTTACAAGTTAAGAATAAAGTTTTATCTGTTTGTATGTTAGAAATAAAACAAAGTTTCAACCGTTAACCAGTTAAAAATAAAGCTTCAATAGTTTGCAAGTTAAAACTAATGTTTCAATAGTGCGTATATTAAGAATAAAGTTTTATCTGTTTGTATGTTAGAAATAGAATGAAGCTTCACCAGTTTACAAGTTAAGAATAAAGTTTTATCAGCTTGCATGTTAGAAATAAAATGAAGTTTCAACAGTTTACAAATTAAAAATAAACTTTCAATAGTGTGTACGTTAGAAATAAAGTTTCAACCGTTTACAAGTTAAAAATAAATTTTCAACAGTGTCTACGTTAGAAATAAAGTTTTATCTGTTTGTAAAGTACGATCGTAGGATTTACTAGTTTGCATGTTAGACTCAGCATTCTACTAGTTGTAAATGAAAAATATCGTTTCAACAGTTAACAGATTAAAATAAAGTTTCAATAGTGTGTATGATGGAAATGAAGTTTAAGAGCTTTGTGCGTTAGAAATAAAGTTTCAGCCGTTTACAAGTTAAAAATAGAGTTTCAACAGTGTGTACGTTAGAAATAAAGTTTTAGCTGTTTATATGTTAGAAACAAAATAAAGTTTCAACAGTTTACAAGTTGAAAAATAAAGTTTCAACAGTGTGTACGTTAGAAATAAATGAAAGTAAGAATTTCATCGTATAAGTATTCAAAGCATGTTTTGTAAATCAAATGTGTGTAGTCCTGACATGATAGAATCAAGCTTGAGAAACGCGTTTGTCAAGTTCATTTGATTCTATCATGTCAGTATGACTTTGTTTTATTTCTAACATACAAACAGATAAAACTTTATTCTTAACTTGTAAACTGATGAAACTTCATTTTATTTCTAACATACAAACAGATAGAACTTTATTCTTAACATACACACTATTGAAACTTTATTTTTAACTTGTAAACGGTTGAAACTTTGTTTTATTTCTAACATACAAACAGATAAACTTTATTCTTAACATACACACTATTGAAACTTTATTTCTAACGTACACACTATTGAAACTTTATTTTTAACTTGTTAACTGGTGAAACTTTATTTCATTTCTAACATACAAGCAGATAAAATTTATTCTTAACTTGTAAACTGGTGAAACTTCATTTTATTTCTAACATATAAACAGATAGAACTTTATTCTTAACATACACACTATTGAAACTTTATTCTTAACTTGTAAACTATTGAAACTTTGTTTCTAACGTACACATTATTGAAACTTTATTTTTAACTTTTAAACTGGTGGAACTTCATTTCATTTCTGACATACAAGCAGATAAAATTTATTCTTAACTTGCAAACTGGTGAACCTTCATTTTTATTTCTAACATATAAACAGATAGAACTTTATTCATTACATACACTATATTGAAACTTTATTTTTAACTTGTAAACGGTTGAAACTTTATTTTATTTCTAACGCACAAAACCTAAAACTTTATTTCTAAGGTACATACTGTTGAAACTTTATTTTTAATCTGTAAACTGTTGAAACTATATCTTTCGTTTACAAATAGTAGAACGCTTAGTCTAACTTGCAAACTAGTAAATCCTACAATCTCATTTTACAAACAGATAAAACTTTATTTCTAACGTACACACTGTTGAAACTTTATTTCTAATCGACAAACTGTTGAAACTTTATTCTATTTCTAACACACAAACAGCTTAAACTTTATTTTTAACATAAACACTATTGAAACTTTATTTTTTAATCTGTAAACTGTTGAAACTATATCTTTCATTTACAAATAATAGAACGCTTAGTTTAACTTGCAAACTAGTAAATCTTGTTCGTCATCGAATCTAACTGTTTAAATCTTCATCATGGAAATCAATGTTCCACAGTCATTTGAAAAAGATATGATCGCCCCAAAGTGATTTGATTCTACCTATTTCTGTTGGTGAGAAAAAAGAATACATTTTACGTGATTTCATTCATGATAAAGACGCTTCATATGGAATAGTCGAGAAGATGTTTGAATCTATTTTCTATCACCCCGTCGTCAAACAAACTATACCCTCTATTGCTATCAAAATTACCAATGGTTTACAAGAGTGCATCCATGTGAAAGATACTAAATCCCTCGTAACTTTAGTGTTTCGGAAAACAAAGTGAAGTCATTGTGATATGTTTATTGAAATAAAAATATGCGTATGAAAAAGTCTTTTCACAGATATAGGGGGAATGGGCTGACTGTAGGCATATATTCACAAGGAAGTAACGATCTCATGCGATACATAAAACAACCATGTATATCTACAAAAAGCAACATCAAAATACTGAGTTAAAGTTGATTATGTCAATACATCTCCTGAATGTGGTAGCGTGAGTTTTATTCTTTTGGGTGGAGGTATGTTTGTATCAGGATGTCCATGTGGAAGAGATGTGTTATGTCCTATCCAACACCTCTTATCCTCCCATGCAGAAAGCGCTCGTTTCTTAAATGTGTACGTTTTCACAGTATGAACTTGTGATTTTAAGATTGTCATATTGACAAACGTTATATTTTTATTTTTATAGGCCTTCTTATAGGACCGATGTTTCATTTTTTGGACAATTGATTTTGATATTCCTGTAGCACGCTTAATACTATCTGCACATTCTTTTAATTTCATGGAATACATTTTAGGGCGGAGGAGAATCATTTCATCTATTTCCTTTCCTGCTGTTTCATCCTTAAAACAACCAAGTTTGGCTTTATTCTGTATGGAAAAGAGTGGATGAGCGGAATTGTAGTTAGATGTGTCGAAATATTTTTCTAATGACTTAGCTACTTCATTAAAATTTAAATCTTTCTGAGTGGTAATACCTAAGAAGAAACTATCTGTATCACCACCCAACAAACGAACCTCTTTTACGAGAGGACATGGTTTTAGTATTTTATAAAAGAGTTAATACATTTCAAGCTTAGAGTAATCTAGTACAGCTTGGCCAATATAGATGGGCTTGCACAACTCAACTTCAGATTTTATCATTTTAACACCTACAAGATCCTCATCGATAATGTCTCTATCAATGAAAAGAGGTGATGAGGTCAATTTGTGATATTTTTGATCATCAGTGACTAGTTTGTAGTTTATGCGTTTTCTAACATCCTCCATGGTCTTTCCGAAAAGACTGTTATTCTTATATTTATAAAAATCTTTTTCAAAATTATTTTGGGCTAGTGCACGTTTTTGACTGTTACTATCTATGTAGGGTTTGAGGAAGGCTTTCTGTCTAAATTTGATAATGCGGTGAACTGACTTTAGAAGCATGCCCATTTCTAAATAGAATTTTAGTATGCAGAAGTGTACGAGATAATTTTTCTTATCATATTGGGTGAGTAAAAGTTTGCGGCATGGTTTGTACCTTGGCTGTCCACACTCTGTTAAGTTATTATGAAATTGTGACATGAATGGTGAAAACATATCTTCAGTCACTTCACCAGATTCAGGTGCGAGTGGGAAATCAGCAGTTTTATTTTTAATACTATTTGGATAAATCAAATCCACTTCAAAATAATATCCCCAATCACCTTCATCTGGAATCTTCAGTATGTTTGAAGGGTTGGAGTAATACTCAAGCTCATCTTGTTTTAATCAACTAAACTCGGAATGAGGTAGTGGTTTAGACAGTGAACTGCCATATAAATTATTTTGGTCATAGTACTTTAGGTGGATATGATCATCACCTACTGTTTTAGATTTTATATGATGTTTATTTACAAATGTGAGACCACCGCGTATTCCGCGCTCAAATATATTATACATCTCGGGGTCTTGTAAGAGATGAATGGTCTCACCAGTCATTTTAAAGGCTGATTTAAAGGACATGGCTGGTAGACTGACAAAGTGGATAGGATCTAATTTGTCTTCTTCTAATGCCACTCGTCGAAATTCCTGAAAGACATCAGCCAGCAAAATGACATCTAATTCTAAGTAAGCGATCATATAATCGCCAAACGTTTTACAATTAAATTTTAACCATGCCTCTTGAGCATGTTCATAGTCATCTACTGGACAATCTTCATCCGTCAAATCGTTTTTGAATTTGTCAATGGAAGGAAGGGTTGTTTCATTTAGTTTAGACATTGAGCTAAAATACGCATAGGGAAAGACTCCTTTGCGAGTGATCATGTCATCCGTTAAGTTTGGATAGTGTTTCTTCAAAGTTTGACTATGGGGAAGAAACTTGAGATTTCGAACGAGAGAAGCTAGTGACGCTGACATGAATTGAAATGAATCTAAAAATTTTATTTCGAAGAAGACTGTCTTATTTTCTTTAGTTTTATCTACTGGTACTTTTGCTGTCATTGCCATGAATTTTTCTCTCGTTTGTGCTATAACATTGAACTGCCACGATTTCATCTGGCTCAACCCTCCTTTTATGAGCATATGACTGTCATAGCCCTTAAAGTTATGAAAAATGACGGGTAGTACACGACGTCTCAACCTAAGTGAAAAGTTACATTTGGAGCAGAGTGCGTTTCTAAATTTACCAGTGATGTGATCATGATCACGCACTTTCTTAATTTTATCGTCATCAAACGTTTTATGACATTTAGGGCACGATGTGCAACTTTCAAATTTCTGTTTGTCTTCATCTGACATATGTAGTGACTTACGCTGCAATTGTGAATCATATGATTGTTGAAATTTAGCAGCTTTATCGAGAAATTCTAGAAATTTTGAAATACAATCTTCACCTTGCCAAGTATGCATTTTGTTTTGTCTATTCCTAAAGTGGTCATGCCATACTTCATAGCAGGATATGGCTGCTGGCTTGTGGATGATATCATCAATGTAGCATTCTATGTATGCGTAAATGATACGCAGGGGACTTAATTCGTCACCATTATCCCTATGTGAAAATATTTTATCTTTGGGCATGCGTTCCATTTGTAATTTACCTCGCTTGCACCATTCATAGTGAGTTTCAAATTTATCTTTACTCCAAAAGGAGCGGATGCAGCGGTCGCATACAAAATGTTCACCTCTTTTAGAGTGCCCCAAGTGAGTGTACAAGCGAGAGATTTTGGGAATACCACAGTAGTGCCATTCCTCGCTATCATCTTGTTTTACTAATAGGAGGTTGACTACACGTTCATAACAAGTTGAACGTGAATTATAGCGGGCACCCTTCAACCCCTTCTCCCACACGTGAACGACAATTTTAATCTTATTATGTTTTTCGAACGTTTCTACATCTTTGATTTTCATGTTGTCACTATCACAACCTTCAAAGTCTAGTTCATCCTCCCACTGTCTATAGCTATAGGTATGATCTCGATGCGCGTTGATATCATTATAGTGAAGGATGGATAGGACTGCATATTTGAAACACTGTGATTTACAATCGACATTGATGACAGCTTTCTTATTATACAACGTTTTTGGTAGTTTAAATGTGCCTCGAGCTGCATGACTTTCTAATAGGGAAATTTTGAATATGGCTGAGTCCACACCATCAAAAATGAGAGCGCTGTCGCGTTGATTGAATTTATCTACATTTGATTTTAAACATTGAATGTGAAAATTTAACCAAGACTCGCAGTCTACAACTTCGGTTGAGGAAGAGGAAGGAACATGAAACTGTATTCTCTCCGTCACTTGACCCGTTTGAAAATCTATCTTAATATATTTTAGTTTAAGGTAGATGAGCGCCTTCATTCTAAAATTGTCTAAATTGTTGAAGAACGCTTCGATAATGTTAGAATTTTGAAGGAGCCACTCAGGAAAATCTACTATTTGAGTATTGGACTCCATGCAGTAGTCGCGTACTAAATTATTATGTGAAACATTAATGAGGGAGATGGTAGAGGTACCGTTGGTGTAGTGATCATTTGCATGCGTGTGTTGAAGTCTGTGCGAAGATCGCTGAAAGTGACTATCAAAAGAAAGAGGGCACAAATCGCAAGGAAAGGAGATGTCATCGTCAGAATCAACTTCACCTCCGGAGATTGATGCCGCTTTGCGTTGACACACACGTTGTTTGATGTGTCGAAGGAGACTGTGCTTCCTTGTAAACATATGTCCGCAGTCGGCACATTCCCACTCGTTGCCTTGTCGCGAGAGTCCTGAGCTGGAACTCACATCACCTGAAAGAGAAATCATTCTATCATCTCTGTTCAAGTCTCAGTGTATTGTTACAACCTACCTTGACTCAACGACTCTAAACTTCCCTCGAGAAAGGAGGGCTTTGGTGATGAAGTTGATGCCTGAAATTGAGGAAGATGCTATTAGCCACACGTTTGAGGGAGATGAGTGAAGAAATTTTCAACTTACCATTTCAACGAAATCAAGTTTAAGGTTGATACTTCAACAAGATAGAGACTTCACTCAAATAATACGTCTCAAATTTGGAATTCGCGAGAGAGCAGTTCACTTGTACGCCTCAAATATAGAATTCGCTAGATAACACTTCACTTATACGTCTCAAAGACAGTGAAATGACACGAATGTCACTTTGCATATATACTTTCATATTCATCATTCATTGGCTGTTCATTCTGATTGGTTGCTTGTTTATACTTGAGAATTAGAAAACATTTCAAAGTCATTATTCACAGTCAACATGACAAGCCCTCCAAAAACACCGAATACAAAATTCTCTTCTCCATGCTCATTGCCAAAGGCGCTCGTTGCACCAAACGCTCCAACGAAGGGGAAGGTGGAGAAATTATACCGACTCGACAACATTAGAAAGTTGTCATTACCAGCGGATGACGAAGAGGAGAGTGTATGTGAGAAGGAGTATCCCGACTTAACAGGCGTGAGGTGGAAGTATCTCCAGTACGATACTGATGATGTGATGGAGATCACCAGCACCAAATTCCTCCATCAATTATGGGAATGGTACACCCCTAACTCCCAGCCACGAACTATGGCGGAGTGGGAGTACATCGACAAAGTGAGGCTCGCGGTAGAAGAACGATTGAAGCAAGTGAACTGTTTTTGTGATCTGTGTGAAGCCAGACTCTGGGACGATATTGACGATGAAGACCTTTCGAAATACATGCCATAATAAATTTTTATTTCGTATTATCTTTGCTTTCATACTGACTTACTTGAATGGGGCTTCAGTGGATGATTTAACCATGTATACTTTTTCATTTGGAAATAGTAGCACGCTTAGTTTAACTTGTAAATCTTATAACATTTCATATGGGTGATGATGGTAGATGAAATAGTGTCAAATAAAATTAAGATAGCTTACACTTCTGATACAGGGATAGCAATCGACTGCGATCCATGTGTAAAGAGCTTGTTAGACTACGGAAGAGAGAAGTGTGTTATGTTGCGTGTGGCGCGTGAGTGTCCTCCCATTTCATTCCATTCATCAATTCATCTCATTGATAGAGACAGGTAGAACTCATGGTTCTCATAACGTATGCAATGGATAGTTTATAAGGCAACCTTCGACAGCTGGCTAAATGTCGCCCTGGCGCGAATGCATACTACGTTGAGACAGAGGCAATCACTTGCAAACATGACGCAGAGAGGTTTAACAAGATTGACAATTGCCGAATGTCCCTTGCGGTATACATAGCTACGGGTTTCACCGCCGCCCTTTACAGGAACG
Organism: Prostheceraeus crozeri; assembly: GCA_907163375.1. NCBI lineage: Eukaryota > Metazoa > Platyhelminthes > Polycladida > Euryleptidae > Prostheceraeus > Prostheceraeus crozeri. Next base: position 45,095 of record CAJQUW010003232.1, read on the forward strand.
CCCGTCGAAAGGAAGTATTACACCGAACTTCATTTGCAACGTTCAAGTTGACTGATAGCAGATTCAACTTAATGATAGTATTCGCCAGACATGAAAACCTGTAGAGTTGGTAAGAGGTTGACAGACTTTGAGCAGCTTGATAGCAAGCCGTAGAGAGCTTGATTCACCAGCGTTTCGCAATGGAGATGTTTAGAGGCCACCCATGACAAGATAGCTAAGACTCAACCGATTGGCGTTCAAAGTGCTACGTTGAGAACTGTGTCAAATGCCCAACATGAGACATGAGTTGTCCCAGCGGTTACGGTCTAAACTATGACACACTCCCTTGCCACACTTATCACTACGGCATCGTCCGCCGTCCCGAAGGAACACCCTGTCAGTGGAATATTACAGCAAAACTCTCCGTGTCTTGCTCGCTTTCAGTGAAAAGCCGCTTATACCATGAGAAGACTGGCTCAGACATGAAAACCTGTAGAGTTGGTAAGAGGTTGACAGACTTTGAGCAGCTTGATAGCAAGCCGTAGAGAGCTTGATTCACCAGCGTTTCGCAATGGAGATGTTTAGAGGCCACCCATGACAAGATAGCTAAGACTCAACCGATTGGCGTTCAAAGTGCTACGTTGAGAACTGTGTCAAATGCCCAACATGAGACATGAGTTGTCCCAGCGGTTACGGTCTAAACTATGACACACTCCCTTGCCACACTTATCACTACGGCATCGTCCGCCGTCCCGAAGGAACACCCTGTCAGTGGAATATTACAGCAAAACTCTCCGTGTCTTGCTCGCTTTCAGTGAAAAGCCGCTTATACCATGAGAAGACTGGCTCAGACATGAAAACCTGTAGAGTTGGTAAGAGGTTGACAGACTTTGAGCAGCTTGATAGCAAGCCGTAGAGAGCTTGATTCACCAGCGTTTCGCAATGGAGATGTTTAGAGGCCACCCATGACAAGATAGCTAAGACTCAACCGATTGGCGTTCAAAGTGCTACGTTGAGAACTGTGTCAAATGCCCAACATGAGACATGAGTTGTCCCAGCGGTTACGGTCTAAACTATGACACACTCCCTTGCCACACTTATCACTACGGCATCGTCCGCCGTCCCGAAGGAACACCCTGTCAGTGGAATATTACAGCAAAACTCTCCGTGTCTTGCTCGCTTTCAGTGAAAAGCCGCTTATACCATGAGAAGACTGGCTCAGACATGAAAACCTGTAGAGTTGGTAAGAGGTTGACAGACTTTGAGCAGCTTGATAGCAAGCCGTAGAGAGCTTGATTCACCAGCGTTTCGCAATGGAGATGTTTAGAGGCCACCCATGACAAGATAGCTAAGACTCAACCGATTGGCGTTCAAAGTGCTACGTTGAGAACTGTGTCAAATGCCCAACATGAGACATGAGTTGTCCCAGCGGTTACGGTCTAAACTATGACACACTCCCTTGCCACACTTATCACTACGGCATCGTCCGCCGTCCCGAAGGAACACCCTGTCAGTGGAATATTACAGCAAAACTCTCCGTGTCTTGCTCGCTTTCAGTGAAAAGCCGCTTATAGCATGAGAAGACTGGCTCAGACATCATTAAAAATGCTTTCATTGACTTCAGCAGGGTCGAAAACCCCAGAAAACCTCCAAAACTAGTGAATTTAAATTTTTCAACTTTTTAGCACTCCTTATGAAATTTTATAAGTAGTCTATCACTTAGGGCAGGTCAATAGCGACCGAACCTTTTTTGAATCAAGTCAAACGGACTTGTAGAAGCAAAGTTACAAGCCTTTAAAGTTTTGGAGTCTTTTATGGCCTGGAGACGAAGGCCATCTCCTGGCTAACCTCTAAGTCTGACGCCTTAGCTGATATCAGCAATGAAATTTTCTAAGTCGGTTTCTTACAGAAACCCGGAATTCGGAATGTCCGAAGCTATCATCGGAGCTCAGAGAGACGACCTACCTCTGACAATCGCTCTCGTCTTAATGACAAGTCTCTGTCGGTTCCCAGCTTATATAGTGTGTGGCGATCAGCTGATGACGTAATATCCATCATCCAAACACTTAAAACGCTTCTATCGCCGATTCTAGAGGTCCGATTGAGCTGGAAATACACCATTTCAATGTAGAATTTGATGCTGAATCCGAATCTGGCCTCCGTTTTCCCATCCGATGGTTCGTTTTGGCTCTACATTAGGAAGCCATCGCGAAAATTCTAACTGTCGTTTTTCGAAAAATGTTGAAAATTTTTTCTCTCCGATTGAGTTGAAACTCACCATACAGATAGAGAATTTCACGCTGATTCCAAATCTGAAATCCGTTTTCCCATCCGATGCTTCGTTTTGACGCTAGAGCCCAAAACGTCCCAAATTCTAACTCTGTCGTTTTTCGCCAATGTCCCAAAATCTTAAATGGCGTCTCACATCTAAACGAAGACAGATATGAACAAGCCGTTTGTTTCAGTGAATTTGTCTCACTCTTAGCTTTCAAACGAGCTATGGCACGACTAAATCCGTCCACTGGAAGCCAAAATCGAAGCGAGCTGTCCAGAGGGGGGGGGACGTCAGCGAAATTTTTTTCTCTCCGATTGCGTTCAAATTCACCATACCGATGCAGAATTTCACGCTGAATCCGAATCTGGCCTCCGTTTTCTCATCCGATGCTTCGTTTGGGCGATACACACCAAAACGTCCCAAATTCTAACTCTGTCGTTTTTTCGAAAAATGTTGAAAATTTTTTCTCTCCGATTGACTTGAAACTCACCATACAGATAGAGAATTTCACGCTGATTCCAAATCTGAAATCCGTTTTCCCATCCGATGCTTCGTTTTGAAGCTACAGCCCAAAACGTCCAAAATTCTAACTCTGTCGTTTTTCGCCAATGTCCCAAAATCTTAAATGGCGTCTCACATCTAAACGAAGACAGATATGAACAAGCCGATTCTTTCAGTGAATTTGTCTCACTCTTAGCTTTCAAACGAGCTATGGCACGACAAAAATCCGTCCACTAGAAGCAAAATTGGAAGTTTGGCGCAGGGGGGAGGACGTCAGCGAAAATTTTTTCTCTCCGATTGCGTTCAAATTCACCATACCGATGCAGAATTTCACGCTGAATCCGAATCTGGCCTCCGTTTTCCCATCCGATGCTTCGTTTTGGCGCTACTGACCAAAACGTCCCACATTTTAACTCTGTCAAAATTTTGAAGAAACATTTTTTCTCGCCGATTGACTTCAAATTCACCATACCGATGCAGAATTTTACGCTGATCACGAATCTAAAGTCCGTTTCACCATCCACGACAACCTAGACGGTCGCCCACGTCCACCATGACACTCTGTCGTTCCAGAGGGGGGGGGACGTCAGCGAACATTTTGTGAACGTGGACCAACCTGGCCGGCACACCACGACAGACCACAACCTCTGTCGTTCCAGAGGGGGGGGACGTCAGCGAAAATTCTTCGATGGCGGCCATCTTGCGCTATCCAGAAGTGGAGTTTTACTTACTACTATACGAAGTATAGTTAGTGGCTAATTTTTTGTTGGTATTAGATACTTAAGTGTAAATAATCTATGATGTGATACCAACTATTTCTATTCATTTGCCATGTAGGAATCTACAAAGAATAAACGGCATTTTCGCCGAATATATTAATGTCATTGTCAATGGATAAAACTCCGTGTACTTAGGTCATTTGGTCCTTCCACAACTTCATAACTATATGACCTATTATATCAAGAACAAGATTTTCTACTCATTGTTTCATCAGCCGTAACCAGCATGTAAAATATTCTTTTCATAAAATATGTTAGTCGTCTATCAGTATCCTCCATTCTATTTCCATAATCAATGTTATCGTTGATTATGGGCAATATGTAGACATGTAAACTTTTCAATAAGATGACAGTCAACTACAGAAAGTACAATTACTACATTTTACATTTATAGGAAAATTTAGTTATGTGACACATATGCAGTCAATGACTTACCTATAGCTTATTCACAAAATTATGGACTTCGGTGAATTGAGCAAAATTGGACGGAAGAAGATTGCACACAAACAGTCACAATGAATGGTAGAGAAAGTGAAGAGAAAATGATCCAAGTCTGCATGCGAAATTGACGTCATCTCAGTGGTGATGCATTGGAAAGTTCATCCGTGTTTAGGGAATGCTGATGGGAGAAGCGAGAGGCGAGCTTTGATATAATTGGTGGCGAGAGAAGTTTCCCTTGTTCATCACTTTCCACCTTTCCGCCTGCACGATCGGCACTTGAAAGAGAAGTTTTATAACTGTCGCAAATGTATCGGGACCACCAAGTTTCGCCGACAGGAGAGACAAATGATCACACGCTTTCATCTCCCGACAACTTCCCAACAGCTGTCTGTCGGGAAGATAATGGCCCAGCATCATATTATCAAAATTTTTCCACTGGGGCACTATGAGTCAGCAATCACGTGATCTGATGCTGTCGAAACATGGGGAATATTTATGAATATGCGCGGGCGAGTTTACGTGTTGTCGCTTGATAGCCACGGATGAACCGCTTCTATCTACCACGGACCAGGAAACACGGCAGTATCCCGTGTGAATCACACGACACCGGCAAATCCCACAAGATTCACACGTGAAAAAAATGACCAATGTGAATCATTATATTTCATGCGAAAGTCACGCGTGTAATTTTGAAAAGAAAGCGCGTGATTCACACGTGACTTACCTAATCAAGCAAAAAATCTGGTAACTGCGTGTCACTGAAGACATTAATATGCAAAAACAAATGGGCTGCACAGGTTCTGTATAAATCAGAGTCAGTGGTCATTAACCAAAATTATACCGGATGAACATAAACCCGAATTAATCTTATCAACTGATTTAATGCTTCTAGATTTATAAAATCACCGATTCAATGCAGTCGTTTGAATCAGTTATATCGCCATCTAATAGTGTTCCTGCGGCTGAATTTATTTAATTGACGAAATAGATTTAGTTGCTTTTGACCTTGAAACAATAATTGGTGATAGTAGTAATAAAACGGCGAACACTCGACCGGCGCGCCCCCCCCCTCTGGAACGACAGAGGTCTGTCGTGGTGTGCCGGCCAGGTTGGTCCACGTTCACAAAATGTTCGCTGACTCCCCCCCCTCTAGAACGGCAGAGTGTCGTGGTGGACTTGGGCGACCGTCAGGATTAGTCTTGAGGCTATAGTGTGTGATGTTTTTCGTGCAATCTGCTGAATGTTGGGTTGTAAAATGGGCTGTTTCGAGTGGAAGAAGTAATATCTCTTTCTCCAACATAAAAATAAAATTTATGTATGCGGGTAAAGAAGTTGCAAGAAGTGTAATGTTTATAGTTAGGTCCCAAAGTTTAACACAAAACACATAACACCCGTGCCGTCATCCTGTACACCTAAAAAATCTCCTAATAGATCATTGTCCATCTCTATTGCCAAACCGCACCAATTTACTCTTTTCAAAACCCTTCTGGCCTCCTCTCCTTGTTGAGCAGATCCCGCCGAACCCATTATAAGCTACATGACCGCCGACAATGCACAATACTAAAAACCGACTTCACAGATTTCTTCATAAAGTCGTAGACCTATCACCCCAACAACATCGCCAACAACCCCCACTCCCTCCAAACAAACCTCTTTAGTTTCCTTTCCACCCCGTCACCCCCTCAGACAATACGTGCTCCCAGCCGTCATTATTGTAGACGAACCGATAAAATAGCATCGACGTTTTCGTAAACATCATGGAATTGACAATAGCACTTTACTTTCTTACAAGTTTGACATGTCTCCATATTCCTGCCCCTAACACAAAAGCGCCGATACAAATGTTCACAAACACCACAATACCGTGTACCAAACTTATATGGGAATAAAATCCAAACCGAACACGCCTCCCATCCCAACCCCCTCCCCACCGAACACGTCTGCCTACTTCATAACCTTGTCCCTCAAAACGTGAATTACCCATTAATCACGTCAAATCAACTATACATCAATAAAACCCAACCCCATCTTCCATTGTCCGCTCGACTCCGAATAACAATGCAACACACCGTCAGCCACCCCAACTCCCCATCCTCCACACCATACCCAATTGCAGACCTTACCCTAAACCTACTATTCCTAACACCCCCCCCTACCACCCCCCCCCTACCACATCCAACCCCGCAATTATCCATCCATACCCGCAACCACCCAGACCGTGCCCCTCCTCCGACAATCCTCAACACCCCCCCAAAAACAGGCCGATCAACCGCATTTGACGCCACATCGAACCCGCCACCATTAAACCCACTACCGACATCGACAAACCCATCCACCTGAATAATTAAAATACAGACCCACCAAAACTACCTCCCCCCCTCACAAACAACGATAGTGTACCCCCCTTGACCAACACCCTCATGAACCTAATGTTATACAACTGTAAAGTATTCCTACAATCTGCCTACCACTACCAAACCTAACCCATCACCGCGCCCTCCTACCTCCAGACGCTTTGCTACCCAAAAGCATACTTCCCACTCAACTTTCCTCCGATTTGAATGCGTCCTACTCCTACAGAGAAGTCTTACCCAATCACTGTTAATCAGGTGACACTAGCAAGCATTCATTAGCCCCCTGATTTCCCTCTAACTGAGTATTTACCGGTTACTCACCCCCCCCAACTAGTACCTTTTCCTCCTAACAGCTACTATTTCACTACGCCCCGGCCTGATCCTAAGCTAAACTACTTATCCTGACCGCAAAAGCTCCTAAATTAATACAACACTAATGGATCTCCCATAACACCACATAAAATCATACACCCACAACAAAAAATATCCACCCTACATTCCTGAGGGCTCCGAAATCACCTCCTACGGAAAAAACCAAAACTAGATACCAAAAAAACGCCGAAATTATTTTAACATAGGTACCCTAACCGATCACCTTCCTATCACTCCCGATACCCAACCACATCCTTGAATAAACTCCCTCCCTATATGATCATACCCATAGAACTACACGCGTTACACGACGCTCACATTAATAACAAATCCCTTGCCCCCTAACACAATCCGCACCGAAAACACCGCCCCCGAACAAGCCCATTGCACAAAACTGAGCTACCCCACTTATCCCCAGAAATGCACCCACACACGCAGAGCCCCCGTCGGCCAAAACGGAATCCTTCCGCGGCACTTCTGCATCGGTATGGTGAATTTGAACGCAATCGGAGAGAAAAATTTTCGCTGACGTCCCCCCCTCTGGACAGCTCGCTTCGATTTTGGCTTCTAGTGGACGGATTTTGTCGTGCCATAGCTCGTTTGAAAGCTAAGAGTGAGACAAATTCACTGAAAGAATCGGCTTGTTCATATCTGTCTTCGTTTAGATGTGAGACGCCATTTAAGATTTTGGGACATTGGCGAAAAACGACAGAGTTAGAATTTGGGACGTTTTGGGCTGTAGCTTCAAAACGAAGCATCGGATTGGAAAACGGATTTCAGATTTGGAATCAGCGTGAAATTCTCTATCTGTATGGTGAGTTTCAAGTCAATCGGAGAGAAAAAATTTTCAACATTTTTCGAAAAAACGACAGAGTTAGAATTTGGGACGTTTTGGTCTGTAGCGCCCAAACGAAGCATCGGATGGGAAAACGGAGGCCAGATTCGGATTCAGCGTGAAATTCTGCATCGGTATGGTGAATTTGAACGCAATCGGAGAGAAAAATTTTCGCTGACGTCCCCCCCCCTCTGGACAGCTCGCTTCGATTTTGGCTTCCAGTGGACGGATTTTGTCGTGCCGTAGCTCGTTTGAAAGCTAAGAGTGAGACAAATTCACTGAAAGAATCGGCTTGTTCCTATCTGTCTTCGTTTAGATGTGAGACGCCATTTAAGATTTTGGGACATTGGCGAAAAACGACAGAGTTAGAATTTGGGACGTTTTGGGCTGTAGCTTCAAAACGAAGCATCGGATGGGAAAACGGATTTCAGATTTGGAATCAGCGTGATGTTATTGTCCAATGAGGATCATCATCCAATGAGAATCAAGCATTTCTATATAAATAGCGAGCCTTCCACAGTGAGAATCATTCCATCGTTGAATCACACGAGTGACGGACGCACATTTTCTCTCTCTCTAGTTCCCTATTCTATTATCCAACTAAAATGGTAAGTCGCTACTTTCCCTCCCTCTCCTCCCTTGAACGTAAACTTAATACAATCTTTTTCATTTTCAGGCATCTACTCCATCTGCTGCACTAGTAGGACAAAATGGCGGTCAAACGTTACAAGGTTCGCTACGATCAGATCATCTACAACTGAGGCCAGTGGAAGAAACAACCAAGGTACATAATCCTACACCGCTACAGCGTAAATTTAAACAAGTCTTGCGTTATGATGATCATAGCGTAGTACTCCAAACGGGAATGCTCCCTTCCACGGATGTCAAGATAATGCACAATCAGTATGGGGACTACATACTGATCCCCGTGAGTCCGTACATTCGCCACCAACTTGATATTATTGAGGAGTACGTGACATTAAATATGGACATTCCTACTCCTCTTGCTCAAGAGTGGAAGGCGAGAGATGACAAGGATACTCCCTATAGAAAGATTTGGGATGGTAATCACATTTGCCTACCAGTATCACATTGGTGTACTTACTATAAGAAGGATGGAGATCATTCAATACCCATCAGATGTGATGAGCTCGGAGAAGGTACTTGGGATATCCTTTTCAAAGTGAATGGGCTATATTATGGTCGACACAAGGATAATAAAATAGCCTCTCTCTCCATGCATATGGAATCCATCCTATATATTCCGAAACCACCCAACGTGGACGACATAATTGATCAAATCCTTAACAGCAGTGGTACGAAGCGCAAGTCGGAGAAGAATGCTACATCAAAACGCAAATCAAAGAAGGAGAATTACTAGTCCTTTCCTAACTCTACCCTATGACAATTCGCTTATGTGCTTTGAGTGTCGTAGACGTGGTCTTATTAGATACATTTTACTTCTTCGTTGCCATCATATCATTTGTGTATTTTGTCGTGAAAAGCATCGATGTAATTCTTCATTTTGTAATATGTTATAGAACGTTTCCTTAGATGTGTAAATTTCCGTTTTAGGCTTCTATCATCATTTTTATGGATTGTGAGGGTGAACCTGTACAGGAGCTCAGTGCTATTGCTATGAACAATTGGACATATCAGATTGTTAGTGTCTATCATCAACATGCCAACTGCGATCCCAATGTTGATCAATGGGCGAGAAAACACATTCATGGACTTAATCTGAAATATTTGCAAGACTATGGCTTTTCTTGTGAGAGTGCTCTTCTTATTGACTTTAAACGATGGTTAGCTGCTTTCAATGTTATACGCATCTTTTGTAATAATCCTGGTAAGGAGAGGAAAGTATTTCCCAATCTAATCATTGATGATATTTTGCTCCCGCCTTGGGATAGTAGAGTGAATCAACATTATCATGAAGTCACGAAACGTTTTAAGGATTTGTGTGTTCCTATTTTGTCTGTTCGTTGTAGTAGCTACGTTCATAACCAATGCTTCTTTCCTCCTTACCTCAACACTGCCAAAGTCCTGTATGGTTATCATTGCTCGCTGTATGATAGTTACCAGCTGTATCTATTTTATCTCTTTCAAACCATTGATTTATAATGCATGCTTGTTACCGTTATTCAATAAATGTTACTATGAGAAGAGTTGTTGTTTTCATGCAATGGATGGGTTAGTTAAAGGGCGATCATGTCTTTCTCAAACGACTGCGGAACATTACATTTTCATAGGCAAAGTTTAAAAGGAGCTGTTCAAGATTATGTGATAAATTTTCATAAAGATGAGACCGACATCGAAGCAGTGGTCGATGATGCTAGCACTCTATTTCTAGAGTTAATGAATACATTCTCTGATAGCATTGTCATGGCGCGATTAGTTGCGAAAATTAAGTTTAGTCATTTTGGAAAGGAAGAGGTGGAAAGTCGCTCTTTCCATTTTGCTTCTTATTCAATGGAAGTGGTAGATCACCCCGAAGAATTTTTTAAAAGACATATGATAAAAATTGCTGAACGTCTTAACGCATTTAACCATCATGGTAGCAGTCTAGTGATTGAAGCGATTTCAGATATTCACATTCAACTTTCCATAAAGAAAAATTGAAAATGCAGTGGTACTTGATTGTAGCACAACTGGTTTTCGAGCTATGTCTGCTCACTCTCGAAGTATATTCCTTCTGTACATGCGTCTATTATTTAGAAAAGGCTAGCAAATTCATATCTTCAAAAAGACTTGCTATAGACATCAGTAACGGTGAAACTATGTGTTGCGATGTATGTAAGCGAAAGGATGGAAATGAAAAGCGCATCTTCAAGAGATGTAAGCATGCTTTTTGTCAACGCTGTTTCATACGTAATTGCATTCAACTTTGCCAATGTAACCACTGTGATATTGCTCATTTCGAGTGTCACTTATGTCGCAATAGTTAGTACCTATGCAAATGTGGTAAAGATAGGTTTTAGCAAAGACTAACACGGAAAATGGCGAAACGTAAAATGACGAAACGTAAAAGTCAAAAGTTTTCTTCAGCCATTCAAGCTCTCCGACGAATGAAAGCAAATCAGCGATACAATGCTATACGACATGCTAACGATAAATTCATTTGTGAAATTATTTCTCATGTGAGGAAGTTGAGGACGAAGAAATTAGCGCCAAAACAACGAAAGTTACTTAAGCGATATGCTACGAAATTGCGTTTCATCTCCAATCCTAAAGTCGCCCTTCAAAGAAAGAGGAAAACTCTAACACAAAAGGGCGGTTTCCTTTCAGCAATACTTCCAATGATAGCTCCTGCCGTGGGCAACCTATTGGGTAATATCTTTGGCTCTAAGCGTTAATTATGCAAATGTTGAGTCTCAAAGTAATAAAATGGATTTCAGACTTCAATGTGATAAAGTTCTGACTGTATCAGGTCCATCTCATGCAGGTAAAACTGTTTTCACGCTGAATTTATTGGATAAAAGAAGGGAGTTGTTTAAGGAACCTATCAATCGAGTGATTTGGTGTTATGGTATTTATCAACCGTCGCTGTTTCAGGAATTGCAAAGTCGCAACTTTATTCGACATGAAGGAATTATTCCAGTGGATAAACTTCAGTCTAATGATGTTGTTGTATTGGATGATTTATTAAAAGAAAGTAAGAATTCAAAAGATGTTACAGATATGTTCACTCGCGCAGCACACCATAAAAGGTGTTTTATCATCTATATCACACAAAATTTGTTTCCTGATGGAAAAGAAGCTCGTACACGAAACCTGAATACACACTATTATGCTATTTTCAAGAATCCGCGAGATAAAAGTCAATTTGAAATTTTAGCGCGACAAGTTGCACCCAGAGGATCAAAAGCCTTAATTGAAATTTTTCAAGCAGCTACTGAAAAACCATACGGTTACTTATTCATTGACTTTACGCAAGAGTGTCCGGAAGAATTTAGATTTCGAAGTGATATTTTGAAAACTCCCATGATTATCTACAAACTATGAGTTCTTATTCTCGCATGATTGTTATTCCTCAGGATGAATATGTACAATTGACTGCCATGCAGCAAGTAAAGCAACCTCTTGCAAATCAAATGTATAGGAAAGAAATAGATTATCAGCAAAATGTTCACATCAAAGATCCACATCGTGCTGTATTATTACAATCGGAAACTGTTGAGCAATTGAAAAACTTGAAGAATAAGATGCGTGACTCTGTATCGACTGCTACACCTTTAGCATCTCGCGCACATGCCATATCTCTTTTCAACAGTATTGAACCCCATCTCAATGTAAATGATAGAGGAGAAATCATTACAGATGAAAATAAAGTGATTGATGCTTCACGTTATGAAGACTTGATTCAGTATGCGACACGTAGAAAGCGCCGTCAGGGCTATGTTCCACCTGGTTGGTCATACTTTCTTAAACTATTGAAAAAGCATAATGTGCCAAAATTTGCTTTAAATAATGAGACATTGAAAGAACTTGATTCAACAGTGGCTACTACTCCAATGCTTCAGACGATGAAAATGCCAACAAATTGGTTTAAGGCGTCACCTGCTACATCCCCTCCCACACTCACTAAGCAAACAAGAGGAAGAACTCGACGTAGATCTACATCGCCACTAAAACTGGTAAAAGGAAAACGTAAAACAGCTCCTCCTAGGAAATACATGTTCTCAGACTATTAATATGAAGCAGATGTGTTGCTTGCCATGTAATGAGCCGCCAGAGGTGAATGTCGTTGTCACTTGCACTTGCTGCGCCAGCTCTCATAATGAAACCCCTAAGCAATGTGAACACGATCGCAAAACCGCTAAAGCTAAATGCTGCAGTTGTTGTAAATGTAGAAAGGCAAGAAAACAAAAAGATGAGAAGGAGGAAAAAGAGTCAGTCGTCATCGACTGAACGTTTGAAGTCAATCTATTATGATGTAAAACATCCGGCAGGATTTGCATCTATCAAGAAATTATCAAAAGCGAGTGGTCTTCCACAATCACAAGTGAAACGATGGTTAAAGGGTCAGGCTACCTATACACTCCACAAACAAGCGAAAAAGAAGTACCGCACCCGCCATTATATTGTTCATGACATCGATGAACAGTGGCAAGCAGATTTGTGCGATGTTGCCTCCATTTCAAAACATAACTCGGGCAATAATTTTATTTTAACCGTCATTGATATTTTCTCGCGTTATGCGTGGGCTCAACCTTTAAAAACTAAAGAAGGGAAAGGAGTAGCAAAAGCATTCCAAACAATTTTTCGAGAAGGTCGCATTCCAAAAAGAATTCAGAGTGATCAAGGAAAAGAGTTTGAAAATCAGCATGTGACAAGATTATTTGAGAGGCATGACATTGAGTTGTTTAGTGTAAAGAGCGCTTATAAAGCTGCACTCGTTGAACGTTTTAATCGCACATTAAAAAATCGCTTGTGGCGACATTTTACTGCCAACTTGACACAAAATTGGACAAAGGTTCTACAAGATACACTCCATGCCTACAATCACTCTATCCATCGTTCTATTGGACTCAGACCAGTAGATGTAAATGCTGACAATGTAGATAAAGTGCGCGAATCATTCCAACGTAAACGCACTCATGTGAAAAGTGATGTGAAAATTGGCGATAAAGTTCGTATCTCAAAAGTGAAAAGTGTTTTTGCTAAAGGGTACCTCCCGAATTGGACAGAGGAGGTATTTACAGTATCAAGGATTAATCAAAAAGACTCTCCGACCACCTACAAGTTGAAAGATTACGATAATGAAGAAATTGAGGGTAGCTTTTACCGCGATGAGATTGAGGTAGTCACTGAAAGTGAAACATATTTGGTAGAGAAAATCATTCGATGTAAAAAACGGCAAGGTGAAGAATGGTGTCTTGTTAAATGGACTGGTTATCCTTCAAGTATGAACTCTTGGATGCGTCGTGCCGACATCTTTCATCTAAGTGATCGACAGTGATTCATGCAAAGTTGTAACTAACAATGTTTAGGGTTTGAGCTATGAATCCAACTGCCTCATTTTATTCACGACCCTCCTATGTAAGTGGTGGAGGACAAATTTACATCGGTGCTCGCCGCCAACGTGGAGGTAGCATACTTGGTGCACTGAAATCTGTTGTAGCACCTCTCATATCCAATGTCGGTAGATCTTTAAAACGAAATGTTTTAAGTAATGCCGTTGGCTTTGCTGGTGATGTTGCTAGTGATCTTTCCAGAGGTAGAAGTTTTAAGAGCAGTTTGTTGAATCGTGGGAAGGAACGCGGTTTAAAAACATTGAAGCAGACCATTGCTGGTGTTACTCAAGGAAAGAAATCACCTAAACGAATGAATAAAGGAAGGAGGAAACATCGCGGAGCTGGTAAGGTGCGATCTTCAGTCAAAAGGCATTCACGCAAACGTCGCAGAGGCTCTAATCATTCATCAGGCGCTAAACGACGACGCTGCTATAACTTCTAATCATGGAGTGTAAAACTTCCGGTTTTTGTTTGTTCGATCAACAAGCCATACAGACAGATATTCTTAGTTCAAGTATTGTAGATTATCATCCTCGAACAGCTGAGAATGCTGGCCCCATTGAATTTGTTATTCCTGGTGGTAGTGATGACTACATAGATTTGAGTTATGCGATGCTTGATTTGAGGTTTAGAATTCAGCAAGCAGATGGAACTGCTATTGACGATGCACATAAAGTTGGACTGAACAATTTACCATTGACTACATTACTTCGCGATGTTTCTCTAACGATTGGAGAGCAGCAGGTGGAAGGTGGTCAAAGCGATTATCCCTATAAATCATATTTCAATCATGTATCACAGTTTCATCCAGCAGCACAAAAAAGTCATATGGAAGCCATGGGATGGTACAGAGATGAAGCAGGAAAATTTGATGTTGAAACAAACAGTGGCTTTGTAAAGCGATCTGCTATGATTAAAGATAGTAGAGTATGTCAGCTATATGGTCCGCTGAATTTAGACTTCTTTAGACAGTCAAAGTTTTTACTCTGTAATACCAGCATGCGACTCAAGCTGACATTGAATAAGCCTGAATTTGCGCTGAATGCATTTGCTAAAGTTGACAATTTTAGAATTCATGTGGAAGATATTGCACTTTACATTCGTCGAGTAGTACCGAATCCAAGTGTCATTAGAGGCATGCTGAAGGTCTTAACCGCCAAAATGCCATTTACCCCGTTCAGCATACAAAGCTTCTCACCTTTACAATTCCGAAAGATCAAAAGAGTTTCATGAAAGATGGCCTCTTTCCATCGAAGCACCGAAGCTCCTCATGGTGGCAATGGTTGAAAATGATGCATTTAATGGTAATATAAAGAAGAATCCTTTCAATTTTAAACACAATCAGTTAAGTGAAATTGCTTTACGTGTAAATGGTGTGAGTCATCCTGGTCCACCCTACAAACCAGATTTTGCTTCGGATCAATTTATGCGCAGTTATGTTGATTTTATGGATGTCTTTGGCTTTTACAATACGGATGACACCAACGGACTGACTATGAAAGAGTTTAAGAGTGGATATACTATTTATGCATTTGATTTGACTGCTGACAGCGATATTAGTGCACCCTATCGTCAAGCGAACGTGCCTCATAATATTCGTTTGGATTTGACGTTCAAAAGAACACTACCTGAGACGATCAATGTATTAATTTATGCAGTCTTCGATTCAAATATTGAAATTACAAAGTATCGTGACGTGATTCTTCAGTATAATCGTTAATGAGTTGGTTGACTGCTGACGATATTAAGACTAAAGTGCAGCGTAATGCAGACGAAGCGACGTTGAAAGCTTTCGATAATGTCTATTCACTCGATACCTTACCACCTGCAGTAAATCACTATCCCATCTTTATTGTGCTAAACACTCATTCACAGAATTTAGGCGGTGAGCATTGGAAAGCGATCTTTATTGGAGAAGACCGACGTGGTGAACTATTTGACTCTCTTGCTCAACCTCCAAATATACCAACACAGCAGTGGTTGAGAAAACATACGCGTCAATATCAGCGAAATGAACGCATACTACAACATCCACTTTCATCAACGTGTGGTGCTTTGTACTGTACTTCATCTTAAAACGTTTACATGTATCTCGATTTGCATCTGTTATTCAAAACTTTTCATGTAATCCATCCTCTAATGAAAAAATGATTTGTAAGTTCTATCATGATTTGAAATAAAAACATCATGTTGGAAAAATTGTTTTTTATTTTACAATCCGCTGGGTACGTACATACTCAATGAGATAGTCTAGGATCATATTTGCTTGTACATGAGATTTTAGTCCAGTAATGATCACTTTACTATTATGAAAGATTGCCACATGCACAGGTAACCAACAACTAATGAGAGCTGCAGGAAAAAGTTCGGGTTCATAACACAAACTGTAACTGCTGGTACGAATCTTCAAAAATGATAGACTGTCACTCAATTGAGTAGAGATCACCATATTGTCCACAGTCAGATTCGACATCACACACCTCTCCCTCTTCCATATCCGACGTAGTAGTCTTTGTAGCTCTAAGCGCATTGACTGCGCCGATGAATGAGAAAGGGCGCCGAGAATCTGTACAGTCCCATTTGGGAAGAGTTGAAGATTCCGTGAATTGTTCATCTTCACCACTAACATTTGAGGACGGCCCGGTAATACTTGCTGTTTGGAAGCTGTTGGTGTAATGTTGTGAGATCGATTTTGGTGTAGAGTCTGAAGCGACGGAGAATGTTGACGATGGTGTAGCGATGGCGCTTCATGATGAAAGAATGAGTAAATTGAGCGATGTACCTTCCTTTTATACTTTTCCCAACTACCTTGATGAAATGTGAAGTTAGTATGAAGTTGGGAATGATAGAGTTGAATTCGCCGATTGTTGACGCGCAGCCAGATGCGATTTCCAATACGTGAATGTCTTTTCATATAGAAGTATTTCAAGTCCTTCATGATATGATGTAGAGATTGAAAATGACGATAAGATAAAGCAAACTCTCTTCTCACATTTCCAGTTGAATCTTTGAAATAGACGTTTCGATCATGATCCGTTTCAATACGTTGTAGGGAATCTAATTTCCAACTCATGGTGCGTGGTAGTCATGTCTGATTAAGATTTGCATAGTAGGGCGATGAACTCACGACGAATAAATGTCATGATGGAGCGATGTATGTATCTTCTATACTTCTCCCAATTGTATTTGCGAAATGAGAAACAGTTTGCGGAATGAGAATGGTAGATTTGAATTTCATTTCTGTAATGTTGAAGCCAAACTTGATCACCCAAGGAGATGAATCTTAATGTTTCAAAATATTCCAAATCCCTCATGATATCATTGAGGTTGACAAATTGTCGCCATGTTAATGTAATTCCTCTTGATGTATGACCATGAGAATTTTTGAAATGTACGTTTCCATCACGATCAACTCTGATATATTGTAGAGAGTCCAAAATCCAAGTCTTCATGATGTTATGCAAAGTTGCAGATTAGCAATATAAAAATGTCGTTTTATCATATTTTGCTTAGCAATGCGGCTACAAAGAGATTTACTAGTAATCGAGCCGCACTCTTTTCTACTCCCATTGATCATGCACAACAGCTAAATGGAAATTGGGAAGTGGGTGTCACTCAACTTGTTTATAGCAACTGTGTCTATACTTTTGATCATGAGGTGATGACTATTAATATGAGGCGTACAGCTGCTTATCAATGTGAAAAGGGGTGCCGAGTATACATTCCACAGTGGCCAAAGAAAGATCTCTTATCATGTAAAAAGTTTATATATGATTTCTTGAATAAAGCGTGTAAACATATTGTCCAATTTACTCCGCACAATGATGATTATAATTATGTACATCATGTAGTTGAGAAAGATTGGATTGTTGGTTTAAGTCCAAGTTTAAGAAATGATTTAGGCTACCTCGCTAGCGCCTTAACAAGCTATGATAATTTTAACGTTAATTACCACATAAGTGGTCATAAACAGTTAATATATCGAGAGGAAGCTTATTATGTAGATCTTATTCCAAGAAATGAGAAGACGTTGGTGAAGAAGATTGTGATTAAGCCAAGAAAGACAAACATGACTCCTGAAACATTATTGAAGAAATTTAATTATCTCCTTCGAGTTGATGGTAAACAAGTGGCAACATTGACTTATATCAAATCATCTAATCATATTGCAATAAGCAAATTAAATGATGATGATCTAGTATTAGTTTGTTCAAAAGATTTTCATCAGTTCTTACGACATCGTTCTGCAGCTGTTCATGGAAAATCTGATATGCAACATTTACCATGTGAAAGGTCAAATCAATTTGATACAGAATGGCCGTATCTTTATACAGAAAGTGTGTAGAGCCTTTTGGTGGTTTCTTACATGAAACAAGAGTGTTGATGCCTCGCATTATTACTTCGGTTAAATTGGTTGTAGATTATTTAAATGAAGTGATTAATGAGCAACATATTTCATTTTCTGAAAAAGAAGGTACTTTGTCTCTCACTATAAGTGGAAAAGGTATTGAACTAATTATGGATAAAACTCTAATGGACATTTTGGGTTTTGATCAAAATATCTTTAAAAGTGGTACTGTAACCAAAGCTAGCGCAGACATGTCGCTATCGCGTCGTATTAACTATTTTCAGATATATTCCAATATTGGTGAAGATGTACGTGTGGGAGATGTTGAAGCTCCATTGCTAGCAATGATACCATACCAGCCAAAAAGCTGCAGTATTTTATCTGAGCATACTTTCAAGAAAGTGCATTATACAAAGCTGAAATCAAACTATACATCCCACAAATTGATATTGCCATTTATGACGATGCTGGTGCGTTGATTCCTTTTCATAAAGATGCTGTGACAAGTATCACACTCCATTTCCGAATGAAGAGTTAATGCAAAAGTATGCTAATATATTTTTCCAATGTGAATAATATGGAAAGTGAAAATAAGGACTCGTTTCTAATCTACTTGCCCAGTAATGCTTCTATGAATAAATTTCCCAAAAATAAACCATCAGACTATCGAGTAGAATTAAATCGGCCACTGCATTTAGAAGGTGAATGGGAGGTTGGCGTTTCTAGTATTTGCTATGATAGCAATATTCAGAATGTGAATGATTTGGAAGAAATGATATTGACTCCTCGCACCCATGATGGAATAACGATGAATAATGCATTTCAGTTCCCATACAATTTAACATCAGATGGAAAGTGGAACTATGAATGGATTCAGATAAAATCAGATTCTTATGAGCCATTTGGGAATGAGAAAATTATTAAGGCATTCAACAGTGGTAATACTTCCATCATGAAGAATAAAAATCAGAAAGCTTATGAGTTTACTATCTATCATTGGAGTGGGAGACAGTTCCCCCATTCCTCCCCCCCCCCCTCCCCCCTCCCCCCCCACCTCCCCCCCCGCCCTCCCCCCCCCGCCCCCCCACCCATCCTCCCCCCCATCTCCCCCCCCCCCCCCCCTCACTTCCCCCCCCATTCCCTCCATCCCCCCTCCCCTCCCCCCCGCCACCCCCCCCCCCCCCCCCTTCCTCCCCCACTTCCCCCCCCCACCCCCCCCCAACACCCCCTACCACCCCTTCCCCTCCCGCCCCCCCCCCTCCCCACCACCCCCCCTTCCTCCTCCCCCCCACCTCCTTCCCCCCCCACCCCCCCCCCCCTTCCCTCCCCCTTCCCCCCTCCGCCCCCCTCCCCCCCCACCCCCCCCCATCCTCACCCCCCCCCTCCATCCCCCCCCATCCCCCCCTCCCCCCCCCCCCCTCCCCCCCCCCTCACCCCCCCACTCCCCCCCCCCATCCCCCCCCCCCCCCCCAACACCCACCGTCCCCCCCCCACTCCTTCCCCCCCCCCCTCCCCCCCTCCTTCCCTCCCCCTCCCCCCCCCCCCCCCCCCCCCCCCCCTTCCCACCTCCCCCCCCCCCCCCTCCCCCCCCCCCCCATCCCCCCTCTCCCCCCCCTCCCTCCCCCCACCCCCCCCCTCTCCCCCCCTCCCCCCCCCCCTCACTTCCCCCCCCCCTCCCCTCCCACCCCCCCCCTACCCCCCGCCCCTCCCCGCCCTCCCCCCCCCCCCACCCCCCCCACCCCCTCCCCCCTCCCCTCCCCCCCCTCCCCCCCCCCCCCCCCCCTCTCCCCCCCCCACCCCCTCCCCTCCCCCCCCCCACCCCCCCCCCCCCCCCCCCCCCTCCCTCCTCCCCCCCCCCCTCCCCCCCCCCCCCCCCGCCCCCACCTCCCCCCCCCCTCCCCCCCCCCCCCCCCCCGCTTTCATTCTTTTACTAAAGGTCTTACGCTGAGGTTGGATAATGAATTCTATCCACATCTTGGTTTTGGTCATGGACTACATCTAACGTCAATTGCTACTGCAAATGTTAAAAAAGTTTATTCAAATGGAATCAACAAATTTCTTTATAGATTTAAAATATTTGATGAAGATGTTGTAGAATGTGAAGAACGCATCATTTTGAAAAAGCGTGGTGTTCAACCTTTATCACTTATTGAGTTAGTAAAACGATGGAATGAGACTGTGGGTAAGAGGTATGGATAGAAAATTATGGCGGACAAAAATAAGTTGGTCATTCAGAAATATAATGACAAACTTACAGTTTATTTCTCTCCAACCTTGCGTCATTTTGTAAGACATTATACACCTATTATTGGAAGCGGTCTGGTGTATGCTTCTCATGAATATCACACTAAAGCTGATTCAGTTAATGATGAATGGTGGGTGGACATCTATGGTGATCGCATCAAGAAAATTTACCAGTCTTATGAAGAATCTAAAGTTGCTATCAATATAATGCCGCGTCTATATCATACAGTTGAAAGCTTCATTCATGTAGTAAATCCTTATATACAACAGAAGTTGAAGCATGTGATGAAAAGTAAATATGATGTAAAGACACACCACATTTCGTTTTCAATTGAAAATCAACGCGTTGTTCTGAAACTGGGTGATGACATTCAATGTCAATTGAGTAAAAATTTGAAAAAACTCTTTGGTTTTTCAATGCTACAAACTGTGTTTGCTGCTGCGCATACGATTGGTATAGAAACACCAATGACACTTGATAAACATGAACAGCACCTTTACATTCAAAGTGATTTGATTTTACCTATTTCTGTTGGCGAGAAAAAATAATACATTTTACGTGATTTCATTCATGATAAAGACGCTTCATATGGAATAGTCGAGAAGATGTTTGAATCTATTTTCTATCATCCCGTCGTCAAACAAACTATACCCTCTATTGCTATCAAAATTACCAAAGGTTTACAAGAGTGCATCCATGTGAAAGATACTAAATCCCTCGTAACTTTAGTGTTTCGGAAAACAAAGTGAAGTCATTGTGATATGTTTATTGAAATAAAAATATGTATATGAAAAAGTCTTTTCACAGATATAGGGGGAATGGGCTGACTGTAGGCATATATTCACAAGGAAGAAACGATCTAATGCGATACATAAAACAGCAATGTTTATCTACAGAAATCAACATGAAAATACTAAGTTAAGGATGATTATGCTAAGACGTCTCCTGAATGTGGTAGTGTGAGTTTAATTCTTTTGGGTGGTGGTATGTTTGTGTCAGGATGTCCATGTGGAAGAGATATGTTGTGTTCTAACCAGCACCTCTTATCCTCCCATGCTGAAAGCGCCCGTTTCCTAAAAGTACGAGTTTTGATCTCATGCGACTTAGATTTTAAGATTGTCATATTGACAAACGTTATATTTTTATTTCTATAGGCTTTCCTGAAATTTTTATGTTTCATGTTAGACACCAATGATCTTGATATGCCTTTAGCGCTATCCTTTAATTTCATACTGTACATTTTTGGACGGAGGAGAATCATTTCATCTATTTCCTTCCCTGCTGTCTCATCCTTAAAGCAGCCAAGTTTTGCCTTATTTTTGATGGAGTAGAGTGGGTGATCAGTAGGATAATTTGATGTGTCAAAATATCTTTCTACAGATTTTCCTACTTCATTGAAATTTAAATCTTTTTGAGTGATAATACCTAAGAAGAAACTATCTGTATCACCACCCAACAAACGAACCTCTTTTACGAGAGGACATGGTTTTAGTATTTTATAAAAGAGTTGGTACATTTCAAGCTTAGAGTAATCTAGTACAGCTTGGCCAATATAGATGGGTTTGCACAACTCAACTTCAGATTTTATCATTTTAACACCTACAAGGTCCTCATCGATAATGTCTCTATCGATGAATAGAGGTGATGAGACCAATTTCTTAAATTTTGTAACATCATTGACTAGTTTATAGTTTACACGTTTTCTAACATCCTCCATGGTCTTTCCGAAAAGACTATTATTCTTATATTTATAAAACTCTTTTTCAAAATTATTTTGGGCTAGTACACGTTTCTGGCTGTTACTATCTATGTAGGGTTTGAGGAAGGCTTTCTGTCTAAATTTAATAATGCGGTGAACTCTTTTTAAAATCATGCCCATTTCTAAATAAAATTTTAAGATGCTAAAGTGGACTAGATAGTTTTCTTTATCATATTGAGTGAGCAAAAGTTTGCGGCAAGGCTTATACTTGGGTTGTCCACATGATTCTAAATCTTTATGAAATTGTTTCATAAAGTCGGAAAACATATCTTTACTCACTTCACCTGATTCGGGTGCGAGTGGAAAATCTACGGTTTTATGTTTAATATTATTTGGATAGATTAGATCTATCTCAAAATAATATCCCCAATCACCTTCATCTGGAATTGCTAGTATGTTAGAAGGGTTGGAGAGATGCTCAAATTCACTATCATCTAACCAGCTAAACTCAGAGTGAGGGAGTGGTTTGGATAGTGAACTACCATATAAATTATTTTGGTCATAACACTTAAGATGAGTCTGATCATTGCCTACTAATTTTGATTTTAACCTATGTTTATTTACAAATGTGAGACCACCGCGAATTCCTCGCTCAAATAAATTATACATCTCTGGATCTTGTAAGAGATGAATGGTCTCACCAGTCATTTTAAAAGCAGACTTAAAGGACATGGCTGGCAGACTGACAAAGTGGACGGGATCTAACTTATCTTCTTCTAATGCCACTCGTCGAAACTCCTGAAATACATCAGCCAGCAAAAATACATCTAACTTAAGATAGGCAATCATATATTCGCCAAATGTATGGCAGTCAAATTTTATCCATGCATCTTGTGCATGATCATAATCTTCGGTCTTACATCTGCGTCGGTCAAATCATTTTTAAATTTATCTATGGGCGGAAGAGAAGTCTCGCCGAGTTTACTAATCGCATCAAAATATGCATATGGAAAGACTCCTTTCCGTGTGATGACTTCATCGGTTAGATTTGGATATTGTTTCGTAAGATTTTGTGTTAGTGGAAGAGACTTTAGATTTTGTACGAGAGAGGCCAGTGATGCAGTCATAAATTGGTAGGAATCTAAAAATTTTATATCAAAATTTATTTTGTTTTATTTTATTTATTTTATCAAAATTCAAGTCTTATTTTCTTTAGTTTTATCGACAGGCACTTTTGCTGTCATGGCCATAAACTTCTCTCTCGTTTGTGCTATTACATCAAGCTTCCACTCTTTCATTTGACCTAAACCTCCTTTTATTATCATATGGCTGTCGTAGCCCTTGAAATTATGGAAAATGACGGGTAATGTACGCCGCTTCATCCTAAGTGAAAAATTGCATTTTGAACAGAGTGCGTTTCTAAATTTACCAGTGATGTGATCATGGTCGCGCACTTTCTCAATCTTATCATCATCAAATGTTTTACTACATTTGGAGCAAACGTTGCAACTATCAAATTTTGCTTGATCATCTGCTGTCATATGCAATGATCTGCGATAGAGTTCACCATCATACTTTTGTTGAAATTTTACAGCCTGTTCGAGGAATTGTAGGAATTGGTAAATACAATCCTCACCTTGCCAGACGTGCATTTTATTTTTTCTATTTTGGAAATGGCCATGCCATACTTCATAGCAGGAAATGGCTCCTGGCTTGTGGATGATATCATCGATATAGCATTCGATGTCAGCATAGATGACACGAAGAGGACTTAGTTCATCGCCATTCTCTCTATATGAAAACTCCTTATCTTTGGGCATGCGCTCCATTTGTAGTTTACCTCGCTTACACCATTCGTAATGAGTTTCAAATCTATTTTTACTCCTAAAGTTGAGAATGCATCTGTCACAGTAATAAATCTCTGATGAGCTAGAATTTCTTAAGTGGTGGTATAAGCGAGAAATTTTGGGAATACCGCAGTAGTGCCATTCCTCACTATCATCCTGTCTTACTAATAAAAGGTTGACAACGTGGTCATAACAACTCGAACGCGAGTTGTAGCGGACACCCTTCAATCCCTTTTCCCAAACATGGAGAACTATTTTGATGTTGTTCAATTTTTCAAATTTTTCTATATCTTTAATTTTCATATCTTCACTATTGCAGTCATCAAACTTTAATTCATTCTCCCATTGTTGATACTTACTCTTACGGTATCGGCTATACTGTACATCATTATAGTGGAGAATGGAGAGGACGGCATACTGAAAACATTGCGATTCGCAATCTACAGAAATGACTGCTGCTTTATTTCTTAAATTTTTCGGAAGTTTAAAGGAGCCTCGTCCAGAGTAGTTCTCTAATAAAGTGATTTTAATCATGGCAGTCTCAATACCATAAAAAACGAGACCACTATCACGCTCGTTAAATTTATCTATGTTTAATTTTAACCCTTGGATATGAAAATTTATCCAAGACTCGCAGTCTACAACTTCGGTTGCAGGAGAGGAGGGTATGTGAAACTCCAACCTCTCTACTATTTGACCAGTATGGTGGTCGATTTTTACATATTTTATTTTGAGATAGATGAGCGCCTTCATTCTAAAATTGACTAAATTGTTGAAGAGCGCACCAATCAAAGATGAATTTTGATGAAACCATTCTTCAAAGTCAGTAATACTTTCTGAGGATTCCATCTGGTAGTTCCTCACTAAATTATTTATCGACACTTCAGAGAGTCGGATAGAGTAGGTGCTGTTAGTATAACTATCGTCACTGTGTGTATGTCGAAGTCTATGTGAAGATAGTTCAAAATGTGACTCAAAAGACTGAATGCATAAATCGCAAGAAAAGGAGACATCGTTAACAGAATCATCCCCACTTTCGGAGATTGATGCTGACTTAGGTCTACAAACACCTCGCTTGATGTGATCTCGCTTCCTCGTGAAGATGTGTCCACAGTCAGCACATTCCCGATCGTTGCATTCCCGCGACAATGTTGACATGGAGTCGCTGTTGTTATCCAACTCGCTCGAGATGGGACTGGTATCACCTGAAAGAGAAATCATTCTTTCATCTCTGTTCAAGTCTCAGTGTATTGTTACAACCTACCTTGACTCAACAACTCTAAACTTTCCTCGAGAAGGGAGGGCGTTGGTGATGAAGTCGATGCCTGAAATTGAGCCAGAAATTGCTATTAGCCATACGTTTGAGGGAGATGAGAGAGGAAATTTTCAACTTACCATTTCAACGAAATCAAGTTTAAGGTTGATACTTCAACAAGATAGAGACTTCACTCAAATATGGAATTTACGAGAGAGCAGTTCACTTGTACACCTCAAATAATAACAGAATTCGCTAGAGAACACTTCACTTATACGTCTCAAAGACAGAGTGAAATGATACGGATGTCACTTTACATATATATATACTTTCATATTCATCATTCATTGGCTGTTCATTCTTATTGGTTGCTTGTTGATACTTAAGAACTAGAAAACATTTCAAAGTTATTATTCACAGTCAACATGACAAGTCCTCCGACCACACCAAACACAAAATTCTCTTCTCCATGCTCAACACCAAAGGCGCTCGTTGCACCAAACGCTCCAACGAAGGGGAAGGTAGAGAAGGTGTACCGACTGGACAATATCAGAAAGTTGTCATTAGCAGCGGATGACGAAGAGCAGAGTGTATGTGAGAAGGAGTGTCCCGACTTAACAGGCGTGAGGTGGAAGTATCTCCAGTACGATACTGACGATGTGATGGAGATCATCAGCAGCAAATTCCTCCACCAATTATGGGAGTGGTGCACCCCTAACTCCCAGCCACGAACTATGGCGGAGTGGGAGTATATTGACAAAGTGAGGCTCGCAGTGGAAGAACGATTGAAACAAGTGAACTGTTTTTGTGATCTATGTGAAGCCAGACTCTGGGATGATATTGACGATGAAGACCTTTTGAAATACATGCCATAATAAATTTTTATTTCATATTATCTTTGCTTTCATACTGACTTACTTGAATGGGGCTTCAGTGGATGATTTAACCATGTATACTTTTTCATTTGGAAATAGTAGCACACTTAGTTTAACTTGCAATTCTTATAACATTTCATATGGATGATAATGGCAGATGAAATAGTGTTAAATAAAATTAAGATAGCTTACACTTCTGATACAGGGATAGCAATCGACTGCGATCCATGTGTAAAGAGCTTGTTAGACTACGGAAGAGAGAAGTGTGTTATGTTGCGTGTGGCGCGTGAGTGTCCTCCCATTTCATTCCATTCATCAATTCGTCTCATTGATAGAGACAGGTAGAACTCATGGTTCTCATAACGTATGCAATGGAAAGTTTTAGGTAACCTTCGACAGTTGGCTAAATGTCGCCCTGACGCGAATGCATACTACGTTGAGACAAAGGCAATCACTTGCAAACATGACGCAGAGAGGTTAAACAAGATTGACCATTGCCGAATGTCCCTTGCGGTATACATAGCTACGGGTTTCACCGCCGCCCTTTACAGGAACGCCCGTCGAAAGGAAGTATTACACCGAACTTCATTTGCAACGTTCAAGTTGACTGATAGCAGATTCAACTTAATGATAGTATTCGCCATTCCGAAGACTGCCCAGGGCATACCGCGTGGAGGTTCTATCATGTCTTGCTCCATGGTGGCCCTTAAGAGAGCCGGTGGTTCGTTCTCGGGAGTCGTCATCAGCAATCTTACTCCATACCGATTCTGCTGAGAGAGAGTCGAAACCGTTCAACCTCAGCAGTGTCGACTTCAATGCTAGTTGGTATGTGAGTGGAGGGTGGAATGTAGCGCCATTCCATTGGATTGGCAACACTTGCTGTCATCGCATTGCCAATTTGAGCACGATTGTTGTGAACTCTGTCTTGCTCCTCTATTCTAGCAAGTTCATTAAATAAATTTCGCGGTCTTAACTGCGGTCCGCGAGGAGAGTTGACTGCAGCGTTTGGTGTCTCCATGATTGAAATGAAATGAAATGAGAGGTAGTGGTTTATATACCCCTCTAATGTGATGTAACGTTCAAGTTGACTGATAGCAGATTCAACTTAATGATAGTATTCGCCAGTCTAAAGACTGCCCAGGGCAAACCGCGTGGAGGTTCTATCATGTCTTGCCCCATGGTGGCCCTTAAGAGAGCCGTTGGTTCGTTCTCGTCGCATCTGAAAATAGAAGGAAAAATAGATGAAATTATATTCAAGTGATAGAGATGATATTAACTTACCATAAGAGAAATTTAGCCGGTTCGTGACCCCTTCGATGGTGGTGGCTGAGGCAAGTACTTGGCCGGCAGTTTTCGCTTCCGATGGCGCAATTCTTTGATGTCGCCATCATGCTTGATGGAGACATGGAGACAGCGCATCTCCGCCATTGCTCCCTCGTAGCATTCGAACGTGCTGTCGACATCCTCACTTTGCAGCAGAATGTCATCAACAATCCTACTGTTGATAATTGGTAGGTGGAGTGTTGTTCTTCTCTCCTTGTGCTGCTCGTTCTCAACCATTTTCATTTTTAGTTGCTCAGTCTTGAGCTTAAGCACCCCTTCTTCTGATTTTAAATTTTTAATATTTGCTGCCTGCTCTTCAACTCGCTTTTCACTTTGCAGTGCCCTATCCCGAAAAGCCTCCAAATTTATGACCTGCGTTTTGAGTTTCTTGATTTCTTCGACTTGAGCTTTCAGGTTAAAATTTTCACCTCTCAAAGTCTCGCATTCGTTTCTAAAGCGACTCAGCTCATCTTTCAATTTATTGAGCGCAAACTCCTGGCTAACTTTGGCAGCCTGATCGTCCTTATTCCAGGCTAAAGTTTGGGCTTTAATCCCCTTCAATTTTTTCGGGGAAGATTGGCTGATTGGCTTCGCTATTCCTTTAACGGACACTACAACCTCCTCAGAGTCGGACTCGTCTATTATTGCATTCCGCAATTCTTCATTTCCTGTAGTCGGAACAGGAGGATCTATGATATCTGCAATTGCATTCTGCAGTTCTTGATCCAAATCGACCAATTCAAAATAGGGGGCTATGATTTTGCCTATGTCCGAAGTTGTATAATTTGGGAACTTCATAAATGGACAGTTCTGATGCCTCTCATAAAATTGTTCGTGCTGCTTGCCTCTTAAAAACTTTTGGCAATGTGTACAGCCGGAAACAGCACCTTTCTCAACATGAATGTGAGGCGTGTTCTTATATTTATTCTAGTGGCGTTTAAACTCACCACCTCTCTTCACTTCACCACAAGAGCACTTTTTAAACAGAAATTTTGAGTTGCCTCCCATATTCTGTAGAAGGAAAGATAAAATAGAATTACTGACAAGTAACATTGACAATCATTTTAAAAATACAACTAATATGTCATTCAATACTTGAGGATAGACAAGCTAGGCTGATGAATCCGTTACAGGCATTACTCAGAGGGGATCTTATCCCGACTCCAAGGCCTCGGCCCTCAAATCCAACCTCCCGCGGACAGAGCGTGCGTCATATCACTGTGTTGGTATTCGGACCCCGATTTTCAGATGAAAACCGGTGGAGTTATTTACATCAGGAAGCAAGTCTCGAGCCGAAGCTCGCCTCTGACAACTTTATAAAGGTCTTTATTGAAATCAGAAGGTTTGAAAACCCCGAAAATCGCCAAAACTAGCGAATTTAAATTTTTCAACTTTTTAGCACTACTTATGAAATTTTAAAGTAGTTTGTCACTTAGGGCAGGTCAATAGCGACCGAACCTTTTTTGAATCAAGTCAAACGGACTTTTAGAAGCAAAGTTACAAGCCTTTAAAGTTTTGGAGTCTTTTATGGCCTGGAGACGAAGGCCATCTCCTGGCTAACCTCTAAGTCTGACGCCTTAGCTGATATCAGCAATGAAATTTTCTAAGTCGGTTTCTTACAGAAACCCGGGATTTGGAATGTCCGAAGCTATCATCGGAGCTCAGAGAGACGACTTACCGTTGGCAATCTCTCGTCTGAATGACAAGTCTCTGTCGGTTCCCAGCTTATATAGTGTGTGGCGATCAGCTGATGACGTAATACCCATCATCCAAACACTAAAAACCCGTCCATCTCCGCTTCTAGTGCTCCGATTGAGCTGGAAATACACCATTTCAATGTAGAATTTGACGCTGAATCCGAATCTGGCCTCCGTTTTCCCATCCGATGCTTCGTTTTGAAGCTACAGCCCAAAACGTCCCAAATTCTAACTCTGTCGTTTTTCGCCAATGTCCCAAAATCTTAAATGGCGTCTCACATCTAAACGAAGACAGATATGAACAAGCCGATTCTTTCAGTGAATTTGTCTCACTCTTACCTTTCAAACGAGCTATTGCACGACCAAATCCGTCCACTAGAAGCAAAATTGGAAGTTTGGCGCAGGGGGGGGGGACGTCAGCGAAAATTTTTCTCTCCGATTGCGTTCAAATTCACCATACCGATGCAGAATTTCACGCTGAATCCGAATCTGGCCTCCGTTTTCCCATCCGATGCTTCGTTTGGGCGCTACAGACCAAAACGTCCCAAATTCTAACTCTGTCGTTTTTCGTCTCATCAACGCACAGAACTGCAGCTTGTATTACACTTTGTTGCCAATTCGATCTAAGGTGAGTGAATTCTTCAATCAAGTGTCAGTTGGTAGTGCAAATGTTTAGTGAATCCTCCACAATGAAATACAATAGCCCGATACATCATAGTGATGGACAGATAAACCTTATTTACGTAGCGCATCTATAACTACTAGTATTTTCAACTGACCTGCAATCATGAGTAGGGGCTTAAGATGGATAACGGCTTGTCCATCTTACCCATCGGTTGTCCAACTTACCCCTCCATCAAATTAAGTTCTTTTATGGCATTTTGATTAATGCTCATGCGTTTCTCTAACATTTCAGATGCCAAAACAATATAAAAGAAAAACGAATAGAGGCTCCTGGGACGCAGAAAAAATGGAGGAGGCCACAAGCGCTGTGGCAACAACTCATCTAAGTGTCAACAAAGCAGCAACTTTATACGGTGTACCGCGCTCAACTCTACGAAGAAGAGTGAAACATGAAAATAAAGTTGTTACGGGCAGCTCTAAGGTAGGTTGAACTGCTTTAACTGTACATGAAATAGGCATGTATCCCATTAACCACTTTCCGCCTGAATTATTTAATCCACATTAATTTTATATGACATAAAATGGTTATAGCCTATAAGCATCTATTCATACATGTTTAATTAGTAGAGGCCTAGAGGTCATTTATTGTTGTTTAGGCGTGTGTCATTGAACAGTGCATGTAAAACCTGCAAAGTGCAGTTAGGTTGTGAACTGTTGCTCAGAAGTAGACATAGATTTTTTTACTTAGACTGTGTCCATTAGCCTATATCTGATACAATTGTACTTGTACGAAGTATTATGTACTATTTATTTTCCTACCATTTATCAATATTGCTCCCCGTGTACACGTGCGTTCATTCTAAGGCATCATCATATGCATGCAGGTGCCTATAGCGAGACCTCATCACATACCAGCACTGAGATTATAGGCCGTAAGCATTATTTCTTATATTGTTTCAGATGCTGGGTTCACGAAAGTGCGTGTTCGACGAGCACATGGAGAAGAAGCTGGCAGACTATTTGTTGGACATGGAATCTCGACTATTTGGATTAACTACTCAGGATGTCAGTTCCATAGCATTTCAGTTGGCAGAGCGCAACAACTTAATCCACTGCTTCAATGTGGAAACTGGTCTAGCGGGAAGGGATTGGCTTCGAGGCTTCCTTAGGCGTAATCCCTCTATCACTCTACGATGCCCTGAACCTACTTCTGCAGCCCGTGCTAAAGCTTTCAACCCTCACAATGTTGGAAAGTTCTTTGACTTATTAGAAAACCAAATTGATCAGCACCATTTTTCACCTCACAGAATTTTTAACGTTGATGAGACAGGTATCACTACTGTTCAGACAAAAACCAGCAAGATTTTAGCAAAGAAAGGAAAGAAACAGGTGGGTTCACTAAGCTCTGCAGAACGAGGAGTTCTTACAACAGCTGTTATCTGTATGTCGGCAGGAGGAGTATACGTACCTCCAATGCTGATTTTTCCGCGGATGAGATTGAATCCATGTTTGACTGAAGGAGCACCACCCGGAACCACTTTCCAATGTGATAAAAGTGGTTGGATGCAAACGGATACATTTACGCGATGGATGGAGCACTTCATACAATTTGTGAAACCCTCTGCAGACGACCCTGTATTGCTTATCTTAGATGGTCACCACACACATGCCAAGAACATTACTTGCATTGACCTTGCCCGGGAGAATAATGTTCATATGCTGGTTTTGCCTCCACACTGCAGTCACCGGCTGCAGCCCCTCGACATAGCATTTATGAAGCCCTTGAGCACCTTCTACAATCGAAGCATCGAAAAGTATCTCAGAAATAACCCAGGCAAAGTTGTTACTCTGTACCAAATATCTCGACTTTTTGGCGAAGCGTATTTGTAGGCAGCTCTTCCAACCACTGCCATATCTGGATTTCTGAAGACCGGAATTTCTCCAGTCAATCGCGACGTATTTTCCGAGTCCGACTTTATAGCTGCAGAAACCACAAATGTTGAAGTTCTGTCAGAAAGCATGGATTTGAACAAGGAAAATCAAAATCAGAAATCAAATACCGATGCAGACAATGTCTCCACAGGAAGTCGTGTTGACCTAGATGAAACCAATGAAGAAGAAAATTGGCCTGCCAATCAACCGTGCACATCACGAATGCCATGTAGGCCTATTGAACCCGCAGATATTATCCCGATACCAAAGCTGAAGCAAAGGATCGCCTGCAGAAGAAATATTAGGCGTGGTTCGACAGCATTAATCACTTCTCCAGATTATCGAGCGGCACTCAAAGAGTCAAAGAGTCTTCAGTCTGTTGAGAAAAAGCCAAAGAAAATGAAAATCAAAGCGAAAACCTCGAAGACACCATCGGAATGTGATACATTCTGTCTATATTGTGGCGACACTTATCTTCATTCAAATGCTGGTGAGAAGTGGGTTCAGTGCATTCATTGCAAAGATTGGGCCCACACAGAGTGTTGCATGGATCCGAATGACAAGAATTATAAGTGTGAATATTGCTCTTAATTTTTCTTTGCTCGAGATACTAATGAATGAACTCAAGTAAGACTTTCGTAGACTTCGTTTTTAAGCTTAGTTTTTGTTGTTGAACTTGTTATTAATTGATTTTGTAACAGATTTTATCAGTTATAAACACAGAAATTTCTGATTCACATATATTATGGGTATTAGGCCTACCTTATGTGGAGGAACAAGTTTAGGAAATATTTTGATTAAGATATTTTTAGATGTAGACCTAGGCCTTCATAAGTTTTTTATGACTCAAATTATCTAATGGAATTAGGCCTGAGTTTCTCACATGCATACTCTGTAGCTTTCTCAGCATGCTTTTAGGAATCATTTGTTTCTTTAAAAATGTCTGCTTTAGAAATAATCTGATAGACTAGCCACAAAAAAAATTCGCGGCAAAGGACCCTATTCCACTCTGGGATCATTTATATTGAATTATTCAGACTGTCAGTTGAGATTTTGCTTCAAAGCCACAATTTAGTAATTGTTCATCTTGCCCCACTATAATTGTCCATCTTACCCACAGAGTGGGGTAAGATGAACAATTCGTCATCCCATTTTAAAATGAAAAAGTAACCTTGAAGACGTAAAGTTAGAGAATCAAAATTTTGCTACGATCTTGTAGATACCCAATAGCAATGGAATACATTTATTGCAATAATTAAAACATAGTTATCATTCTGTCAGCACTATTCAACTGCACTTACAGATAATTGCAGCATACTTGCACCACAAGTGACTTACAATTACGATAAGATAATTGCAATTACCACTTGAAGTAAATTGCACCTCACTTGCGTACCGGAATTTTTGCCTAAGTGAGGTGCAATTATGCGCAAGTATAAACGCAATTACCCTTCAATTAAGCGCAAGTATAAACGCAATTACCCTTCAATTAAGCGCAAGTATACCTGCGCAAGTGCCCTTCAATTATGCTCAAGTGTAATTCAACTTCTTTATATAGGCCTACTTGATATTTAATGTCAATGTCTGCCTTCAGCTATATAACTGCTATGTCTCTTGACCGCAGCCAACGCATTAATGGATTAATTCATTTATGCATAAGACAGTGCAGCGATCAACTAGAACACTCAATCCTAATTTCCGAAAAGGATTACAGAAAGTGACAGAAAGCAATGATGTCCTTTTATGCAACTTTATTTAGCATGCAAATCTTGAACCAGTTGCTCGTAATAAAACATGGGTACAAAGAGAGGAGAATGCTTGCATCAAAAAGGACAATCCACACTTTGCAGAAAAGATAAAATACAATCAGCAATTCGCAAGTTGACATTTATAAAAAGGAATTGATGCGGTTTTAATGTGGTGGTTGCTTCTGCAAGAAGCGTCCACTACTATTAGAGGTTGTCAACAT
This sequence comes from Prostheceraeus crozeri, assembly GCA_907163375.1. Lineage (NCBI taxonomy): Eukaryota > Metazoa > Platyhelminthes > Polycladida > Euryleptidae > Prostheceraeus > Prostheceraeus crozeri. The sequence continues at coordinate 78,462 of CAJQUW010003232.1, forward strand.
CAAATTCATGTTATTAGCATGCATATAATGACATGGGTGTGGCATCCAATACATATTATTAGCTGTTCACTTGTACGTAAAGAGGGCCAAACTTTATGTCTTGTTTCATAAATATAGAGCAGATTAAACGTGCAATACGTTGGACAAATGCCATTTAGCGTTCTACATGCGCGGAACTTTAACTGTAAGAATGATGAATCGAAGACAATTATTTTACTTGTATAAGCATGTGAAGTTAGCAGTAACTTAAGCAGCAAAAATCCGCAGTTATTTTTCGCTCATACTTAAATGTTTTAGAATTCAATACAGCATCACAAACTGATTTTGTTCACTATATTATTCTTCAAGTATAATCTGCTTCATTTTAAATTAGATTTTCTAGCAAATAATAATTTAGTGAAGTTGAGCTTAAGAATGTGATAATCTGTTAGTCCTGTTAACAATGTCAACTTTTGGTGGGAATCCACTTACAGCAAATACAGGTTAGAAATAAAAATAGCTTGAGAAATATGCTATCGTGAACAAAATCAGCGCATGACATTTTACAGAATCTTAGAAAATCAAGTACGAAAGAGATCACGGCCAAGTTTACTGACAAGTTCATGTGGTTATATACGCTTCACGTTTCTTTAATAAAATTCTATATCGCTTAGATGGTGACAATCGCTCTCAAAGCATGACAGATCACACCTAATTTGCAGAAAATGAAGTAAATGAATAGAATGAATGAAGATAGAATGAAAAGATCAAAGATCCTTTCACTATCAAAATATTGTCAACTGATGCGAAATACATGTATTTTTTCTCATCTGCAGATAATTATTGACATATCATTGACCTAAAAAAGTACTGTAAACAAACAGATGTGCCTCAATGATGCATGTCCAGATGATCGAATGGAATCGTTTGCAAGTGTGATCACGAAATATCTAATAAAAGCGGGAATTTTCATACAGATAATACATAATTGAGACAAGTCTAATAAGGATGATCAACAAAGATTGACGAAAGTCTAAAAGACACGTCCAATCATACTTTCAATGAGATAAAGCATGCTGATAAGTCAAGAAAGTTTGAGAGTGGATGATCAAATTGAATCTTATACAGGCGGAATCACGGAATATCTAACAAAAGCGGGAAATGTAACACAATACATAATATAGAGAACAGTCTAACAAACATGATCAACAAAGATTGATGTAAGTGTAAAATCACATCAAAAACTTGTAAAAGCAACGAATAGAAATTGTGACAGAATGATCATCACACATAGATGAAAATTCTATGCAATATTGGTAAAAAATGAAGAATTAAAAACATGTGAATTGATAGATGTCAGCACAAAATGCGCGAGTTAATATCTCCTACTACCATAATAAAAATACAAAAATACGATGACCAGTTGAATCAGCAGTACATAGCAGTGAGCAATTTGCAATGGATACCGACATGACTTATTTTCAGTACAGAAGGCGTCTTCAGGTCAGCTTCTATCACGCATGTGCATTATTATCACGTAAATAACAAACAACTTCTTATTGACCATTGGACAGGAGGAAAACATTGGCTAACTGCCCTTTCTTTTAGCTAAATCTTACCATAATTCTACGTCTACGTTACTAAAATTATTCCAAATCTCATGTGTTAAATTTTACAGACTAATAACACATGACTTTATAATACGAAATATAAGTATGAGTCATCGTTCAAATATTCACTCGTTCTTTATTAATTGTAGAAACATCGTAACTTGCCACTTTAATGCAACCTAAATTTACTTTCCTTCGGTTATGCTTTCCTTGATCCGGTAAGTTGACAAACCGGAGAGGATAGAGAATGGGAGACGCGTAGATTCGTAATAGTCACCTGGTGTCTGACCTACCTCACTCTGAAGAGGCAATTATCACAAGTCTGCAAGTACTATCACTGGTGTTTTTCAAAAAAATGGGTTCACGAATAATGAGATAATTCGTATTCAGTAAGAAGTTGAGGCGAGACATGAAAACCGGACTCCCAACCACACTGAGAATGATAGAAGTGATACCCGTACAATTAATTGGAGCTTTCCCTTCATTGCTGAAGGAGAAAATACTTTAAGAAAACATATAAAAGATATCAACAAAATTATTTCTCCTAGTGTGAAAATTCGACCTGTATTCCAGACTCTCAAGACCAGTATGTTCTTTACTAACAAAGACAAAGTGCCTGCCGAGCTCAAGTCAAACATTGTCTACAAGTATTCTTGTGAGCACTGTGACAAGTGCTACATCGGCAGCTCGGTCAGGCATTTCATTACTAGGATGAATGAACACTTGAAAGGCTACCCAACGCCTTCTGAAATTAGCTTGCATGTTCATCCTCCTCACAAAGATAATTTCAAGGTCGTTTCTCAGACGAGGTACCCTAGACATCTGGAATCTATTCTATTAAAGAAATCGAACAATAGCCTGATGAATGAACGGGAAAGCTCTATGAATCTATGCCTAAATTTGTAGAACTGTAAATAGAATTGATTTTATTTCATTATTCATTGCATCTTTGACTGTTGTTAATGACCTTGATTTTAGCGTTGAAATGTGATCATACCATCCGATGTAACCACAAATTTTATATTTAAGAGAATTTTATCCTGTACATATCTTTGTTCACCTGAGGATGGCTTTGTAAAGCTGAAACATGTCGTGCGCTTGAACACGGATTGCTTTCAATTCTTTTCGATTTTCAATACTATTTTAGCATTCGGTCCATAGAATCGACGCCAGACTTGGTTTGATTGTAATGCTGAATGATTTCGGGGAAACCCAACTCATCTGTCTGAGCATCAGCATGCATCGAAGAAAGCAATATCACTGGCTTCGTCCCCTTATCCCAGTACGAAACAAGGACTTGGTCCCCCGAAGCAAAAAATTCAGAAGATTTCTTCGTCCGTCCATCCGTAGACTTTGCTTTGGCTGGCAAATCTCTATTGTTAGAGCGGACAGTTCCCACTAGTGTTGTTCTCTTTAGTAACATCCTTTCGGCAAGTGATGAGCTGGTAAACCAGTTATCTGCACTCACATTATAACCTTTTCCGAGGAAGGGTTGAAGAATTTTCATTGTAGTCGCTTCTGGAATAGACATTCCATTCTTTTCACTGGCAGATAATGTGCTTTCTCCGATATACGGTACTGCATTTAGTGCATATGAAGTCTTTGCATCGCACAGCCATACAATTTTGATCCCATATTTGGCTGGTTTGGATTTCATGTAAACTCGAAATTTCACTCTTCCATGAAACTAGCAACTGCTCATCGATCGTAAGATTCTCATGAGGGACGTAGAATTGCTGGAGTTTCTCAACAAACGTTTTCCATACATCCCGGACTGGAGACAGAGGGTCGTTTGAATCGCGTCGGGTTCTGTCATCAAATCTGAAGAATCTCTTTATGAATAAATACCGTTCTCGAGACATTGCTGCTCTGAAGACAGGTTGACCGTCTCTCTCGGACCACAATGAAAGTGTATTCCGATAATTTGATTTAAGAGCACCACCAATCACATGGAGTCCAATAAAAGCCTCCATTTCATCTCTATCGATCTTATTCCACGCTTTGCCAATTTGATGATTTCGATTATATTCAGATATTCTTCTTCTTGCCTCTAAGTTGGTGAATCGTACAGCGTCATCAATAATAGAATCCATGAACAGAAGAAATGAGTCCTTATTTGACGACGGATTCACACCCGGTCGTGTGCGAAGAACGTTCCTGACCGGTGCTCTACCATGATGTTGGATATTAGATGGAATCACATTCCAGTGTCTACCCGAAGGTGAGATTAAATTTTCCGGAGTAGAATTTTCGCTGTCACTATCATCACTGTCATCGGTATCCAGAGGAATAAGACTTTCTTCAGGCAGTTCTATGAGATAATCGTCGTCTTGATCTAGGCCTACGTGTGTGCTCTGTCCTACACCACTGTCGCCGTGAATGGATGGTCCATCATTCAAATCTCCATCAGGCAAAACACTTAAATCAATTTCTTCATCTTCTAAAAGATTGAGCTGGCGTAATGCTTCAGCAGCAGCTTTCCGACGAGGTCGACGCGCTTCCATTTTCTCGATGAATGTGAGAGAAAGATGATAGCTTCGAATCAATATTTAGTTCCGAGCGCATTCTCACGCAGCAACAGGGTCATAGACAGCGCCTATTCACTTAGTCAGCATTCATGAATCGCGAATGCTTTACATAGATATTGCCACAAACTGCGCCGTTCGTCGACAGATGTCTGAGATTGTAGATAGCTGAACCAGCTTCAATCTCGACAGCTGAATTTCAACATAATAGCAGTCAAATGATGCACAAATTGTATGGGGTGTCTCAAACACCCCAAACATAATCTAACTATGATTGCGTGCCTGATCCTGTACAAAGCAGTGTATGAGTTTCATATTCCTGTTTAATGCTCTATACGACATAAAATTAAAAGTCATAAAAGGAATTTCTTGTGCGATAGTGTGATCTCAATTTTTTTTTTCATTTGAAATCTCTTGGGGTGTCTAAAACACCCCAAACATAATCCAACCGTTTTAATAACTGCGACCGATGAAGTTGAAGGATTTCACTGGGTTTCCAACAACACAGACTCTTTTGCAATTATACGAGTATATCATACACATGACGCTCGTAGATATTTCTTGCATGCTTACTTCCCGTTGAAATATCAGTCCAATGAAACCTTTTTGTCGTTAAAAGTGAGATCAGACATAAAAGTTATTAGTACGCCTCATGTTTTCCTAGAAATGGTCCACTAGGAAAATTGTGCAGTATAAAGATGCTACCTTTTTTTTGAGATATTTCATATTATCTACGTCTATTGAAATGTATTAAATGTATCAACATACAGCTTACTCAATATGATTCACTAATTTCAATTTTATCTTTTAAGGAACCTACAATTTTCTTTATTCTTCTGAATTCACTTACTTTCAATTACTTCTGCTTTCCCAATTCGAATGTTATCGTAAATCAGAAGCCATTTGCTGCAATATATATTCAACGTAATAAAACTTATGAAACGTTTTGAGAAGTTTTGTTTATTACTAATATTTTGAAAGACAAGGAGCGGAAACCTATGTAGAACTTACGTTTTGCAAGTAGTTAGTATTGCGGACGCACTGATAGTGGATACGAACATGGATAGGAACATGTGTTCCGAATTGCCAATGCGAACATGTTCCGAATTGCGAATGCGAACATGGATAGGAACATGCAAATAGGAACCGCGTTCCGATTGATAGGCGAATTGAGATCATACTCAATGATTCGGAACGCCTTGTTCCGAAATTGAATTAGAGTATGTGAATTAGAATAGGGATGCGAACATCTATTTCGGTACTTAAACAGGTGTTTGTTTTGAGACTGCTTGCTCAAATGCGACAATTGTGGCCATTGTGACTATGATGACAATTTTATTTATTTTCATAACTAGGTTAAGTTATAAATACGTGGAAGTTGCTTGATGGTTAGTTTCCCAATTTCATGGATTGTTGCAAGAGACCTTGGTTATTCGCTAAAGGCTATAGAAACTGTTACAAATCTAAATGAAAATATCAAAGCTGGTGATTTAGTTGAACGACTAATGGATCTGGATGAGCATACCATGAATGCTAATTTGGATCGTAGTTGGATAGAAGATTTCTCAATGCTACATTATAAAGACAGTGAAATTAGGAGGATGAAATTGGAACTTTCTGAAACGGAGATAAAAAAAGTGAAACCTTCAATTGATTTATAAAAATGTTCTATCAATGAAAGTGACTTCAGAAAGAAATTAGAAACAGAGACGTTTAAACTATTATATGAACGGAACTGCATTAGGTGTTTTGAACGGGAAAAATCCCTTCTCTTGTTACCATGTTCTCATTTTGTCATGTGTTCTACATGCTATATACCCTTGGAAACTACATTTTGTCCCCTTTGTGATGAAGAAATAATTTCAACAGTCACTGTATATCGTTCATGATGAGTCATCATGCGTGTCTGTGATTGGTTGCTATTGTGCAGCTTTTGTATATAAGGTTATCACACTTCTATTACAACCATACTTGTTGAGGATTGTAGACATTAATAAACATGCCATTTACCACGATCATTCCTGTTTCAATTATTCACAAAGACAATCTGTTTACTAGCAAGATTTTCTACTCTGCAAATGATGTTATTGGTTACAAAGCTGATCTCATAGATCTGATGGAGGATATTGTCACATTCTATCATTGTGAAGATGATATTGAACTTCAGAAACTCTTAATGAGGACATTGACCAATGCCCTTACGCGAGTACTACGATTTTGGCTCGATGAAGTGTTCAAGCCTCTGAGTTTGACGGAAGCTATTCCACAGAGTTCTCGTTGCTATTGTGAAATGAGAACACGGAAATTGAAGACTTGTTTGCATGATTTAATCGTATTTAGCCACTATGAGGAAAATGGTGGTAAATTCAAGGTGGCCATGTTTACCGGCCCCCCGTCGATGAGCGTCAATGTGGCAGTGCAAGATGACCGGGACATAATCAAGTTTAGAGCATACTATGCTAATCTTTTAAAAGTCTTCGCTTCAAAACCATGCTGTTCATGCTGTCCTCTATCAAAGGATTTAATGTGTAATATAGAACAGCTTATAACTGCAACGACTCAGACCTTGAGTGATGTTGATGACTACGACCTACCATCTGTTGCCGTTTGACTTTGTTGCATGGAACTAAGCAAAAATGAATATTTTTATAAATGCTTTGCTTTTAACACAATAAAATGACTGCAAAACGAAAGGCATCTTTTTCTCGGAAGAATGGTTCTTTTAGACCTTCAAGTCAGTTTAAGAAGGCGTTGCGAAAGTTAAACAGCATGCGAAACAATAAAGTTAAGTGCAAATTAATTCAAAACTCCAGTGATGATTTCATTCGTGATTTGGCTTTTGCAATACACAAATGCCTCCCAATATACAAGCCTTTATTGAGTACTGATTCTCTAAACAGCATTAGAAAATTTTCAAATCCAAGAAGCAGTGATATGAAAAGGCGGAACTTAGTTCAGCGTGGAGGTGGTGGGTTTTTGAATATGTTGAATGATATTGGAAACAGCATTTACAATGTACTCAACAGTCCACTAGGGAAAGTTGTGGCAGGTGCCGCAGTGTTGCTGTAGACGACGAATCATGGATTGACACGTCATCATTGATTGATGACTCATGTGAATATGTATATAAGAGAGACGCGCTTGTACTCTTTAATCACTTTCAAGCTATCATTCATCGCTGACGGTTGAAAAGCTCCGAATAAGTACAACATTGAATTATGTCACAAAAAATGTTTATAGTTAGAGAGGAGAGCGACTCATTTGAACGTGATCTCTTTAAATTCCGACCGACAAGGAAGGTTCAAGGGATTGGAAATACCTTTTACTTCCAAACGTTGAGCTATGGTGACGGTGGTTTCTACCTTCAAGTTCCATTTTTCCACAGTAATGGTATGTCTTCATCTGGTTATAGCAACATGAGACAAATGCGAGTAACCTTTCCGAAATGGCAGCAGATGATACTCAAAACCATCGACTCTTTGGCGAAGGAATGCGTTGTGTTGCCCGAAAGTGCTCCTACACATTGGAGGAAGGCGTTAGAGGAAGGAAGTGGCTATAAGGATTTACCCGAGTTCGATACGCTATTCTTGAAATTGTCCGATCACTTTCAAGCATTCGATCTACTTGGAAATACAATGGAGTGTGATGATCTGAAGCGCGGACGATACATGGGTTTAATACACGTCAACGGTCTATACATTGGTGCTCACGGCTCAACCGGAAAAGTGGCATCGTTACAAATGAAAGTTCTACAGTTGGTTTATGAGCCAATGCCGATTGATAAGTGTCTAATCACCATCGATAAATCTACTTCAAAAGATGTGAAGGATGTTGAAGAAAGCAAAAAGCGGGGACGGAAATCCAAGGAAGGGAGTGTTAAGTTGAAATTGAAACGCCAAGATGCTCAAATTGACGCGAGAAGTTATTTTAATGCTGACATTGATGAGGAAACACAAATGCTGTGAATGTGAAATGAAAGTTTCTAAATGTAAATAAAGTTGTTATGGAACATGACTTGTTTTATTCTAAGCAAACTGGTGGGTGTTGGTCTTTAAAGCTTTTGAAATTTCAGGATGACAGATTTTCGCCTATTCACTGATCGCACAATGTGTGTGGCCGGACCAAGTCAGTCCGGTAAAACTACTTTTGTAACTCAATTACTACAATTTAGAAATGAGATGTTTAATAAAGAAATTAAAAGAGTTAAATGGTGTTATGGCATATTTCAACCACAACTACATTCTGCACTTCGCCAGAAAGGTTATGATGTGAAACAAGGGTTACCGACAACTGAAGACATCAAAGCAGGTGACTTACTAGTATTAGATGATCTATTACGTGAAAGCAAATCTTCAAAGGATGTAACTGAAATGTTCATTCAAACTGCACATCATAGGGAAGCTTTTATTATCTATATCACCCAAAACATTTTTGATGGAGGGAAAGAGCAAAGAACTAGGAGTTTGAATACACATTATTTGGCAATATTTAAAAATCCAAGAGACAGCAGTCAGATACATCATCTCAGTAGACAGATATTACCTCAACAACCTAAAGTTCTTTCAAAAATATATGAAGATGTAACAAAGAAACCACATGGCTATCTATTTATTGATCTAACCCAGGAATGTCCGGAACGACTTCGATTTCGAACAAATATCATACCTAATTCCGCTGAACCAATGACAGTTTTCTCGGTTCACAGCTGGTTTTAAGCAATGTACTTTGTTGCCTTATTATTATTACAAACATGTCGTATTCAAAGATGGTAGTCATTCCTCAAGAGGAATATATACAATTGACTACATTACAAAGTGCACAAGAAGTCAAAAATATAGATCAACCTATTACGAATCAACTTAAGGAACTAACACAAAAGGATATGGAAATTTAGAAGATTAAGGATCCCTATCGACGAATGCAGTTAGCAGCTGAAAACATTGATGAGAGGCGACAGATTCGTGATAAGTTGCGACGATTTATAACCCTGTCAACACCTCGACCATATCGTGTGCGCGCTGAGCGATTATTTGACTTCATTGATCCACATGTGAAGTTCAATGAGAGAGGGGAGATAATAGATGAAACAACTGGTGATGTTATTAGAAATAGTCACATAGATGACCTACTGCAATATGCTGTCAGAGATGTAAGGCGAAAACTAGGTGCACCACAAGGGTGGTCATATTTTCAGAAAATTTTATCTGATCAAAATGTACCACACAATATTATTGGAGGACCGACTGTGAATGAGTTGGACAAGGGTCACTTACAAGATGAAACAAAAAGTAAAACACCCACGATGGCGGTCAAGCGAGAGCTTCATGATCCCGATGATCTTCAACCAAAAAGAGCTACTAGGCGCTCAATGCGTGTTGGAAAGGATTATAGTAAATATTAAGCAAATATAAATTAAGCTTTGCTTCTCTCATATCATGTCGCTACAAAAGTTTTGCTGCTGTTTGAAATCTGCGCTCGAAGGTAAAGGAGAAGAGGGCATAGAGGTTGATATCAATTGTGTTAGCAGTTGCTGTGGGAGTAATACGCGTACAAATCAAAACAAAGACGATGAGTACAGCAGTGAAACTCAGAAAGATTTATTACGACTTAAATCACCCCGCAAGTTTCAGTCGTCCGGAGGTTCTAGCTCGTGCAGCAGGTGTGAGGATAGAGAAAGTCAAGAAGTGGTTAAGGAGTCAACCGACTTACACTCTTCACAAAAATGCGAGAAAGCGGTTTCCAACAAGAAAATATGTTGTTAACAATATAGATAGTCAATGGCAAGCGGACTTGGCTGACATGCAACAGATATCACAGTACAATGATGGCTACAAATACATCTTAACCGTAATAGATATTTTATCTCGCTATGCTTGGGCACGTGCGCTGAAATCTAAACGAGGACCAGAAGTTGAAGCGGCTTTTCAGAGCATTTTCGATGAGGGGCGTGTTCCGCAAAGAATACAGACCGATCAAGGGAAGGAATTCGAAAACTCTCATGTTCGAAGTCTCCTTAAAAGTTATAATGTGGAATTGTTTAGTGTCAAAAGTGCTTATAAAGCTGCCATGGTTGAGAGGTTCAATCGCACACTGAAGACAAAAGTATGGCGCTATTTCACTGCAAAAAATACACATGTTTGGATAGGTGAGCTGCAGAAATTTGTTAAGAATTACAATGAAAGCTACCATCGAATCATTAAGATGAAACCTGTCGATGTTACCCCAGATAATGCGATGGATGTATGGCTTCGATTGAATGATAAGAAAGCGAAAAACATTTCCAATGAAAAGAAAATTAATGTTGGTGATAGAGTTCGGATTTCAAAGGTTAAGTCTACATTTGAGAAGGGGTATCTACCTAATTGGACTGAAGAAGAGTTTTTTGTAGATGAAGTAAATACAAAATTTAGACCCACCATGTATAAATTAATAGATTACCATGGCAATCCAATTGAAGGAAAATTTTACTCTTATGAATTGCAAGTAGTAGACAGAAGTGAAGAGGTGTATATGATTGACAAAATAATTAGGAAGAAAGGTCATGGCAATCAAAGGAAATATCTAGTTAAATGGAAAGGATATCCTGATTCATTCAATAGCTGGATAACGCACCAGGATCTACAAAATGTGGAGGTGGGAGACACTCGTAACTTTTAAGCTAATATATCATGTGACTTCTTACATATATGAGTTTAACATGTCTACTAACTTCAATATCATTCTTCCAAGCAATAGCAACCCCAAGATATTCCCAAGTAACAAACCATCTCTCTACTCTGTTGAATTCGCTAATCCAATTACTCTGCATAGACCCCATGAAGTTGCTCTAACTGAAATTACTTATTACAACGATTTCAGTTTGCTAAAGAACAACTATTTTGAATTACATAAAGAAGTACGAGAGAAGGATGATTACTTTCGCATATTTCAAAATAGTCTACATGGTACATGGGCTTTTCATCATCTAACTTTACATCCTTTTTCAACATCTTTACCATCTGTCCGAAACATGATTAAAATTCAAAAGGCATTTGCAACGTCAACTTTTGATTCTAAGGTTCCCACAATGAGCTTGCAAGATACAGAAAAGGAAATCGGTAGAATGTTTGAACGAATAAATGATCTCTTCAAGCTGACTTTGAATAAATTCTACAAACCAGTCATAAAGGGGTCAACAAAATTGATGAAGGAAGGGAAGCATGTTCTTCTTGTATTAGGTAAAGATTTGAGTCATACTTTTGGATATTCCAGAACAACTTTCTCATCAAGGTATTGGTACAATGGACGTGGGTGGAATTCGGAGAGGAAAGTCATTGATTTTAAATGTAGAATTGTGCCATTGTATGCATTACAAAAGAGGAGCATCCGAGTAAAAAATAAATTTGAGGTCATTAGAAGTGTTGAAGACTTTGCAAGAAAGTTTCAAGGATCAGTGCCAGAAACGTTAATGACTTGTGAATATAAGAAAGAGAAAGTAACTTTATTTACTGTTGAAACGGAGGCAAAATTTATTGTTTTTACTAAAAAGACACCATTGGAAAAGTCTGAGTCCGCTGTTATTGAATTCGGATCTGAAATGATTGGGATGTTTAAGGGCCTTGAAAGCGCACCTTGGTTGACAGAGTTAAATGATACATTCAAGGTTCAATTGTCCTCTTCTAAACTCAAAGCATCAACAAATGCTTCATGGGATATCCACGTATACAGCGAAGACATATTGGGTGATGAATTGTCTACTTCCAGTGAACTTGTAAAAAGAGTTAATTTGAACATTGAAAGCTTGAAAACGCCATCTGAATTGTGTACAAAGTTAAATGAGTTTGGTGTAGATTACCTTGATGCAGATGAATATCACTTTTCTTATGATCCACATAAGAAACGCATGATTCTAAAGGTAGGGAAGAACTCTCTTATCAAGCTGGATAGTGTGTCAACGTCCACATTGGGATTCTCAAAATCAACTATTTATGAAGGCACATCAATAGGCGATACAGCCCCATCACTAGAGCGTGATATAAGTAACTTATACGTCTATTGTAACATTATTGAATATACAAGGGTTGGCGACATTGAGGCCCCACTTCTGCGCACATTTCCTCTCTCATCCGTACGGAAGCAACTAATCAATCGAGAATTTATTAACACGATGTATGTACCAATGAGCAGAAGTGTCATCAATAGAATTGACATATCAATTCATGATGATACAGGTGAAGTAGTACCATTCTGTGGTGGTGTTACTGTTTTAACACTACACATCAGGACACGAGAATAAGGCTTTACGCTATTGTGGGATCTATAATTATCTACAGGACATAATGTCAGGCATTTACAGTGGTCCATCCTATCAGAGCGGCTATCCCGTGTTTGCTGGAGGTAGACGACAAGTTGGAGGAGGCATATTCGGTGCACTAGGACGTATGGTTCTCCCAACACTCAAAAAGTATGGCGTACCATTCATGAAGCGGGTTGGAAACAGAGCTTTAGACTTTGGTGCAAATGTTGCAGCTGATGCACTTCAAGGGGAGAATATCGGTGAATCCATGAAATTGCGTGCACAGCAATCTGCCATAGACGCATTAGATGATTTAACAAAGACGAGGCGTACAGTTCGGAAGAAACGTAGGAAGTCAAGACAAGTTGGATCAGGTCGAGTTACTAAGCAAAGGCGTAGGAGAAGTAAAAAGCCCACCAGAGCAGCACGTTCTAAATCAAGACGTCGTGTGAAAGCAAGAAAGCGCAAACGAAATTCCACAGCGACTGGAAACAAGTCAAAACGAAGGAAGACAACATATTTGTAAAGCTAATACGATGCAGAGTATCAATTCGGCTTTGTGTTTCTTTGATTCACCACCTCATCAAACTGACATTATTTCCTCAACTATTGTTGATATAGTCCCCACAACAAATATCGATGGTAACCAACAGCCTATTCAGTTTGATATACCTGCTAATCCTCAAGATTATATTGACTGTCAATCCATTGATTTAGAATTGTGTATACAAATTAAGAAGACTGATGGTACCAAAATTGATTCAACTAAGGATAAAGTGGGATTGACAAATCTTCCTATTGCCAGTCTATTCTCAGATGTGTATTTAATATTGAATGACAAACAGATTGAAGGAGGGGATCGAGCATATCCCTATGGAGCATACATAAATACAAGGGTTTTCAAAAGTAGGCTAACAGTAGAAATTGGCCTTGAAAAGCTATGTCTTAATGCTATAGATTAATAAGCTATGTCATAATAATCTTTTTCACGATGCCACAGATAGCTAATATGCCTTGTATTCGTAAGGGGCAAAAATTCAATACTCTTTGACATCGCGTAAATCATATTAAAATATCTCATGATCTCCAGTGTTTTCATGCCTACATATTTCACTACAACCCAATTTGAATCTATACCGATCATGAGAAGTCGAATAACTATCCAACATCTATCAAAAAAAATTATTAGGAAACCATGTAAACAAGATAGTAGTTGTTTCAGTGTTACTGCGGAGAAGGAAGAACAGCTGACATTCGAATGTCCTCCGCGCCCCTCAGCCTGGTGCACGAAGACGCTGTCGTCAACACAAGACAGGGAGGCGAAGAAAGAAGAACAGCTGACATCCAAATGTCCTTCACCTTTGTTAATTCCAGCCTCCTCTTACACCATCGTCAGAAGCTTCTGACGATGGCCTAGAGGAGGCTGAAATTAATAAAGGTATTAACATTAAAACAACTACCATTTTGTTTGCTTGGTTTCCTAACAAAAAAATGAACAAATGAATAACCAAGGCCTATTCAACAAATCAAAAAATTAATCAACTTAAAGTTGCAAAAATTCACGAACGCAAATGCTCAAAATGTCCACCATGGACATCGGCACATTCTTGTAGTCTTTCGGCCACACTGTGGCACACAGTTCTGCATAAGTTCCTGTCATCACTGATCTCTTGACAGGCATCTGTGATGTAGGAGCGGAGTTGAGAAAGTGTGTGAGGTTTTCGTCCGTACACTTTCTCCTTTACAACGCCCCAAAAGAAAAAGTCCATCGGAGTTAGATCGGGAGAGCAAGGAGGCCAAAGGATGCTACCACATCTCCCGATCCACTTTCCTGGAAAAGTGTCATTCAGATAGCTTCTGACACTCACTGCAAAATGCGCTGGTGCACCATCCTGCTGAAAGTACAGCTCATTGAAGTTGTTCAATGACTGCATCTCAGGAATCGCAAAGGATTGGAGCATTTGAAGGTACACCTCAGCCGTCACAGTTCTTTCAAAAAATACTGGCCCAATCACACCGTTGCTTGACATACCGGCCCAGACGGTTAAGCCAGGCTGGTTCAGCTCATTTGTTGATACCATGTGCGGATTTTCAGGGAACCAGTAGACACAGTTATGTCTATTTACGTGACCTGATAGTTTGAAACTGGCTTCGTCAGACCAAACTATCTTGTCAAGCAAATCTGGGTTCTCCCGAATTTCCGACAACATGAGCACAGCAAACTGCAAGCGTCGTTCAGCATCATCCGGTAGAAGGTGCTGCAACAGTCTGGGTCGGTATGGTTTCAACTCAACTTTCCTCATCAGTCTCCAAGTAGAGCTTAGAGAAATGTCCAACTCCAATGAGGCTCTTCTTGTTGACTTCTTCGGACTTTGAACAAATGTTTGGGCCACTAGCTCCTCGTTTGATGTTATTGAAACTGATCGAGGGCGTCCTGACTTCGGTGCATTCTCTACCGAACCGGTCTTTTCAAATTTATCTCGAATGCGATAAATAGCAAATCTTGATGGAGGATTGCTTTGAAAGGCATCTCTCCATTCCATTCGCACCTTTTCAGCATTCTTGTTTTTCCAAAAGGATTTCAAAATCCATTTTCTCTGATCATCTTTTAGATGACTTGACATGACAGAAGCAGCAAATTCAAAAAAGCTTCAAGCTTGTTTAATTCACTTCAGTGTTAATAACAGTGTTTGATTCAAATCAAATTAATTGAACATATCCATGTACGTAATGTCAGATTGGTGCTATATCTTGTCCATGATAGATTTCAAAATTCCTTTGCCAAAGGAATGCTACTGCATAGACTTCTAAATGATAGTAGCAATTACTTCGAAGTCTATGGCTCATGTTGAACTGATCATGGATATCCATCGACTGATTCAGGTGTAAATCGCCAATAGAACGGTCAACATAGATTTCCTAGGGCAAAATCAACTGTTAGCCTACTTTTGAAACACTTTGTACAATGACGCAATTTCAGAAGCAAGCTAAACAGTCACACTTGCAAGTTGCCGGCTGGTATGATGATCAGCAAGGGAAATTTGATGAGGTTTCAAATGGAGGTTTAAAAAACCGAATGGAATTGACAGCAGATTCAAAGGAATTATACTTGAAAGGACCTGTCTATTTTGATTTCCTTCGTCAATCTAGATATCTACTATCACAGGTTAAAATGCAAATAAAATTTATTCGTGCAAATCCTGAGTTCGCGTTAATGGCTTTTGGAGCTACAAACTATCAAATCAACATAAGTAGTGCCGTGCTCAATGTAAGGAGAGTAACAATGAACCCGTCAGTCATCAACGAGCATGCGACAGGATTGAGGAAAAGCAATGCAATATATCCAGTTAATCACAGTGTGTTAACAAACTTCACAATTGGTGCGGGATCATCCTCTCATGCCTACCCAAATCTTTTTCCCACTGCGATGCCGAAGGCGGTGTATATCACATTTGTGGAAAATGAGTCATTTATTGGTGCTTTTGAAAAGAATCCATTTAATTTCCAACACTTTAACGTTAGTAAACTAGCACTCTATCAGGATGGAAAGTTTGTTGCTTGCAAAGCTTATGAGCCTAATTTTAAAGAGGTTAAATTTGCACGTGAATATGGTTCTACTTTCACTGCACTGAGCATGTTTAACACAGATGATTCAAATGGAATTACAATGGATATGTATAAAAATGGTTACTTCTTCATTATATACAATCTCACAGCAGATGCAGATCTAGGCGGTGAAAGCGTAGGAGTTACAAAGCCTGGTAATCTACGACTAGAGGTGTCATTTGAGTCACCTTTGAAGAAAACAATTACTTGCCTCATTTATGCTATCTAGGATAGCAAAGTTGAAATAACGAGAATGCGAGACGTAACTGTCAGCTATCAGAGATGAGTAACTTAAGCAACATACAAATCTTGAGGAAAATGGTAAATGCTCATCCCTACTCCAAGTCAATATTTATTGATGTCTTTTCTAGAGATAATTTACCTAATTCAATTCCTTTCTATCCTTGTTCGCTTATCATCAATACGGACAGCAACAATCTTCCTGGTAAACATTGGGTTGCAGTGTACATCAATCGCTATAAAGTGGCTGAATATTTTGACTCTCTTAATCTACCTCGCTTACATGACATTGCACTATGGATGAATAGGTTCTCCTGGACGATTAAGAAAGTTACATCGTTTCCACTTCAAAGCAATGTATCTCTCATGTGCGGCGGTTATGTGCTATATTTCATCAACGAGAGACCATTGAAAAATAACTGTAAAAGTGTTTTACAACTTTTTTCGAAAGACTGCAATAAAAATGATGTAATTCTTACAAAGTATATTGAAACTGTTGTGTAATAAAGTTTTATTTTATATGTAAATATCCTTGTTTTATGTTCCAAATCCTTGGGTTTAGAGGGAAAGCAAAACATGTTTACATTTCAATATGTATTTACAAATATACAGTTCTTTTCTAAATATTTACATAGCTACAATGTAGATTTCACAAATATTTTTCTCAAATCACATAGGATGGGAGGAACATCATTTATGTCTTTAATGCCGGTTATCACAATCTTTCCATTATGGAATACATGAACATGATATGGGTGCCAGTTAGTCATCTGTGCTGCTGGAAATAGTTCCACTTCATAAGTGAGATTATTTGATGATGTGACTTTACGAAAGTCATAATGATAGTTCAATTCACATAACACAGTCATTGTCTTCACTTCCCATTCAGATAATGAGTCACTAAGTAAATTTTCCAACGTAGAATGTAGATATGGTAGATCATCATCAGTGAAGCCACCAACACACTGGATTGTTCCATTTGGAAAGAATAGGATAGTCACATATTTATCCTTCCTCTGTATCCTCCATGTTAACATTGAGGGTCTTCCCAGATGTAGATTCGTTGTCGGCTTCATCTTGTGTTTTATTAATAACCATTGCTTTCGATTGGGAATGTTCCGCTCTATTTCTTGAAGATTGAGTTTTGAGTTTACTTTTGTAGTTAACGTGCGATTCACGACTTCCATCCGCTTGATGTCCTCCATCCTTAATGAATGAAATCATATGTGGTAGTATCTCTTTTGTAAAGTTTCTCCATGTGACGTCACTGAAACGGAAAAATCGATAGTCAATATCTTCTCTCTTTGGTGAACAGACGTATAGCTTGACGGTAGAGTCACACTTTATCCATACCTTTTGATCGAGGGGAATCTTCATCCGTGTCTTATGGTTGTCAATCAGATCAGCGAAGTCTTTCAGTGAAGATAATGCGTCAAGGCTAATGCAAACGCCACGATGTTTTCCACTACTATTTGTTATTAAGTGACGAAAGACTACTTTCTTAGAATTTGTTATGTGAATGCTTTGTGAGTCATTTAATTTCCATGTTCTAATGTAATGAGGCATGTTTTCAAATATAAACCTAAATTTATTTGTTTGCATAAAGCTTGCTATTTTACATCTCAACATATCGGAATGATGTTGAGTGCTACGTCTTCAATTCATAGTAGGACTACCTATGTTTTAGTAATTATTTCTACACATCGGAAAGATGTAGAAATTTCATTTTATATTTAATCTACCTATATATTATTAAGCATGACTACGCAGAAATGTAGTGATTGGTTAGTTTACTTTGTTAAATTTCTTAAACTTCTACGTCACCTGTAGCAGGAAGGCATCTCCTTCTCTTTGAAGGTGGGGGAAGACCTAAACTATAGTGTCCATATGGTAGAGATAGGTTTTTATTTAACCAACAGCGCTTATCCTCCCAAAGTGAAAGTCCTCGCTTTCTAAATGATTTTGTAGTGACTACGTGATTTGTTGAATTTATAATTGTCATTTCCTCATTTGTATCTTTCTGACTGTAGTACACAGTCCTACAATCATTATGTTGAAATTTTTTAACTGCAGCTCTCTGCACTCCTTTTGCCCGCTTGATGCTATCACAAGTTGAATCTAGATATTTCATTGAATACATTTTTGGTTTTAGCAAGATCATTTCCTCAAGCAACTTTCCCGCACACTCATCCTTAAAACAACCTAATCTGGCTCTGTTTGTTACTGAATATAGTCGGTGATGACTGTCATAGTTTGAAGAGTCAAATTTTTCACCAAAATATAGCAGTACATCCTCCAAGCTGACAGATGGTGAGGTGTACAAACATAGGAAAAAACTATCGGTATCACCTCCACAAAGCCGCGTTCTATTTATCAGTGGACATCTTTTCAAATCATTGTAGTATAACTGGTACATTTCCAATTTGCTATAGTCAAGTACCGCCTGACCAACATAAATCAATTTATTCAACATTATTGAAGGTTTATACATTTCCATACCAACTAGATCTTCATCAAATATCTTATGCTGTACATAGAGAGGATGATTTGATAATTTTCGACATTGTTCCACGCTGTTTACTAATTTGAATTTTCTCCTTCGTCTTACATTTTCCATTGTTTTACCATATAAAGAATTATTTTTCAACTTATAAAATGACTTTTCAAAGTTGGTACTTGATTGAGCTCTCTTTTGTGAATTCATATCAATGTACGTTCTCAACCATGGCTTTTGTGTGAACTTTATACCGTTGTGAATTTCTGTGATTTTCATACCCATGGATAAATAAAATTTTAATATTGAATAGTGTACAACATATTTTTCCCTATTGAATTGATGAAGCAAGAGTTTTTTAGTTGAACTGAATTTAGTGTCTGGTCTTATTTTCATATGTAAATCCTTCATATAAGTTGAGAACATATTTTGCTCTACGGTCTGCATCTCTGGCGCTAATGGGAAATCGGCAGTGTCATCATGTATGTTTGCAGGATATTCCAAGTTCAAATCAAAAATATAGCCAATTTCACCATCATCATCGACAGCTTGTATATTTTCTTCGTTTAGAAAATAGCTTACTTCACTATCACTCAACCATTTAAAATTTGAATGTGGTAGACTCTTACTGAGCGAAGAACCGTAAAGGTTATTGACATCAATGTAAGATAAGTGACGACTTTCATTTGTATTATTTTGTAATTCCGAAATGCGTGCACGTGCTCTGTGAATGTTCGTAAAAGTCATTCCACCCCTTTTTCCCCTTTCGAAGAGATTATACATACTTTCGTCTTGTATGTAGTGTGGAGGATCATTAGATGTCAAATTTAAAGCTGAAGTAAAGCTAAGATGTGGAAGGCTAACGAAATGGACAGGATCTACTTCATCTTCACTTTGACTTAGTGACCTAAAAACTTCAAAAATATCTGTCAGTAATAATACATCCAGTTTCAAATATGCAAGCATGTAATCACCAAAATTGTTACAATTGAAAGCAAACCACGCATTACTAGCGTGCTTATATTCTTCATCTGAACAATGTTCACGAGTGAGATCATTATAAAATTCACATTGTGGTGGCAGACATTTTTCTGACAATGTATTTAGACTTTTGAAATAACAGTAGGGAAACACACCCTTTTGATAAAGAATATCATCTGTTAACAGGGGAAATTCATTTCTTAGTTTTTCTACATGTTCAAAAACTTGCAATCCTCTTGCTAACTCACACAATGATGCACTTAAAAATTGATAAGAATCTAAGAATTTTAACTTGAAGTAGATTGTTTTTCCTTTGTATTCGTTCACAGGGACGCTGGCGGATAGAGTTATATACTTTTCAGCTGTTGCTGCTACTACTTCCAATTTCCATGACTTCTTCTTTCCAATTGCTTTATAGCAAACGATATGACTATCATAATTCTTAAAATTATGGAAGAAGATGGGTAGTTCCCGCCTATTTAGTTTTAATCGAAGATTGCATTTGCTGCATATTGTTTGCCTATATCTTCCTGTTAAATGGTCGTGATCTCTTACTTTTATGCAATCATCACTAAATACAGCTTTACATTTATTACAATTTTTTACATTTTTATGTTTTTCTTCTTCATCAGAAGAAAGAGACATTGGTTGCCGGCTTATTGCACGCTGATTATCATATAAGTTTTGAGCTATATTTTCTAGGTGGTCCAAGAAGTCCATAATACAATTCTCTCCTTTGAAGACATAATATTTGTTTTCAAATATAGACTGGAGAGCTTTATGCCAAACATGATAAACACCAACTGCCGCCGGTTTGTGCACTTTATTATCGATGTAGCACTCTATATCTGCATAAACAACTAAAGGAGGACTTAATTGATATTCCATGCTACTTGTGCTTACCTCTAGTTGTTTAGGCATTCTTTCTATTTGTGCCTTTCCACGAACACAAAATTGATAATGTCGCTCCAAAGTTGTCTTATATGTAAACGATTGGGTACATCGATCGCAGAAATGTTTATATCTTCTATTTATTTTTCTATATAATCTTGATAGTTTTCTGATTCCACAATAGTGTGCACGTTCATTGTTTATAATTAGTAGTATATTCACAGTTCGTTTACCAATAAAGTTGCTGCTATATCGAACACCTTTTAGTCCTTTTTCGTAAAGGTGAATGTTGATTTTAATTTCATTATTTTTCTCAAACTTAGGAATATCTTTAATTGATACGGGTGTAGAGATGTCATTCATATTTAGTTCAGATGTCCATTTACTATATGATTTTATCTCATTCCTAGAATATGATACATCATTGTAATGTAGCATTGATAGAACTGAATACAAGAAACAGTCATTTGCATTTGAATGTACATTAATTACAGCCTTCGAATCTTTCAGACTCTTTGGTAGATTAAATACTTCTCCACCACAAAGTAATGGACTAGTAATAACATTGAATTCTATATTTAGTATTTCATCTATAACCCAATTGCTACCCTTATTTGCAAAAGCTTCAATATGACTTGAGAGACTATTTAAGTTATCTTGGAACCATGTATCATAGTCATAAATATAGTTTGTGGATGATGAAGTAAAGTGTGCGAGAAACGTTTCATCTTCCTGAGGATTTGATCGCACATAACGAATTTGTGCTACCAGACGAACACGTAGTTGAAAATTTTCTAGAAGGTTTGTCACTAAGTTCTCTAATATAGATCGCATACTTAATAAAAAGGAAGTTATATCTACTGTGTGTGCTGATGGTGTGATGTCGTATACACGAGCATGACCGTTGAGCGCGCTTTCGCTGAGACTTACAGTTCCATGATTATTTTGAATATTCATCTCACTATTTGTATTATGCATATTCATATGCTGACGGAATTTTCTTATAGAATTATACGTTTTACCACAGCGGGAGCAGCATTGCATAAAGATCAAACTATTATTTGAAGCGCTGATTGGTATATGTCTGGACGTTGATTCAGCAGTACTAGATTCGGGTATTTCACTATCATTAGCTGAGATACTTCGAGGATTTGAATTTAAATTACAATTACTTGGTTGCTTATCACAGACTAGATTGTGTCGCTTTAGATTATCCTGTCGTTTCGTTTCATATGGACACTTCCTACACTGATAAGTTTTTCCTAACTTACAAAACTTTTCATGGCGTTGCAAATTATCATTAAGAGTAAACGTTTTTCCACATTTAGAACAGACAACCATGTTTATTAAACTGGTGAGGATTATAATTTTGCAGACTATATATATATTTTTTATCATCCTATGACGTCACAACGATTACTAGCCAATGACATTTGTTCCAATCTACGATGAAATAAGAAGACAGGACTTGTATCAAATTCTTTTCCATTAAGTTAAAAAGTCAAAGTAAAAGAAATTACAACTTTTGACACTTTATCATGTCACTGTGTGAGAGTTTCACATGATGGCACTGCTCGCAACAGTCCGACGTATCCTCCATCCGAGTCAGTCTCACCCGTGAAATGACACCTTCACGATACACGATGTGCATGAGCGTCTCACGTTCGAATTGCCGATTGCCTCGGGCTACAGAAGAGGACAATAGCAAGTTTGACTGTGTCAAATTGCGAACAGACACAATCAAACCCCTATTCTCCTCCCTGAGCTTGCTCTCCCGCTGTTCAGCCATCCGAAGTCGTTGCTGGCACAACTTGAGTTTCTCCTCCAGTCGCTCATCACCTTCTAACGTTTCGTCAAGGTCCACATTATATTCCCGCAGAGGTAATGGAGCGGGAGCAGGAACATGGACCGGATCGGGAGTAGGAGCAGGATCAGGAAAAGGGACTGGAGCGGGAGCTGGAGCAGAAGCAGGATTAGAAGAAGGGATCGGAGCGGGAGCAGGAGCAGGAACAGGTGACGTAGTAGGAGCTCGTGGTGGTGTGAGAACTCCTCGATGTTCGAGGATCGGCGTAAAAGGAAGCCGAGCGCTACAGTTTGGCGACGCCCGGATCCGCGAGAAAGATATCTCTTGAGATGCGAAATCAATCACATGCTGAAATGAGAAGAAATAATTGTTTACTATCTATATGTCCTTATAATGAGGATAGAGCAATATAGATCTAACAAAATTTATAAAAATCATACCTCAGGAGTGACACTTGACGGATTGTCCCGAAACGAATTGTTCTGAAAATAGATATCACTGCTATAATTTTGAACCACATTTAACAAGAGAAATCATGAGATTTAGTTAATAATTATGTTATGTAGTTATCGTTAATTTCGATACTTACAAGAGAGCGTCTTGTCTGTGTCATCCTCATCAGAAGATGATGTCGCCGATGACGTAGTAGACGTCTCATCCGATGAAGACTCCGATGAGGACTCCCGTATCGTATACGGCCGTTCTTCATTGTCCTCAACTGATGTGGTCGTAGCCGGATATGAGGTGATGCTAGCAGCTCTGGATTTTTTCAGGGATAGGGATCGCATTACCTGAAGCGGTAGAAAAAGATAGAATGTTAACTGAGCAAATGATTGATGTATGATACATTAACAAGTGACGAGAGGGACTTATGAAAACGACTATAACAACTGTACTTACGGGACGTGGGGTACTTGACTCTTCTACCGCACTCAGCTTGGGAACCGGTGGTAGAATTTTGAACAGCTGCAAAGAGAATTAAAGCATTATTATACATTGAGGGTGATTAATTTTTATCAACATGTCTTACATTTTTCATTTGAGGCAACTGTTTGACAACCTTTGTCTTCTTCTTCGCTGGAGGCCTCTTACACTGAAATGTTTTTGAAAAGTTAAATTTACTTCATACATAAGGAAACAAATGTTCTTAACATCAATCATTTTTATTTTAAATTTAACTTGTACAGTTATCGGCACTCACCTCTAGATCGCTTGATGAAGAGTCACTATCAATGAATGCTCTTGATTTGAACTTTTGCTTTCTTTTTGTGGAAGGTTTTGCTGGTTCGGAACATTGGCTGAGTACTCCCTCTGCAGCTCTATCCTCCTTCGCGAAAAGCCTTGCCAATTTACTCTTTTCATCCTTTGAGGTTAAATTGCGTCCACCTCTACCGTTTTCCTGCGCGCAGGATGTATGTCTATTGATGAAAGCCTTAGACTTATCGTCATTTGCCATTTCCGTGCTTCGCACGTAGGACCGACAGGTGAGGCAATATACGTAGGTGCAGCCCTCCTTAAAAGTACACTCCTTGTGACCACTCTTACTGGCATGTCTCACCGGCTGCTTACATGTTTCACAAAAGTGAAATATTAAGCGCTGGGGTGCGAGGCTTGCATGACGAACCATTTCCGTAAGTCATGAAAAGCGTTTGTTATTATTTGATCTGTTAGCAAATGTGAATATCATTTAGGTGACTATTGCATAAATATTGGAAAGTAATTCTACAGTAATTGATTTTTTTAACTTAGAAAAATATTTTCGAGATAGAAACCGAAAGTCGAAATGTTAAATTTACCTTGAAAAGGCTTGCTTACATATCAACTTGAAATTTGAAATCAGCTGATAAATTATTAATTTATTTCGAAATGAAATCATAGAAACGAAACTGATGTTTTAAAAAAGATAAACATTTCTGACTTTGATTAAACAACTTTTAATTTGTAAATGGTCCACAGACTATCACTTTGAAAACAAAATTAGCATTTGAATTATTTACAAATTTGAAGCACACTTTGGAATTGTTTATCTTTATTTAAACACTTCATCATATAAGCTTGTGTGCTTTATAGGTTTTGAAAATGCTATAATTAATTATGAAAATTAATAATTCTGTTTAATAATATAACATATAGTGTTCCTAACTTAAGATCCAGCCACATGTTTTAAACTAACTGGTTATAAGAACTTAGTAATGTTCCTACTCCCAAACTATATAAAGTAGTGAATAGAAGAATGTAGAACTCACTTCAGAATTGCAGTTATAAATCGAGAAAACGGAGAGACGGAGAACGAGGTCTGCTATGCACACAGAATAATTCAAAAATGAGTGAAGAACGGAGCTCTACAACTTCTTTATATATGATTCTAACAAAGGAACCATGAACAAAGACCGGAAGTCATCATAACATCACATTGGTATAGAAAAACAAACTGTTGAATTCAAACCGTGTATGAAGTGTATGAAGTGTATGAAGTGTATGAAGTGTATGAAGGTTAAAGGTCAAGGTCAAGTCAAAGGTCAAGGTCAAGTTCATGTGGAGGTTTATGCATTATGGTCATTTCGAGTGATCAAACTTTAACTTTGAAAATTTTAAAAAACTTGAAAACCTAGTTATTTTTGAGAAAAAACTTAGAATTTTTCCAGTTGCATACACTTGCATACAACAAGGATTTTTTCATTGAATAGGTACATATGCTATATCATTCGAATGCTCTTTTCATGCTGATTCTAATGGTGTATTGTATGACACATGTATGACACCATCCGAAGCAGCTATAGCCCTTTGAAAGATAGATAGAATTTAGTTGAGAAACTTAGAAATTGAAATCATAAATTTTTCTTCCTGCATACACTTGCATACAACAGGGATTTCTTCATCGAATGGGTACATACCTTATATCATTAGAAAGGTCTTTTCATTCTCTAGCTGATGATGTATTGTATGCAATATGTATGATATCATCCTAAGGTGAAAAAGCATTCAAAAAACACTGTAAATCTATTCAAACTTTCATCCAATTTGACTATCATTTGAATTACACATTAATATTCATTTCAAACTTGTTCTAGTACGTTCGGTGCTGTTTCAAAGTCTCAAACAAGTGATTTGAAATATATATCTTCCAAATATTAAACTTAGAAATACTTATAGGTAGCTATTTCAGAGATGAATATATCTATCCCCAGTTCCCATTCAAATCCTATTAGAAATTCGATTTGTGAAATTATAAAAACAAGATTGTTCATTTATGTAAGTGTTATTAAAGATAAAAATTACATATTGTCAATATTGGGGAAAGGAATCACTCTCTTCAGGTCAACTCGAACACATACTCTTGTCTTTTTGGGGGCACCAGGGCAGCGGCGGGGCGTGGCTGGATCTATTATGCTGAACTCCAGCGCAGTGGTCAAATCCCTTTCTTCAGGTTCCAAACGCACACATATCCTTTTCGTCCTTGTTTTTCGTGGAGCGTTACGAACGTGACTTCCACTACGTGTCTTTATTGTTATGAGAGCTTCCAGCGGTGTTTCGATGAAGCTCCTTAGAACCACGCTTTCATCATCTGATGATTCTGTAATCACGGGTCCTGTTCCCAACACTGTGGGTTCGCATGGCGATTCCATCTCTTCGACAGGAGAAGCGGGAGGTTTTGTGGTACGTTCCATTTTTAATGTGATTAGAATAATATAGATAAAATAGCTATGGTACTTGAGGATTAGAACCTTTGATAAGAATTGTTACACAACTAGGACTTATATACTTTTCGAACAAAGGAATTCCCAACAGCCAATCAGAGAGGTTCCGATTTTCCCTAAAGGGATATATAAGGATGTAATTGTTCCAATTAAGCAAGTTCTAATCCTCGTGACTTGAGTAGACATTAAGAATCTATTACGAATCTATTTCATGATGAGTACCCAGAAACAACTGTTCTGTTACCAAAATGAAAGCCAAGTAATTATGGGTGGATCGTTGGATGCGAAGGTTAATTTGTGTTGCGGATGCAAAGTGGAACTCTGGAAGACTTTAACAGTGACAGCACTCCAAAGGAGAAAAGGACTGTCGGCGAAGTGTCCTATACACGAGTGTGATCACGACTTCACAAACAATGCAACATTCCTCGAATGGGCTGAGGACTTCTTGAAGTTAACAGAGCCCCCGAGGGACGTGACTTACCTTCTTTCATTTTTTATGGTTAATTACACTTACATTGTAAACCTCTTGTTTTCATTTCGCAAATTCTGTAAATCGGATTCTGATTAGTAAATAATAGAACATTCATAACATAATTTCTGATCTGTAAACGCATTATGAAAATAAAAATTGTCATCATAGTCACAATGGCCACAATTGTCGCATTTGAGCAAGCAGTCTCAAAACAAACACCTGTTTAAGTACCGAAATAGATGTTCGCATCCCTATTCTAATTCACATACTCTAATTCAATTTCGGAACAAGGCGTTCCGAATCATTGAGTATGATCTCAATTCGCCTATCAATCGGAACGCGGTTCCTATTTACATGTTCCTATCCATGTTCGCATCCATTCGCAATTCGGAACATGTTCATATCCATGTTCGCATTCGCAATTCGGAACATGTTCGCATTGGCAATTCGGAACACATGTTCCTATCCACTATCAGTGCGTCCGCAATACTAACTACTTTTGCAGTATATAACTGATTTATGAATCCACTTATCAACACTCTATGAAATGGCGGGCATAACGAACAAGAGAAAGAATAGGCATTTATTTTTGACATATATGTATTTTTTGCCAGTTCAATTTTCACAGAAGCAGCGTAGAGGATGCTATATACGACGCCAGGACAAAACAGACGGATACGAAAGCAGGAGATGTTAGATATGGCCGTCGTCAACATTCCACTGGACAGTAATGAATATAGGGAAGGGCTTCATCACCTCACCCCAGTAAATGTGGTCGTATGTTGGAATCAGTTGAGATAGATAATAAGACAATATCTGGAAATAGGTATGGAAACCGGATATGTCCAAGCTGACTAAAGTAATACATACGATGGCGTTCGACACACGTAGTTTCGCGCCGTGGCTTTCAGGCAATGTGAAGACCGGGATCACTATCACTTATGAATGGCATTGACAAAGTAGAATGTCACACATTCTTTCTCCACTGAAGCTGTCCAGGTAGTTGATTGACTTTGGTCTTCGACTCAAGGAAACTGCAGCACCTGAAACGGAAATCGGTGACGGAATTGACGAGCAAATTCGTTAGGATGAAGACACGGACAGAATAATTCAAAATGAAACTGATGGGGACTCGGTCTTACGCACGCATGCCTCTTTAGTGCACGACGATTACTCATGCTGAATTCAAGAATTACTCGTGCGTGATTGTTTGTCCGTAATGAGGGGTCTTGATCACGCCTCGCCCATCAATAGCTCCTCAACCTATCGAATGAAGAGGAGAGTTACTTCGGGTGTGATTAGGTTAGTGTTTATCGCAGCGAGAGAATGCGCGCGTGTTGACGACTTCTGCTATTGAACTCGGCCACCTCAAGCATGGGATTGTGCATGAACAGAGACAAACCGACCGAGGGTCAGATTAACGACTTTCTCCATGACCATTATACTGAGCATCATAGAAACAGTAGAGCTCAACGATCGCGCCGCATCCAGATAGCTTATTAGTTGTAAAAAATGTAAAGATCATTGTTTAATTCAAGAAATTACCCAAACAATTTCGAAAAGCATACATGGCAAACATCACTATTCTAAGGGTAGTAAAACTGAAATTATGTTTTCAATCTTGAATTTCATGTAGTTATCGGATTACAATTAGGCCTAATAGAAAAATACGGCATTTAACTGTAATTCCGTGTAAAGTAAAGGAGCATCATGATCAAGTGAATCCAAACATCAATGTTTCCACTTGATCAGACACACACACGGATCAAATACATGTAGACTACATGTACACATCACATGTGCGTTTACTCCGAATTATATTTACGAGATCAGATCATGAAATTATCACAAATGATACATAAAAGCTCTCGGTCAAGTGAATCCAATCATCTATGTTTCCACTTGATCATGCAACATGTGCTCGCAGCGCTTCCTTCAACTCATCGGGGCACTACGAGTATGCATCTGAGTGATCTGTTTTCTGGGCCGGGATAATGGGAAACAAAGTGGGATGCGTGCATGTTGGTGCTGCCAAACCGCACCGTCATAACCTCAATGCCACCCACCGCCCCATCATGTCAGAGTATCCGCGTTCCAGCAAGTCGTTATGGGCTGCATTCAGCTGAATAGCTAAACTTGCGGAGTATCTGCTGACCTTCACTCAAATTAGGTTGGCACCCACGCTGGGAGTTCAGGATCAGTAAATTTGACGTTTGTTATGATAAAGGAATTTGTTGACAACGGATTTCCAGAACCATAGTATGACCTATGTTTCGCGGTATATACTGCATACCGGTATATATCAGGCGACTAAGAGCTACATTTTAACCGCAGCATGCTGAAACCTACGCTTCAACTAAGATGCTGCAGATACCACTATGCAACTATGCACTGATAGAATTCATATTGGACAGCATCTTTTGCTACATCGAAATTTCTTCATGTTCGTAATAGGCTATTTAGGTCGGTCAGTTATTGCATCTTCCAAAATCTCTTTAGCGCTGAGACAGGAGATTCGAACTCCTAATGCTTAAAGACTGACACGACACTAATGGATGTGTTCCATATTAAAACAGGTATGTAAGTGATTAATTGTTGGACTGGTGCGTCGAAGAGTGCCAAGAAAAACTTTTGCACTCTACAACCTCTATACAGGGTCCGGCTCATTCCTTGTAAGCAGATAAAATTATCTATGGGGCTGGCCAAGCGGTAACGGAATTTCATTTTTACTGTTAACATGACTGGTACTCAGTCAATGAAGATATGTTTTCCTTTTGAAATGTTTCGTGTGACAATTCGGTGGGGTCTTCAATGACACAGAAAAGAATTTTTGAGAAATTCATTTTCTCCAATCTGTGTCCATAAAACTGCTCGGTAACGGAATTTCAAAAAGTTAACTTCACTTCAACAGGCATGTAGCACATGTCTCATAATATGCTGTTCCATTATGAAAATGCGTGTGTGATGAATGACGTATCGTTTTAGGGTTTGTAGACAATGTTATCACCAATTATTTATTATCCTAGTTGTGATAATTATTACATCAAAATAAAAAAATAATTGGTGCTACATAGTGACGGAATTTCAAATGTCCATTAAGTCCTATCACGGGATATAGGTTCCCTTTTCTAATTTCTATCCTTACTCCTTATTACCACACCCATTTGACTTTCAAACCACATCACAGCCCATAATTACATCATAGCTACATGCATAAATAGGAATGTTTATTCATTTCATTTCATGTTGCCTAATAGTGGAACAATATGAATTCATTCCTATTACAGCAACCTATGAAATTATGATCATCGTATTATTGTCAGCATAATCAACTTTCTAAGCTTACATAGGTAGTACATCAGGCCTACAGATCAAGGTGTGGATGTATTAACCCTAATCGGACCGGCAATTTCTACCATCATATTCCGCCCACCTGTCTACATACGTAGACAAATATCTATTAAGAAAATATCGCATTTCTGTTGTGTTTTAATGTACCATTTTTCTGTGACTGAAGTGTCTCCTGATGTTAAACAGCATATCAACTATTTAGCGTATTAAATAATGCCGAATTGCAGAATTACATTACTGAACACATGCACTTGTGCATGTGCATAACTTTTATATGTAACGAAATTATCTGCGTTACCGATTTTCTGTGTAACAACCCATTTCATGATATCTTGAATGAAAAAATCATGTTTACAACTGCATATACAGTAGTTACAACTATAAAGTACATACATTTTTAGGGTAGTCAAGTTACAAAGCGCACAATGAACATAGAACCTGCTGTGTATGGTGGTCTGAGCACACGTATTTTCGGCAACCTGAGCATAGTTTTCGTGTCGACTTACGGCAATGTGTCTCTTGACATTTCTTGGGCTTGTCATTACTTGAGGAGATGCCAATAAAATTAACAGGAAAACCCAGAGCAGTGAATGCCGATCTTGTTTGTGCATAAATCATTCTGTTGTTATATCTCGTTTTGATATTTCTTTCTGCCAGGTGAAGAGTAACATCTTTGATAAACGTTGCTCTACTTTTGGAGTATCCAGAAGCCTCCATGATGAGGAATGAGTTTAAAAGAGCCACGTCGATCATATTAAAGAAATGAAGAAGAGTATATCTCCGAGTTTTACGACGGCAAGTAAAATCTTCCACTCTCGAGTCCATGACATCAACTCCTCCTTTTCCTTTATTGTAATCCATGATGATCTCTGGCTTTTTGTCATCTCTCGATGAAATCGGATTGTTTGTATGCAAGCTGCTCAGCATGAGAACGTTCTTGTTCTTCTTTGGGACATAAGAAGAGACATAAGAAGAGAGAAGTATCCGGTTCTCATGGTTCCATAAATTCCTGGTTTCGAATATCGGGACACCTCTAGTCACTTTCATCAGCTGAGGTACGCCGCGTCGCGATGACATAATAGTTCCCGTAGATGTTAAGCCATTTTGCAGGAGATTCACACACAAATCAAAAGAAGAAAAATATCGGTCGATGAAGATATTGCGATTCGTATTATAATACGGTTCAGTCAATTTCAAAACAACAGTTTTTGCAAGACCAACATTGCGAGATCCCTCAGCACCACAGTAAGGTAAAGCATTGAGAGCGTAACCATTTTTTGCGTCACATAGCCAGAAAATCTTAATCCCGTACTTGGCGGGTTTCTGAGGCATATAGGACGACCCGGAGCATAGCCTCGGAATGCGTAAAGCTGTTCGTCAACGGTCATAGACGGTGAGGGAATATAATGTCTCCGAAGATTAGAGTTGAACATATTCCAAAACTCACGTACAGCCGCTAATTTGTCACTTTGCTGTCTTTCTCGTCGTGTTACTTTATTGTCAAATGTAATATGAGAAAGAAGTAGTTTCAGTCTGTTTTTTGATAGCGCACATCGATAGAATGGACGGCTATCCGCTGGAGTGTATAAGGTGGATAATCCCGACATGTTGTTTCTGTCTACTCCTGCTCGAATAATTGTTGCCAGACCTGCTGTGAATTCATCATAGGAAAAAATCTTCTTCTTTAGGGCACGTAATCTCCTGTTAGTGAAGCGCAAAGTCGTTCGTATCATATCTTCGGTTATAAAACACAAAAATGAATGAAGTTCTGAAGCTGGCGAAATAGTCGGGCCGTCGCGAAAAGCAATAATATTTCTACCGAGAAGTCTTCCTCTAGGAGCGTTGAATTTCCATATTATTCCGCTGGGGGAAACAACATGATCCACATCGCGATCGACGTCTGATGTAACTCCATCACTTGCTGAACCGACGGAACTACTAGCTGATGATGCTTCTTCGTAGGAAGAATGTTCTTCTACTTCCATATCTCCATCGCTGGATTGTTCATACAACTGTGGATCTTCCGTGGCCGAGTACGACGAATCACTATCACTGACGTATTCATCAGTTTCTTCGTCAGAAGAAGACAAGTCATCATTCTCTTCATGACTAGAGCGAAGGCGCGATACAATTTCCTCGAGCGAGGGTCGTCGGCTCATGTCGAAGGCGAATCAAGTCTGAAGTTACATCCTCGAGACAACTGCTGATAAAAGTGTTTTAGATTTTCACCGATCGATAAGGACGTCATCACATGATTGTCTAGATTTTCTCGCATACATTACATAACAGAAGCAACAAAATACGTCCGTGTTTTGGAACCGAACTCCACCAGAGTATGACGCAACTTTACTTGAGATAAGAAAATGATGTAATACTTTGTGCGGTTGGGCTCCATTTTTCCCGACTAACTTTCAGTCGTCAAGCTGACAATCATGCTAGCAAATCACGTGTAATTCTGGTTTACAGAATCCATGTCCATCACTTCATTCTTTTGGGATCAGCAGCACAATTTGACATTTTTACGTAACGAATGCAATAATAATATTGATAATTTTTTATTCGTCAATACAACGAGCGGTGTATGACTGAAAATGAAATGTTGCAACTACTTTAGTTCAAGCGACTAGCAATGACTAAAAGTGCGACTAATGCCAGAAAGGCGGAGATTATGATGAAGCAGGGGGTGTCTTTGGGATGGGATGAGAGCGCGTGTTGGCGGCGAACCAGTAATGACGTAATGATTGAAATATGTCTCAACGTACGCGGACGGAAACAGGACAGAAACAGTGGCTACAACCTACAAGACCTTGAATGAGTCACATTAGTCAAGATTGTGATGTCAAGTCGTAATGAAATGTTAGTCTGGAAAGTTACCGCAATGGTGAGAAGTAATTATGTCATAGGAAAATTCAATGACCGGTAGTCAGTTGCACAAATACGAGTGGCGTCAAAAATCATTCTGTTGATAATTGTGAAGAAAAGCACACTCGCAGTATAAAAATGTTGAGTTCATAAGGATTCGGAAGATGTGATAATTACGCAAAGGAGCACTACAATGAATGCACTTCATCGCGAATGAGTTACTCGTCTGTGTATTATTCAAAAGTGCGAAAGTGATAAATTATTATTTCATGTACACAAGATGTGTTCCACTATTTCACTCATAGGTGGATAGTAAATAGGCCAGTGAAAAATAAAAATATTCTATCACTAATGACTACTGATCGCATACCACCTGTACTACTTATAAACTCAACGTCTTTTATCAGAGTTGCTGAATCATTTTTTGATTATGCTGGATATCGATTTGAATCAACGTAAATGCATATCGCTTCGTTATGAAAAGTAGAGTCGTGCAGTCAATAACAACCAACCAATTTAAAAGTGCTTGTCTACACATGTAGACAGGTGGGCCGAATATGATTGAGTTTCAAGTTTTGCATGAAGGAGTTCGAATTTCAGTTTCTTCTTAGGACTACGTAATAGTAGGGCACAAAATATCTTGGAACTGGAGTTTCAGCTGAATAACTCATTTTTCATGAAAGTTACAGTAATTTAAAAACAGCTTGTCTACACATGTAGACAGGTGGTCCGATCAGGGTTAAATAGTCAACTAGGCATTCAACTTGAGAAAATAATCTATTGCATGTGAGTACACTTGTGATATATGCCTAGGCTTATACACTGGACATTTACACAAACTGAATTAATAGATGGTAAAAATGGTACAAAATCTCTATTAGTCCCCCACTCACAGCTCTTTTGGGTCTCCCTTCACATTTTTTCATGATTGAAAAGCAACCATCTCTCTTCCTTTTAGAACGTTTTTCATTGCAGATATGATGACACTGAAGGGAGCAAGCACTTTGATGTGAGAGTGAATGTTAGAAACATTTGAGATTAAAATGAGAAAATAGAGATAAAATGAGAATCAGCTAGGCAGTAAAAATTAATTCAATTATTCCATACTTGATAAATTATCCAATACTTACTTTTTATTTTACTTTCTCCTTTTGAGGGTTGGACGATGTGAGACTTCCCCATCGAGAACGGTCCTTTGTAGTCTCAAAAGGGCCCCTCACAATTAAAAGGGAACCCTTCGCGGTCTCAAAAGGGTCCCCCACAATCTTAAAAAGGCGCACTCGCAATCTCAAAAGGGCCCCTTCAAAATCTAAAATAGTTCAAAATCCAAATTATTTGTTCCTTGGCAAAACACTTTCTCACTACGGTACTTACTTTATTTTAAAAAACCCCGGAAATCCGGTTAAAACCGGAAGAGTGGCAGTTCTATTTCATTAATAGCTTACAGGCTACAAGCCACTGAATGAAGGCGTGATCGTCTGTGCTTGTTTAAAAAATAGCTAACCGGCTAAATGGGTAGACCCAAGTAAGTTTATTCAAGAAACATTCGTGGTTCCGATTACTTCCAAAAACAATACATAGGCTTACTTATGTATATGTCATCAAATGTTTGATGGACTATCAGCCAATCCCGCACTCCTGAAATATTTTACTCGACCGTCAATTAGTAATGCGGTGTGTTAAGAATGGATACCGGGACTGTTTCCCAGTCAAATACTAGTTTAGAGGAATTGCAAATTAAAGAGGAAAGTGCGAATGCGGCATCAGCTGACGAAGTTTATGCAACCAGAGAATTCAGAAATCATCGGGGAGCTAACATGGGATATTTTATATATAGCTAACATGGCAGATACGGAAACCGTGTAATGGACAGAGGCCGTCCTCGTGGGTTTTATAAGAATTCTCAAAGATTTTAAGGAAGTTTCATCGAACCGAGAAGCAGGGGTACTCAATTGCGCAAGACGAATCCAACTGATTCTTTCGGAAACATGAGATGCAGCATTTGCGAATCAATCACGCATTTCAGAAGAGACTGTTCGGACGCTGTAGAGCACACACATTCATCAAAAAAGGACAATCCAGTGAAAAGTTATGAAAGTGGGTGACTTGTCTTTAGTTGATAAGCAGATTCTGATGTGTGAAGCAGCAAATGCAGCAATTTTGGATAGTGCCTGCACGAAAACTGTAGCCGGAAAAGCTTGGAGAGATACTTTTCTCGAATCTCTTTCTGAAGAAGAGCGGCTAGAAGTGCTCCACTTTCCAGGTGGCACGACGTTCAAATTCGGCGGTGAGACGAAACACGAATCCATCGAAAAAATAAAAATACCAGTGACGATTGTTGGAAAGCATAACGCGATAACCACAGATGTTGTGAACAGCGACATACCGTTACTTCTAAGCAAACCAGACATGAAAAGACTTGGAGTTCAACTTGACCTTCAGAATGACACAGCAAATATTCTTGGAACCAGAATTGATTTAGATACTACAAAATGATAACATTGATGAAATGGACCAGATTGATCTGCCACATAAGCATAAGGTGAATAAGGACCGCTTCCTTACAGAGATGGAAACTAAACGACTCAGGGGTGCTACTGGTCAGCTAAACTGGGTCAGCACACAAACCAAACCGGACGTTGGCTTCGACAGTTTGCAACTCAGCATGAACACTAAGCATCCAAGGGTTCAGAATCTAATAGATACGAACAAAGCCATCAGAAAAGCAAAAATGAAGAAAAGTGGGATATTGTTCCAAAGCTTTGAGTTCCCTTGGAGACTTTCGTCTTGAAGTATTTTCTGATACATCATGCGCAAATTTATCTGTCGGTGTTTCTAGTGCAGCTGGTAGTATTCTCCTGTTAACGACTGGCGAAGGAGAGTCAAAGCGTTGTGTCCCTCTTGACTGGTCAGCGAAGAAAATTCGAAGAATAGTTCATAGTACTATTGCAGCTGAAGCCATGGCCATTTTGGATAGTGTCATATCATTGTAACATATCGGTTATCGGCCGATATCTAAAAAAAATGCCGATAGTTTACCGATATTTCTGTCACTGAAAATTGCATTTTTAAATGGGTATTTTTTATCACATGTAGCGATTATCTAAAATATCAAATGAAGGAAAAATCAAATACTTCGGGTGTCCAATAAGTTTTGAGATTTTTTTCTATTAATAACAAATTTATTTCCAATGATCAAAAAATATATTCATTAAGTTACATATGAACATCCTACATCAATCACAGCTTGGCAGTGATCCAGAAGTCGATGTACCTCATTGTGGAGGTCATCTTCGTTGAGTGACCGTGCCCACTGCAACGTGGCCTCTTTGACTTGGAGGTGGTCCACAAAAATTCGATTTTCCATGTCCCTCTTCAACCAAGTGAACAGAAACCTGTCACGGAGGTTGAAGTCTGGACTGTAGGGTGGTTGGAAAAGAAGAGTGACATCTCGCTTCTCCATGTACTGACGTACCACAGCCGAAGTGTGGGGACGAGCATTGTCCCACTGCCAAAGCAGCTCGTTGAGTCAGATAGGCTTTGAACGAAGGGACCGCCACAAGTCACTAGTGTGACGAACAAAGTCAATAATGCGCTGAGAATCAATGGTCTCTCGAGGGACAGTTGTGTCGAAGCAAAAGCGCTTGTTTGGTGTGAAGGCAGCAAGAAGTGTTTTCTCGTTCGAAATGCTGGATTTGACCACCTGAGGTCGATCCTGCTCCCTCCTCAACCAGCATTTGTTGCGGGACTTCCGACTCTCCTTTGAAACGTATCCACGTTTTATCTTGCACAGCGAGTTTATTGAACATGGTGTTTAGGCCTTCACGATGGAAAACTTTACGGAAGTTCTTCGCACAATTCACACGAAGTTCTTTGTGTTCATCTGAAAGCTCATGTGGAACCCAAACAGAAGTCACACAACGAAGTGAGAGATCTTCGGTCAAGATTTTGTACGCAGATGATTTGGGGACATCAAGCCATTCGGATCTCTCTTGTCGATATTTTGGGGTCATCTTCGACTAACTCACGTACGGCATTCACCACTTCCAGTACTCGCACCGACGAAGGACGACCACTTCTGGCTGCATCTCCAAAAGTGAGACTCTGGCCTTGATGGTCCACCGATGGCTGACAGTTAACCCACCGAAAAACAGTTGCTCGGCTAGGGGCGTCTTCTCCATAAACCTGTTGGAGCTCCTCAAATATTCTTTGACCACTTATTCCTAATCTCCCTAGGGTGTAAGCATAAAATCGGTAGTGCTCTTTGTTGGCAGACATGTGTGGAAGAGAAAACAATTTCAGTCTTTAACGTTGAATCTGACGACGCGTTGCACAAAGACAAGAAACTTCTGCTCGGATAGCACTGAATGCCTAAAGCGTGTGTAATTTGGCTCGAAACGATATCGGAAAATCGATAGTACGCTAGTGCATAAATACTACGTTTTTATTGGTTGCTAATGCGCCTGCAAAGAGAACTACACGCATAGTCTCAAAATTTATTGGACACCCGAAGTAGTTTCAATAATGAATATACACAATACACATATTCAGACAAGCTATACAATCAAAAATAGATTTGACTTGCATTTTGACTGAATGTTTTCTAAGTATGCTCCGCTGTTCCTGCTAGCTTGATAGTGAAACTAAATGTAGACTCTAAAAGCTACAGGAATTCAAGTGAGTTTGCAAAACCATTCAATTTGATCTCATGCCTTTTTGCAATACAGATTCAGTACTGATATACTTACTTATTTGAATGGAGTTATATGAATGCATTACGTCAATACCTGTATGTCATACTTTTAATGTCTCTTTCCACCAATGGTGCAAATATGTATCAAAAATATTGAATATTAGAATATATTCAGTGCTAAGTTTTGAATCCTTATCCAAGGCTGTTTTGTTTTCAAGACATGAATTTCGACATAAGCGTCAAGCAGTGCTGAAGGCCATTTTCAGGTAAACTACAAGTTCACAACAGAGCATCGATTGGGGTACTTTTTTCGTTTTAAGTATTAATATTGGAGCCATGTTTTGCAGTGAATACATGAAAAATAGAGTATCTTAACTTAAAACATTCACACGCATGGTTATGTATTATGTGAAGAATCTATTGTCAAACGGGCGGATACTAAATGGGTTAAATAATTAGGGACACTGTACACGCTATTGTAAATTGACTATGTTGCATGAACATCAATATCGGTAGTGCCGATATATCGGCCGATATTTGATTTTTTGCCGATGAATTATCGGTATCGGTTATCGGCGAAATTTCTCATATCGGCACACCCCTAGTGTCGACAACGCTATTTACCTTGGTTGTTTGTTGACGGAGTTGTACAAAGATATTTACAACAAAAATGAAATCCCTGTGGTGATCTACACTGACAATAAATCGGTTTGTGAAAATCTGAAGTCAACCAGGCAAGTGCATGAGAAGAGATTTCGTGTCACTATGGCGGAGTTACAAGAAATGATAGCTAATGAACAAATTCACGAAGTGGAATGGATTCCTTCTCAATTTCTGTTCGCCG
Source organism: Prostheceraeus crozeri (assembly GCA_907163375.1). Lineage (NCBI taxonomy): Eukaryota > Metazoa > Platyhelminthes > Polycladida > Euryleptidae > Prostheceraeus > Prostheceraeus crozeri. The sequence goes on from CAJQUW010003232.1 coordinate 116,787, forward strand.
ATCTTCCCACTAAAAGTGGTGTGTGTAGTGATTTTGTGTTGGAGTGATTTAATCAAGGCAAAATACTTAGGGAGTAGTTTGATTCGTATCTTATAGTTCTTTCGCACTCCCCTTAGTGGACTTTTTTCATGAGCATTTTAAGATTTTGATTTTGCATCTATTTATTTTTTTTTGGTAACCAAATTTTTTATATTTCTTTGATACCAGATCTAAATTTTGATAAGAAATAGAAAATCCGGGAGATTTGTTAACTCATGAAGTACAATTTCATATTCTTTTTATGCATGTTTTCATAAGTAGCGTGGACATGATCCAATTGTATCGTCCGTTTTCTATTCCCTTCCAGATTGGTGGGGCCTTTTCTTGTACATCAATAAACCTGCTGTTCTGGTACTAGACATCATTCTCTCTCTCATTCGATGTACCTACGTGTGAACTTTTCAAAGCTCGCAATTTTCAATTACATCATTAGAGGCTGCATAATGCACCAATTTGCCATATTACGAGTCTGATACGAAATTGCATGTAAACTCGTCAAGAAACAAAAAAAAAACGATTTTTGTGAGTTTATGCTTGCATATCGTCGTCGTCATGCAAAAATGGCGTAACTGAAAATTTTCGATTTTGGGATTTTAACAATTGCTGGTCATTATTTACATGGCGGATCTGATGAGCACATTTTCATAAGTGTAAGAGATGATTATTTGGGAGAAAATCAGAAAATAAAATTGGCGTATTTTTCTTAAGAAAATTATCTCACAATGAAAATGGCGTATCTGGTTTCTTTCAATTATAATGAAATTGGCGTAACTTGATATTCACAGTTATGAAAAATGAAAATGGCGTAAGTCATGCATTTCTAACTCTGTACTTATAGATATCATATAGACAAATGATACATTTTGGCCCATAAGTATGAATCAATCCATATTCTATTATATTCTGCTATTTCCTACGGGTATGTATACTTGAACGAGATTTAAAGCAAAAGCGAAGGGGCGAATTCATATTGACGAGTTCAGATATCAATGAATGCATGAAATAGCCATAGGAATATTCATACTCAGTGAGGTAATCAAAGTTCCGTCACGATAAACATACACATAGTTTTGTATTGTATCGTTCAAGCTCAAGGACCAGTTACTATATATTAGCACTACGGATCATGAAGAGATTTTCTCAAGCTAAGAGTATGAAAAGATATCCTACAATCTAAACCAGCACCTCCCAAATCCCACATTAGAGCAAGACATTATTTGTAACTGATAAAAAATCCTAAAGCAAAGCGTTGACGATCACGATGATTCGGAAATTCCAAATAAAGAACCTGATGTGAGTGACTATTTAATTGAGCAGCCGAATTCTGAATCCATCAACGAGAATTCCATAAGTTCCAGACGCAAAAGAATACCGAAAAACTGGAAGTTCAAGTTGGAGGTCAAATTTGGTGAACTTTGCCACGGAACCAATTGTGACAACAGAAAATTCATTATCAGTTGGATCGAATTGTCATCTATCAACTGAAGAGAGGAGACATGAAATTTTTGATTATTTTTGGATGGAAAACAACTGGAACCAACGTAGAATTTATGTATATATTCTCTCATTGATACCGTAGAGAAGAAGACGGAAACTGAAGAATCAACACAGTCGATCTCTACTCTATCATCATTTAAAGACAGGTTCTCAAGCTGATGATAAGATTCTTGTTTGTGCTACAATGTTCCAAAATACTTTCCGAATATCGCATCGAACTATTTTGAAATGGCTAGCAAAATCTACACATGGATTATCTAAAAGTAGTACCAATATTCCGAGGGAAAATAGGCTCATTGGTCAGAATCTTGTCAAGAAGGAGCGCATTGATATTGCAAAACGATTTGTTGATTCTTTGGACAAAGTTTCATCTCACTATTGCAGGAAGTCAAGTGGTAAGCAATACCTTGGCCATACGAATTCACGAGTGTACCAAATGTACATCAGAAGTATGTTGTCTGGTTGCAACAACAAAATGAACGGCAAAATGACCCCGTTTCCCTAACAACATTCAAAGGCTTATTAAAAGAAAAGAACATCGAAATATTTCAACCCCGTAAAGACCAATGCGATGTTTGCAACAGTCATAAACAAGGAAGCACTGATGATGAAACTTATTCACTCCACTTGAAATTGAAAGACAGTGCTAGCTAGTTATGAAACGAATAGATACGAAGAAAATGCAAAAGCCCGCGGTGGAGGCTTGATTGCTATAACTGCTGATGTTCAAGCGGTCCGAACAATTCCGAAGTTTAATGCAAGTTTTTGTATTTTAGAACAAAATTGAACTTACACAATTATACTATCTACAACAACTCTAACCAAGATATCCATTGCTATGTTTGGACTGAAATAAACGGCGGTCTATCAGCAAACGAATTCACTAATTGCTGAATTGATTATCTTTGATAATCAGCTCACATGTGAGAAAGAATTGAAAACAAAATTCATTTGGAGTGATGGGTGCGGGTCACAAAATCGAAATTGCACTCTCCTTTCTTCCGTTTCACAATGGGCAAAAGCATTTTTTTAAATACCTAGAGAAAGGACATACACAGATGGTGGTAGATTCTGCTCACTCAAAAATAGAGAAACTCCAAAAGAATATTGACCTACATGTGCCCGCAGACTACTGTAATTTGGTTATATCTGCAAGGAAGAATCCTTCTCCTTTCAAGTGCAATTATCTATCCTACAGTTTCTTCAAAAATAATGAAGAAATACAGACACGAGCATCCGTCCGACCAGGCTATACGAAAGGAGACCCAAACGTATCGGAAGTGAAAGAGTATAGATGCGATCCCTCCGGCGATATATTCCATAAGCTTTCCCATGATACTTCAACAGGTTTCACTCTTCTGCCACAAAGAAACCGAAAGAGCATCTCTTAATTACAAGATATATATTCCGGTTTGATCCCCATCTCCCGAAGAAAATTAAAAGACTTGCAAGAAATAAATAAAGTTATTAATCCAGATTATCATTCTTTCTATGACAACCTTCCCTACAGTGTATAACAAATATCATGCTGTGTGTTCCATTTTGCTGAATACTCTGATACATGTAAGTAATGACATTTCAATCTTTTCATCATCGAATACTGCACTCCTGTTCTGGTTCTTTTTAAGTTAGTGAATTTTTACTCATTGTTCCGTGTAAGTTGCTTTGTATATGAAACATCAACATTTTCTGATGAATCATACATGTGCATGTACACAATTCCGCTAAAATAATCGCTTTTATTCATTGCGATAATTTATAGGCTTCGTGTATCGTATAGGTAGGTTGAAACTACAGTAAATTATGGCCACAGGTATTATCTACGAGCAGAAGAAAGTAGCGTAATCAATAAGCAACAATTGACCTGTGAGACTAAAGGTACTGCAACTCTACCCATATCATACCTGTAGAATTCAGGATAATGACAAACTACGAACCATGCATTCCGGATTAGTTGACTTCTGATAATTACCTCCTAAGGAATCATTATTCCATGGTTTTCAAGTTTTCAATAAACTTTCATGTACCTTTCAGATTAATGACTTACTTATTTTTTAATTAAGTCAACTTCTTTCTTAGGCCTAATAGTGATAATGCGGTCCATGTAAAAAAAAATTATGCGTCTATTTTCACCAAGCTATGGCAAAAATGCCTGCAAAGTAACAGAAAACTCAATAAAATGCTAATAAGAAAATGGCGTAACATACCATTTACGACGATTTTTTCAGAATGAAAATGGCGTATCTCATTTTTTGCAACTTTTTTGTCAGAACAAATGCTTTTATTGGGAATAAAAGTTATATATTCGAAGTTGTGATGTTGTCCTCTATACAATGGTATTTGATTTGTCTTGATTATATAGATTTTTTCAGAGAAAAACGGTTTTTCGTGATTTTCTCGAATCATGCTTTTTTGAGTTACGCCATTTTTGCACGATGACGACGATATACGAATTAGTTTATAGTCAACCCATCGACTTCGATGTGAATAGCCAAACATTCATTTTGTAAGTTGCAACATTACTTATTTGCAAAGCTTCATCATTAGCGAAGCTACGACATAACCATCGCCTCAGAAATATCATTTAGAATCACATGAAAAAGAAACAAATTCATGTACTCATTACGTGTTTTATCCAGATGTGCAATCATGAGGGCTGCCACTCTTATCAAAAATAAAAACCGGATTGTCAAATCGGAATGGGCCCCCTTAAAGTAAAAAAGATTACGATCATTCGATATCCCACAATCCGATTAGTTTTGAAAGCTTTCATGCAGAAGTTGGGTCTGTTGCAATAAAGATGCCAATGAATCCTCAGTCAGCAAAGTAAATAAATGGCATAATATTGCACTGATGCTTCTTCAATCATCAGTTTTTGCCAGGTGCGCTAGAATGCATGTCTCGAAAAACTACTATTTTCAAAAGAGCTGCTTTTGAAGGCTAGATAGAATGTATTACTGAGACTCCCCCCCTCCCATAACGAAAAAATCAGCACATGTTTCAAAAATAAACTTCATTTCGTTCAAAAATTTTACATTCTAAATTAAAAGGCATTATTCTCGTGCAGCTCTCATTTTCTATTAATCATGCCAATACGTCACACGATACAAGATCTCGTCTTTAATGTGAAGATTTTTCATGAAGCCACTGGGAATTGCGGTTCAGCTGTTCAATGGAAGACTGCTTTTGCGGAGCGGTCTGGTCACAAGAAATACCTTAACACAAAATCCATGGATCAACGCAGTCTAAAAGCTTGGGCTGGTATTTCCTTATGAAGCGCAATTGAGCCATTTTTCTTTCGAGAAACTGACAATGAATGGTAAAAGCTTCCTTTCCATGCTGTATAAAGTGATACCGAATGTCACTGAGGATGGGAGCATCTTCATGCAGGATGGAGTGGCAGCGTACTACTGCCGACCGATCGTAAATTATTTCAACAATAATTTTCCTAAATCATGGATTGACCGTCATGACAGCCTATGGAATGGCTTCCGATATTACCACATTCAATGCCTTGTGACAGTTTCTTCGCTTCAGCACGGTAAGGAAATTGTGCATTGGAGTCATGTCAATCAGTTCATCCTATGCATTTGGATGAACTGGAAAACAAAATTTGCACCGTTTTTCAACAGATTGACGAGCGATTGTGTAGAGACATGCTCTTGCGCTGCTGACCGAAGAATTACATTGTGTTCGGGCAGATGGTGAGCAAGTAGAAGATTAACTGTCACTAGTGTTGCCAGTGTTAACAACTGCTTTCTTTTTGAATCTAAACTAATTGCCACTAACTAAAGCTAATTGCCATTTCAAAAAACTTTGAAATGATCAGTGAGAGAATAATTGATAGGAAAGTGACGTTGGGGCTCACTGTGGGATATCCTCTATATTAACAGGAAAGAAAATTATATTATAAACAAAGTTCAAAAGTAAAGCATCATCCACCACGCTACACAAAAAAATTAATCCATGTCACACAGCATGAATTGACGACTAAAAACTATCGCACATTACAGACACCATGCTATTTAGTCTAAAATGATGCCCAGACCACGGAGGGATAAAGGCAAGAGATGAGAGAGATATTTGATTTAAGCCAATACGAGAAGTAGTGCACTGGAATTTTAGCCGTGCAGTCAGTATGCTTGTAAATAGTCAGTAACTCACATGCAGACAAATCTTCATCCGAAATACAGAAATCTACAATTGATTAAATGCATGTAGTTGAAATCTCATTGTCTAGAGCTCGTTTTCAAAAAATTGATATTTGCAAACAGGAATGCAAATAGCACAAATGTGAGCTGCCGAATTTCCAAGCACATCCACATACTGATGGTTAGAGCGGTGAGATGCTGATTCCTTACAATAGGGCACATTGCAATGATGACGGCTAAGAAGCCAAAAACGTTTACAGTTCCGACTGAAAAGTGCTTGTAGGTCCGGCAATGATTCAAATAAAAACCATTCTCTCATCTCTTGTTTTTCAAACATAAGAAATGAAAAAACAATGACACTTAAAAAAATTTTAAACAAGATTGTGAAAGCTACTTGATTAAAGCTCAGACGCCATGGCATAAGTAAACATGGCATCAATACGAAAGGTAATGCTAATCACTTATGCAGTTGATAGCAAGATTTCAATTTTCGTTGGTGTCTTAGTCGAAATTTAACCGCTTTTGCAACAGTTAATCGCATATTCATTCGTCACTTCCTTGTATTTCCGAAACTTATGGTAGATTTCTCTTTCATACTTTTCTTTTTCTAGCACGCCTCTTGAAAGGCGCATTTTGTAGAAATCAAAGGAATCAAAACTCCATACGAACGTAGTACAACTTTTTCGTCACGCATTCCAACCTAAAATTATTTCTTGGAACTGTAGAATGATCTTCTGATCAAGTGTTTCGCCGATTTTTAAAAAGCACCTGCTTTGAAATTCATTTTTGTTTAAAATTGAAGGGCCACTTCACGAGCTTCACAATCTATAAGAAACCATCGCGATCCTAAAGGGCCCCACGATCTCAAGGGGTCCCCTCTCGATTTCAAAATGGCCCTATCACAATATAAAAGAACACCTCACGATTTCAAAAGGGCCCCTCCACAATCTAGAAGAAACTCTTACGATCTCAAGAGGCCCCCTCACGATCTTACAGGGCCCCTCTCTATCTAAAAAGGGCCCTTTCACAATCTAAAAGGTCCCTCACTATCTCAAAAGGGACCCCCCCGATCTCAAAAGAGCCCTTCACCATGTCAAAAGGGTCCTTCACAATCTCAAAAGGCCCCTTCACAATCCCAAAAGGACCCCCTCCAGGGTGTTCGCGCAAATTTGAATGAAAATTTCCAGGTGTTTTCCAGGATTTCCACGGTAAAATTCATGTTCCAGGTTTTCCAGGGAAATTTACCAAAAAAGGGGGTCAAATTTGAACGAAAATTTCCAGACTTTCTGCAAGGAAATTTTGCTCAAATGCACGCGTCAAATTTAAAAGAAAAATTCCAGGAAAAATCTACCCAAAGGAGCTTGCACACCATAAAATTAAGATTGACGAAAAAATTTGAAAAGTGGCGTGAAATTGGTTGAATTTTTATGGCGCAGGTGATTCTAAATATAAAATACTAATATATGCATCAGACGGCTACATTATAATTATAAAAAAAGAACATATAATCGATCGTAACAAATTTAAAGCTTGCGGATTGAGGAGAACAAAATAGAGAAAGAGTTTAACAATAAATAGCGAAAAATTAACGACTTAACAATAAAATGTAACATTAACGGAATATCTGTAGTCACATTTCATTGCAAAGTCTTATATTTTTCGTTATTTGTTGTTATACTCTTTCTCTATTTTGTTCTCCTATTTGAACTGAAGCATTGCTGCGTGAATACGTGGAAGGTGGAAGACCAAGATCCAGAAAGATGAACATAATGGTTGATGTGCTACATATGCATGAGAGTAATCACAATCAGTTTAAGAGAATGACAAAGAGAAGAATTGACCGAGGAAAGCTCATTGGCACACGACGTGCCGGAAAGAAAATATCGACATATTTAAAACCTATTTGAAATGTGTTTTAAAATATTCGATATTAGCCTAGGATCAGTCGGAACAAGCCTGGTGGCTAATCAGTTATATGTTCAGTACCATTTTGCGTCAGTAGATTCTGCCACACGGCAATCAAGTGTGTAATATCATTAATCCTAGATTACGGCTCCTAGTTCCCCATACCACACGCTCAGAGTCCACCATTACACACGACGTTAATGAGGGAGTTTACAGCTCATAGTTTGCCATTCCGCGCGTTAATAAAGGAGTTTACGGCTCCTAGTTCCTCATACCACATGACGTTAATGAGGGAATTTTTCAATTTCTAGTTCAACATACCGCGCAGCGTATGTGAGGGAATTCACAGCTACTAATTCACCATACTGTACGATTAGGAGTTCGACAACAGTTCATTGTTTACCATAACACGCAGTTCAGTCTCATTCACGTTGTATACGTTATGATAGGACATTACAATCACTGAAATATTCTAAAAACAAAAAATTGTATGCGAATGAAGGCTATAATTGGGCTCGGCCAAGCGGTAACGGAATCACATTTGAGCATTTACACATTTTCATGAGACTGGTACTCAGTAAAGAAACATCTGATAAACTAACGAAATGCGCGATGTTTATGGGCATGATCGGTCCTCCAAGCAGGCATAGTATCAACTTCGAAAAATATATTGATATATATTTTACAGGCGCGAAAGTCAATAGTAACGGAATCACGTGATTTGGACATGACTTTTTCATAGGTTCAGTGAATGGATCTAAACATGCTGTTCCTCTGCAAAGATATTGGTTTCGATTATTTTATGCTATTTTAGGTTGCTTGGCCTAACTTTATTTCAAGTATTGGGATATTTGATACAATACTTCCATTATAAAATTGACCAAATATTTGACCAAACGTGGTAACGGAATCACAAATGTTGAAGAAAATTAGGTTCAGACGTGAAACATTTGCGACTTGTTTATCATATCTCTACAAGTATTAAGTATTTTCATGGTTTACTTTCAATGTTTTGAAAGCATGAAGGCTATTTACATTGCATGTAACGAATGCACCCGTATTTGCGTTTTATGTAAGGAGGTAGGATAGGTTCGTGGTTAGGATGGCGTGCTTTTAGGATTATTCTAACATATCGAGTCACAGTGGTGACTGTGCTCGCTGACAAGATACTTCATATCTATAAATACCGGGGTATTCTGGGACTCCCCGCTGTGTCAAGGATTCCTGGAAAACTCACGTAGTCACATCCTCAATTCTGGTTTGCTTTCAACCTTATCGAATAACAATTGGCTCTTATCGGTTCACTGAAAAATTCCAAAATACTTCATATCTATAGATAGATTACCTGGGATTCCCAGCCTCAAGGATTCCTGGAATCCTTCAGTCTACAATACATTTTTGCTGGTGACTGAATGAATTAGTGCTACCGAGAAGATGCCACCTGCCGCAGCTGAGAAGCAACGTCGCTGCCGGGAAAGGAAGAAAGCGAAGATGGGACCAGAAATATGGAAGCGGAAAGACTGTGAGCGAAAGAGGAGAGCTAGAGCTGCCAATCCTGATCTTTCTAAGAAGAAGCACAGAGAAAATATGCGAAGATGGCGTGCCACAAAGAAGGCTAGATCAGAAGGTGACAAAGAACCGTATCAGGCGAAATCTAGTCTCGCTCACGCTGTGAATCGGGCTAGGGCAGCCTTGCCTCGGTCTCCTCGGAAGTTGAAGAAGATCATGCGGACAATTTGTGATACGGAAGAAATCCCGTCTCGTGATATCAAGACTCCAACGACTCCGCACAACAAGTTATCACGGGAAGTTGAGGCAAGAGTACAACAATTCTACCTTCGCAACGACATTTCCTGGATGGCACCGGGGAGAAAAGATTCAATCATAGTGATCCGTGACGGCATCAAAGTGAAGGAACAACGTCGGTACTTGTTGATGACAATCCGCGAGGCATTTGCATTGTATCGAGAAGAGTATCCTAACGACTCGGTGAAACTTTCTGCATTCAAGACCTTACGTCCAGATGTGGTTCTTTACAAAGATAAGATGCCACATAATGTTTGTGTCTGCATTTATCACGCCAACGTCGATTTCCTTCTACAGGGCATGAAGTCCGTCTCGAGTGCTCCAACTACTAACATTGAACTTCTGTAAGCTATCGCGTGTGATCCCAATAGGGAAGATTGCATGTTCGGACATTGTGAAAACTGTAAGAGAAATTTTCAGTCGATTGCTTGTTGACATCAGTTGATGATGCCGTGGCCGGGGAGCAGATCAAGTGGCTTCAATGGGTGCGGAATGCCGAAGGACAACCAGAAAAGACTGAACTGTGTGGTACCGTATGGGATGCCATGTCTTCCCTGGCTGAGAAGCTTCCTGCTTTCAAGATCCATTGCTTCATTAAGAAACAGCAGTCGTCAGCGTTTCAGCGAATGCACACTACCCCTCATCAGCACCATGCTGTGTTGCAGGTAGATTTCAGTGAAAATGCATCCATAATTGAACAAGATGAGATCCAGAGTGGTCATTGGGTATACAAGCAGCTCGCTGTGTTCTCGGCCGTTGTATGGACTAAAGAAGGGACCACTTCTTTTGCTGTTGTCTCAGATCGGTTATCTCACGATAAATATACTGCTGCAGTAATGCTTGAAACAATCATCGACCAGATCAAGACTGAGATGACTGCTAATCTGACTCACATTGACATTTTCTCTGATGGAGCGGCACAGCATTACAAGCAGAAATTTATGCTTACCCTTATCTCATGTATGAAGCAGACGAAGGGCTTGGTTGTCAACTGGCATTTCTTCGCTACGTCGCATGGAAAGGGAGCTGTTGGCGGCACTGTCAAAAGGGAGCTGTCACAAGGTCAGGAGATACCTTTTTAAGTCAGCTGCTGACTACGCTGCATGTGCCAAGCACTTGACCACTATCAAGATTCTTTATGTGCCAAATATGGAGATTGAGAGGCGAAGAACAGAACTTGATGCAATCTGGGATAGTGCAATCGCCATTCCAGGCACGCATCGTGTTCATTGTGTGCGGACTGTCGATCCAGGTATCGTTACCTTATCAAATGACTCAATGCAGCCATCTCCAGAACTGCATGTGCTAGTTCAACAGGTTTCATCTGTCACCGGAATCTCCGAAGACCAGCCGCCATCTGTGAAGCCAGGAAGTTATGTCACAATTCCCATACCAACAGAAAGAGGTCGTTCCATTCTCTATGTTGCCGCAGTGTGCAGCACCAACAAAATGAAAATCAGGTACCTGCAAAGCACAGGAAGCTTCGGGATTTACCGAGATCCTGATGATGCCGACTCTAGCAGCGAGGATATTAAAAACGCGCTTTTTGTGTGTCCCGAACCACAAATCAGCACATTGGGAACCGCAAGGCTTCGATATTCGTTCAAGTTCAGTGATCAGCAACGTGCGATGATGCAAAAGTATGCCATGAAATGATCGGACAGTTTTCATCATAACTAGAGTGCTTATAGGCCTAGCATGAAATCTCTGCTTTTGTAATTTATCCTTTCAAATCACGGGCTCATACATGTCAAAGATGATTGTTTTTTAACTAAAACATTTGTTTTTCTTGATATTTGGTATTATTGACCATGTGCGGGGCATAATTATTGCGACTTATATAACATTTATCGATAAACGGATGATGTGATTCCGTTACCGGTAACGGAATCACACAAAAGCACTGTCATTTTCAATGAGAAAATATATTAATTATAAAATCTCCATTATACCAGCAGTTGACTTTGATAAATATGCTTGCTTTGACATGATATCAGCATCTTTCTACAAGAGCCTTGAGAATAAGAAAAATAAAATGATGTTTTTGGTAACGGAATCACAATGGCAAACTCAAATGTCACCTTTCTGTCTCGACCATGAAATACTTATCAATGATTTCTAAATCAAATGAATAATGGTAAAATCGCTTAACATTACCTAACAGTCGCTCATGAAGTGAATCATTTAAGTCCAATCAAACATTTAATAGAGATACGAGACAGAAAAAAATCCAAAAAACGCTGAAAATATATTGCGTTGAAATAAAAAAAATCATCTAACTTGAATTTCAATTTTCTGGCTAAATATAGGTGTCATGACAAAAACTCGATCTGTTACAAAAACTTCAGAATATTAGCTATAAGAAAACACACGTTAGAAATCTTAAATCGGAACTTTGTTTTTTGATGTTGCTGTTCATTTTCGCTTGGCCGAGCCCAATTGCAACAAATAAGTACAGATATGAAGAATAAAATCTGGAAAAATAGAACACACTTCAACAACTTGCAATTAGTGTTTTAATTAGTCTCAAAATTTCCAGGATAAAATTCTTTTTCTAGGTGTTTTCCAGGGGCGCAGACACCCTGCCCCTTACAATCCTACAGGGCCCCTCACGATATCAAAAGGTCCCTTCACAATCTCAAAGGGCCTAGCGATCTCAAGAGGGGCCCCCCTCAAAATCGTCAAGGGCCTCTCACGATCTCGAAATGGCCCCTGAAATGCTATAGGAAGCGAATTATTTGTTCCGTGGGAGCATTTTCCCCACTGCTTGGTTGAGTTTTTTTTAAAAAAGCCGGAATTCCGGTTAAAACCGGGTGGCAGGCCTGAATCATATTGGTTACTTCAATTAATATTCGAAGAAATTAATGAAATGGTGGGCTCAAAAAAAGTCATAATAGTAGCAGTAGAAATCAAGACATTATGCTCGTTTAACATACTAGCAAAAAAATCACAAAATGGCATTTCCCGGGCTCGCCGCCACCGTTATACTCCGAAGTGAAGTGCTACTGAATCATTGTACGTGCAAAACGGTAACCATATTCCTCACCTCAGGTTGTCCATCAAAATGCAATCCCACAGAATGTTTTGCCGTCCCGTCATTGGTTGGCCACAGTCATCTTACCTTCGGAACCTCGCTTCGCAACCGTTGCTAGGAGATACCGGGTCGTGATTTTCTGTACGAGGTCTCACTGTAAGATAGAGGAATTCGAAACACAACTGGATTTTATGAACTGCATCATGAGTAATTTTCTTGTTTGTTCAATAACAGAGTTCATTTAATGAAATCGAAACTGCACCCACATTCCAAATTCATTTCATACCTACTTCTTAATCTACAATATATACGTTGTCCATGGCAGGTAGTCATCCCCACAGAAATTTTCAGAAAATATTTTATCTACCACATTTGATAAATTTCAATGAGAGGTTTCAATTCAAACCCAGGAAGTTGTACGCATCAGGTCAACTACCATGCTACATTTAATCAGTTTCGGAAGTCCTTCGTTAGTCGAGTTCGATATCCTGGTCTGTGAAATTTCAATTGCTGTTGTGAATTTAATATCATTTTATATACAATGTTATCTCATTTCCCAAACCACACTCATTCTTTTCGTGGTCATCAACAAATGAATGTCTACAGCCTACAGAACTACTACAGAGCCTACAGATACTGGAAACGATGCAAAAATTTTGGTGTCCTTTCATTATTTTCAGAAATCGGCCACCTGTCCGGAGAATTATCACTCAAAATGCTTACGAATTAGTGAAACGCCTAGCATCTGTAAGAGCAAATGCATTTCAGTGTGTTACGGAACTATTCTCTGAAAATTTCATGCTGGTGAGCTTAAGGATGGTCAAAATCCAGACCAGACAGAACCATCTGTTTCTATGCGTGCATCATCTCTTGAGTCCACTTATTTCTGTATTGCTCAAATTTCAAATTCGTAGCCCATCAGATTTAATCAACCGTTATGGGTTTACATAGGTTTCATGGGTTGCATGCTTCTCGTATTTAGATGAGACTAAGACAATTTCGACTCACCGCATATGCCTCTTCTTTCGAACAACCGACAGTGGGATAACGCGGCATTAAATGCACAACTCAGATTTACATTTGGAAGACCGAACTCTGAAAAACAAACTGTGTCAAGGAAAGCGGAAATATTTCATAAAAATTTTATGTTTAAACGCTCCCACTACAATCCCAAGTGATCTAACCGTCTAATTATCAAAACCTTATGCCTGTCAAATGATCCAAGTTTTTATAAAAGCTCACGAGTTTCGGTTCGTTCTCACAGAGATAACCGAGAGAGGTGACCTCTCTAATCATATTCGCGCCGGCCAATTCGCGTGCACTAAAACAATGCTCGTTCGGCATTATTTTTATTTGAGATAAAAAAAATTATTTACAAGAATCAACCACAACACAGTTGTGATAATTCATCAATTTCTTTGACAAGCATGTAATTTTAGATAATAATGACAAAACATTAAAAAAGTTTCGCGCCTAAATTTGAATCGGCCCTCCTCTCATTTCGGTGACTTTGTTTATGTAATGATCTGGTTCTGGGAGATGCTTGCTGGTAAACAAAGATCAAAATCAGTTAAATTTGTCAAGAAACACAGCTGTGCACTGAAGATAGATGTGAATTTTCCTTTAAAATTTAGAGAGCTAGCATTGGGTTTTCTTGGAGCAGTGCTGATGGTTATTTTTTTATGTCATTGGTGTGCCGGTCTTACCACCGGTAATAACTAACAAGTATGATACATGCGTTTAATGGAGAATACGCTTTTTTAGCATTGCGAAAACATAGTTGATTTTATTTCAGGAAATTCACAAGCTCAAACAAACATGGAAGAGTACAAGTAAATAGACACACTCAAACACATGAGACATAGTTATGTAATTAAATCAGAATGGCTTTAATAGCCATCGGCACACTCCCCCCTTTGTTTGGGAAAAGAAATGTTCAAGCGAGGGGATGGCCAAAAGTCCGATAATCTTATCTCCAGATAGGTTCGAGAGGTGAACCAGAATAATGGAGAGCAAAAATGCCTTACCCCAACGAATCACCATTATGGAGTACACTCAGTCTCGTAATCGTTCAGATACCGCGGTCGGTTCCGCGTTCTCCTCGGCCGTTCTCCTTGGTTTTCTCCTCGATTGTTCGTGGGCATCGGATGGAGCACACTTCGTTCGCGTACTGCACCTCCACTTCTCCGGGGAGTAGTAGTAACAGGTAGCGACGAACTACCAACGCCGATCGCACTGTTAGATGAACCGTCAGGCGAGAAACTCGGCTCAACCGCCTCGTATGCCGTTTCAAGATATCTATCTTCGGTATCTCGGCATTCCTTGTATCTCGGCTTCATATTCGATTGGTTAAGAACGGAAGTACGCCCTCCGGGATACTGGACACGATAAGAGGTGTCTCCTACAGTCTCTGTGACTTCACCAGGGTGCTCGTAATCTTCCCCGCTACCTCTTCGAGTGTAAACCTTCTGTCCTATATCGTAGTTTCTAGTGATGCCTTTCCTCCCCGCATAACGCTTGGAAAGACTCCGCGCCTTCACCTCTATCACTTCACCTCGGGTGGACAAGTACTCTCTTCCTAGCAATCGGCTAGCTGGTGTCTTCCCGGTAGACTCATTGAATGTGCTGCGGATATCGTACAAAGCTTTCTGTAGCCTACGCTCAAACGAAACCTGTGGACAAGACAACTTCATCTTAGCCAGTCTAGACTTCAAGGTTCGATGCATCCTTTCAACAGTGCCATTGGCCTGAGGATAATAAACCGACGAGAAGTGGTGAGAAACTCCGCAAGTTCTCAAAAATCCTTCGAATTCCGTGCTCCTAAAAGTTGCCCCGTTATCAGAGATAACTCTCTCGGGCATTCCGAACAACGCAAAGATCCTTCTCAGCTCCATAACAACCTGGCGGGAGCTACCATTTGGTATCTGGACCGCAAAAGGATACCTCGAAAACAAATCAATAACTGTCAGAAGCACATTCCCTTCGGTGGACTCACTACGGCCAGTCAGATCAATAGCAACGGCCTTCCACGACTCCTCCTCCTTGTCAGCTACAGGGACCGGTCGAGACTTATCGGGAAACCCATTTCGTGAACAAGCATCACATCGATCACAATACTCCTTGATGTCGTGAGCCAGCCCAGGCCAGTATACAATGGATCTAAGGGCGGCTTTCATTTTACTGATGCCAATGTGGTCCTGATGATACTCAACAAGCAGCTTATGACGAAGACTACTAGGCACGACCAAAGTATCTCCTTTGAAGATAAGAAATCTATCACCTATCCATTTGACAGACAGGCTGTCACGAAGTGCTGAAAAGTTTCCGAGTTCTTTCAAGTCGATCCCTCTCCACTGTTTGGAGATAGCCTTAGCTACCCGACATAACTCCGGATCCATCACTGACTTCTCAGCGACCTCTGAAAACTATCGGGATGACATCACTGATAAAACAGAGCGTTACTTCTTCTCTCTCGCCTTCCGTTGCCTCTGTGGAACTAACTGGATTTCGAGACAAAGCGTCGGCCAGCACGTTATCCTTTCCTTTAATGTGCTCGAAGGAAAACACATATGATTGCATGTTTATGATCCATCTCCTTAACCGCATAGACAGAGAGTCGACAGGTTTCTCGAAAAGACTCATTAGTGGCAAGTGGTCGGTTTGAACCTTGAAAGTACGTCCAATGAGAAAATTCCTAAACCTGTTAAGCGCAAACAAGACCCCAAGGCATTCCTTTTCGACTTGCGAATATCTCTTTTCTGTGTCTGTAAGGCTACGCGAGGCAAACATGACTGTCCTCCCTTTCTGCAACAAGACTCCTCCCAAACCATGTCCGGATGCGTCACTTTGTACAATAACCTCCTCATCAGGTCGAAAAAATCTACGTACATGTATATCCTTCACCGCTGCCTTTAATCTACCGAAAACTATTTCATCCGTTTCCCGCCAGCTCCATGTTTCCTGAGACAAAGATTGCCATAACGGCTGTAGTAGAGTACTACAATGTGGAACGTTTGAGTGACATACGTAGGCTGCTAGGCCTAGAAAGGAACGCAACGAAGCGGCACTCTCAGGAGCAGGCGTGTCCAGCAGATCATCAATTAGCTTCCTCGAAACCATAACCCCCGACTGAGACCATGAATATCCGATAAATTCAACTGAAGATTGGTGGAAAGAACACTTAGCCTGATTTAGTTTGACGCCCATATCATCAATCCTAGTGAGAACTTTGTCGAGCATAGCTTCAGATTCATGCTTCGATTCGGCGAAAATAAGTACATCATCCAGATAACACACTGCATTCGGTATGTCTGACAAAACGTCCGACATGAACCTCTGGAAGATTTCGGGTGATGACGAGACCAAACGGCAGTTTGTTAAAACGAAAACGACCAAACGGAGTAGAGAATGTGAGAACCTCACGACTGTTCTTGGCGACCGGTATTTGCCAAAATCCGTTCCGACAATCAAGTTTAGAGAAAACCGAACACGACTCATCAGCTCTTCAACCGTAGGCATCTGCAGCTCAGGCCTTTTCACATGTTTGTTGACGTACCTGAAATCGACACAAAGTCTCACGTCACCTGACTTCTTGTAGCCTACTACAATAGGTGAACACCAGTCGCTTGGTTCCTCAACCTCCTCAATGACACCTTCCCGCACCATCTTCTGCAATTCAGCCTGCACGGGCTCGCGTAGAGCAATAGGAAGTCTACGAGCAGGAAAAGATCGTGGCACAGCGTCATCTTTCAGAACGACCTGGCAAGCTCTAGACATAGGAACACAACTTGGACCCTCGAAAACGGAAGATACCACCATGACCTCGTTTTCAGTACGGATAATACCCAGACCCTGGCATAAAGCGAAACTCAGCAATGCTGGACCGTCCTCTTCACAAACATAAAACTCAGATGACATGCTCTTAGTCTTGTAGGTGACCTTCAAATGAACGGTACCTAAGCAATTCAACTGCTTTTTGCCGTAAGCCTTCAAGCTTTTGGAAACCGGGGTACGAGTATAACCACGTGAGAGATCCTTCGAACTAATAACGTTAACGAAAGCACCTGTGTCTACCAACGCCTGAATTGGAGTCCCATCAATTGCAACTTCGCGAACCATATCGTAACCGCTGTTGGATACATGGAAAATATCGACCTCCTCGGCATAACTTTCAACATGAGAAACCGAACGTTCGGTACAACATTTGGCATAGTGGCCTTTCCGATTACATTTTGAACACATTCTGCTTCGGGCAGCACAGTTGGGACTGTTGGCTAAATGCTTTGATGAACCACAACGGTAACAGGCCCGATTGGCACCTGACTGGTCCTTAACTTTTTCCTTATTTGCCTTAGTCTCCTTCGATTTACCGTGACTTTTGGACGCGTTATGTTTTGGGTTTCTATTGGACTCAACGGCATGAACATCAGCCTTAACAGGAAAATCGACCTTTGTCCGATCAGCGCGAGCAGTTTCCCAGGCTTCCGCCTTACGTAAGGCTAACTCAAAATCCAAAGTACTAGGATCCTCTGCCAAAAGCCTTTCTCCTAACCTGGAGTCCCGCACCCCAATAACAAAAACATCCTGAGCAAACTAGCTTTATCACTAGTATATTCACAGTCCTGTACCATTCTCCGGAGTCTACACGCAAACTGTCCGGCGCTCTCACCTTCGCTCTGCGAGGCATGGATAAATTCTCTTCTACGGATGAGCAACGAGGAGCTAATTTTAAAATAGCTATCCATACGATCAACAATTTCAGTATAAGTATTCTTGGGTTCCGGTAACCCATCTAAGATGCTAAGTCCGTCTCTCCCCACACACATTTCAAGCAACGCCGGCTTGTCCTTATCGTCTACAGAATTGTTAGAACAGAAATTACCAAATAACCTTTTGAAGAAACGCCAGTCCTCCGCGCTGGGATTAGCAGGCAAATCCGGCTGTCTAACAATTTTTTAGCCATTTTCACTAAGAGTATAAAGAGTGAATAAGATAAATATCTTCAAGACAATAAGGTTAATATATTCTGGGTATTTTATTCTGACACCATAAATGTGCCGGTCTTACCACCGGTAATAACTAACAAGTATGATACATGCGTTTAATGGAGAATACGCTTTTTTAGCATTGCGAAAACATAGTTGATTTTATTTCAGGAAATTCACAAGCTCAAACAAACATGGAAGAGTACAAGTAAATAGACACACTCAAACACATGAGACATAGTTATGTAATTAAATCAGCACATCGGCACAATTGGTTTTAATTTCTTTATAGTTTGCATCACTCAGAAAGAAATTTTAAATTTCATCCAGTAAATCTTGTATCCCATCTTTGTATGCTCACAAGCTCGTTTGACCAATTAAAAATCCGCAGAAAATATCCATTTTAAAAAGTGTTTAGGAAGTTGTGTACGTCCTTTTCTGATTGATCTTCACCTTCGTCAGCTGATATTTCAAATTATATACACTATTAAAACAAATATTGTAATTTGAATATTTTAAACCTGAACTTTGCAATTTTTCAAGATAATATTATTATTTTATATTTCTTGAAATCAAGATTTAAACTGGTAATCGACAAGTAGTCATGTGACTTTATTCAGTTTACTTGTGCATTCAGTTATGTGACATCATAATAATGCTGCTGCGTACGATTCATTAAGGAAGTTGATAACCTAGTTTATAGTGAGGAACACGCGCTTGCCTATACCACAAATAATTTGAACGCTTACAATATTTAAGTTTGGATCTGTGCATTCTTTTTTTTTGCCGATTTGTACCTAGCAGCATGAAAAACTTATTATTTATCATCGTCAGCTGACACAGTTGAGCGACAACCGAGTAACGTTTATCATACTTGTAGTAGGTTTGCAAGTCAATAAAGCATAGAACTTCATGATGAGAATCGTATTGAACTTAATTTTTCAGAAATGCAGTTAATCGACTAGTCAACTCTACAAAGAACAAACTCTAAATAAAACTAAGAATACTTTTACCCTCAGGCTGCGCTGCTTCTTTCATGAACTCGTATCGAGACGGCTAGACAACTTCACCGGGCGTTGCAGGCGTCAATACAATTGGAAACCCACCCCGAGTTAACTCGTCACCCTTATTTGAGCACAGAAACCTAACCAATTTAGCTAATCATCTGTGTCTCTGAAGGGTTTTCGTTCAAGTTTGTGCTAGCTACTTCTTTTGATATGATGAATTTTGTGCATAATATGCCTTCTTTTCAGACAAATTTGATGAAAAGTTTTAGATACCCAACTTAAAGAGACTACTGCTAGGTGCCACTAAGCTTAATGTCCAATCTTCGATAGTAAAACGTTGAAAACTTACTATGGCCTATGTATGAACGGCACATTTATGGACATTAGACAATAGATTTCAAATGCTATATTTTTGCAAAATGCATATTAGATATTTAAAGTCTAGAATATATTTCAGTGAGTTAAAAATATGTCAATAAAGATTATTAAAAGTTAGTGACAATGACAAATAAGATAATGATTCGGCGTTGATGTGACACGAGAATCAATTTAATTGTGATCTAGATATTGTTGATCACTTGATACTTATTTATTCTTTATTATTCCCCTGTGTATGTAGAGTGCTTGACCATGAGCGAAATTTACGCTTACTTGTAAAGCCTTGTATTACCAATCCAATACTTGTATTACCTTGCATACCAATCCTTTTCTTCAAAACTTCGATTGTGACTTCGTAAAAAAGCGTGACTTCGTAGTTAACTGCTTTAGCGTTTGCATTGTCTGTATCAGATTGATGAACAGTGACAGCCGCAAGAACTACACTCTCTCAGAAGGGCACTCATTTTTCTCATTTACAAGAGAAGACGAAAAAGTTATAATAAAGAAAAAATACGTATTCATACATAGTTCATAGATCTTAATGATTGTGCGTTCACTCTTCAGAGCCTTCGATTGTCCTTCCGGGATCTGAAACCTTGAGTTCGTTGAATACCTATTTCGTTGAGGGCCTTTACTTTCGAGCAGGAATTTATGAGGCATGTTGGGCTTCTTGTTCAAGTTTATGACTTAAGAATCCTAGTAATGCTTTGAAAGTTGTTCTGTTGTTGATCAGTGAGTCAAAGTGCTGGAAGTGTAATGTTTTCTGTTTTGGCTGTGCGTGCTAATTGTTTTCTGTATTGTGTGTAACTGGGAAAACGAAGGATTATATGGGATATGGTTCCACTTTCTGAGCATGTGTGGTTTCGGCAGAAAGGGATATTAGGATCTAATTTGTGTAGAATGTTGTTGTGACGTCTGTGATTTGTGAGAGAGAATATGGGGGATATTGGGAGGAAAGTGCTTGTATGCTTTGTAAGCAAAAGAAAATTTCGTCTTGTAAGAATTCATATTTTCAAATTTGATGGGATGTGATACTGTTGGCTATGAGAGTGCTTTCAAAAATTTGGCATTTGTTGTCTTGCTTGCGTTATTGTATATTATATTTAGTATTTTGGAAAGAGCCAATTTTTTAATCTTTCATGAAGGAGTTGCTTTCTAACACTATCATTTAACGCTTCCAATTTCATTGAGCATTTCTTTCACCTCCGATATCAATTCCATGACCTTTCGGAGAACACGAGCATGATTTTGTGACACTGTCAATTGGCGTTAATATCTCCAACATGTGCTTCATAAGAACAGCTTGAGACATAAAATCAGCTCGAGACGACATTTTCCGAAATCCAACCGCTCTCGATAGTAAGTCGCCCTCTAAATTTATTAATTTGCTGATCTCTTTCAACCTCACTGCTGAGATGATAGAAGCTGTCGGTGGTTGAAGCAATGTACATATGGTACGACTTCCTGGGTTTTTTTGTATGATAGCTTGTACTCCCGCTCATTAACCGGGTACCGGTACCACCCATTGAGCTTACTCCATCATGGCATTGGGTAAGCAATCGCTCAATCGAAAGGTCAAACTTCGCCAAGTTTTCCAAAATTACGTGGGTCATCGATGAAGCATCCAGTTTCGCAGATATTGACATAAAGAGAAGACACTCCCACTTTCCCATTCTTAGCAAATCGGACTGAAATGGAGATCTTTTCGATGTTGGGCGTTCCATCCTATAAAAGCGTAAAACGACTGGAAGATCAGCATTGAGACAGTCTGATGCAACTCCTCTTGAAACAACGTCTGCACGAGTGTCAATTATATCCATTTGAATCGATGGAGATGTGTAGGTGGAATTGCGAGATACTATTTCAAGCTCAATGTCAGCAAGCTTTTTATCCTTTTTAGCTTTTTATGCTTGAACATTTTGATGAATACACCACTTTTGGAATCATCACCTCGAAATAGCATTTCGTCATTGGCCAACAATTGCACAATCTCAATCAAGAACTGTACATAATATCTCATCTTTTCAAGAATATCGCAGTTCAGGAGATAAGATTTCCACGCACTACTGTCCTCTCTGGTTTTCTGCTCATTCCAAGCAATAGTTGAATTCTTATTCGTTGTAGTTTCATCATGCTGAGCAAATACCTTATCTCTCCATGAGCGACTTTCCAGTCTTTGTAAATCGTCTTGATCAAGAGCGACTCAAATTCTTCTGAATTTCATAACCATAAATTTTGTTGTAATACATGCATGTAGTGCGGCGTTTCATTAATCTTCTGGAGTCTTATACAGAAAGTTAATGAATAGAATTTTTTTGAATTTTTTGTGTTATTTGTGAATCAATCAAATTGCAGCTTAGATACTGGGGACCAGTTACGCCGTTTGATTTCAGTGTTTTGTATAAAGTTCGATTGAATCAAATTGTTGAAATGAAATGAAATCTTGAAGTGATGAAGTCACAAAATTTATTGACACGTTGACGTAGGAAATGATGAAATGCATCGATTCAAGCAAATTAGGTCGTGTATTTAGCGATGACAAGGATATCACACATGTGATGGAGATTTTTCAGATCTCATCAGATGATAAAAACCAAACTTTCTGGATTTCGCCTTTCTCAAGTAATTGTCTTGAAAGAATGCTCTGTTTACACAGATTAAGTTCCCGAAGCTTTGCAGACCTGTCGTGCATAATCCATCTTAAATTTCAATGCGTTCAATAATAAATGGATTTAGGATAACAGTGATTATTGCATAAGGCACTTCCCTGTCAATATCCCACTGAGCGTATCATTTGCGGTCACTTGCTAAGTGTTGATTGATTGAGTCGACAGTTGACTTCAATCAACAACTCCATTCATAATTGCGTTATGATTTTCTTGGATAGACCTTGTCGTCAATTAAGTAGACACGTTTGAGCGGTCGACGGGGCTGACTGATCATAATTTTGTTCAATCGTCAGCAATATACAGGCTTGCGAACTAGGAGTAGGGGGTCCGTACAGAAAAGTTTTGGGGCCCTTTTGGTTAGCTATTGGTTATGACTTCCAATTGTTTTCTTATATTTTTAATAATGAAAATGAGAATTAGCGAGCGACATCCTATTTTTCTCACAAAATTTTACGAATAACTCGTGACCATTTTTGTATTATCATTTACAATGCAGAACCATGATAAGATCTGCAAAAAGGTCGATGTGTTGTTGGCTCTTTTACATCTTTTCTAAAAGTATGATTGTACAGTCTACCTGCATGAAAAACGAAATCATGGGTTTTTAGAATCTGCTTTCACAATACATAGAAAATTTTGCGCACAATTGAATATTTTAAGGTATGCTAATACAGGTTTTTTTAAGGTTTCGTTTACCCGCCCACTCCCAAATTCTACCCGCCAATCTAAAACAAAGCAAAACAAGGCTTGTAGATCTTTCTTTCAATTTCCTTTCCAGCTGTAAAAAGAAAGCGGAAACAAAGTTGCATCTTTTGAATATTCAGCAAATTAGAGGTGGTGGTACAATATATGCCTACATGACGTACATGCAGTAAAATGTGCACAGCAACAATTGCTGGATGAGATGGAGAGGAACAGTGGAAAATTGTCTCTTGAACTTGCAGTAAAAACATATATGATAAATGCATAATACACTACATGATTTCACAGTGAATATGGCAAACTGCAATTTATATAAAGACAAATTGCATTCTGTAACGTCATTCCTTATCGACAAGAACCTATTGATGATCAACGAAACAGTGCCGCATATCAATGAGAAGTGAAGTTAAAGAATGTAAATAACCGTTGATAAGCGATGAATGTGTTATTTGCACTGCAAAAGTCTGCAAATTGCTTAGTTAAGTCATGGATGATGAAAAGTTGTGTTACAATTATTACTTAAAAATTGAATATGCATAGTCGAAATTATCGAAATTTATTGTCAACTACGTATAGGGGGCATGCATGCATGTACTGTACAGTTGTACACCTCCATAACTTTCAGTGATGCAAATTCTATAAATGAAGTAAGCTATGTGAGACAAGAAAGCACCACTGCGAATGTATTTCTTCATTCGCAACCAGTAAAATTTATTTTGGCATGGTCCACTACATGACTACATAGTATTTCCGTTTTGATAACTTCCTACTTTTAAATGCGTGTGAGTGAAGGAAAGTTTTTGTACTTGTTAACTTGACGATGGTTGCGAATCGCATAATCGAACATAAATAGGTTTCGTATAGATTATCCACACCTGAAATAGGGTTGGGTTTAATAATTTTTTAAATTCGAATTATTCGCCTTTTGTGAAAAACAACAGTGACTGACATGGACAGTGGTCCGAGTTGACATCCGAAATTTACCCGCCCATTTGAAATTTTTATTTTTACGCGTATATCGCCTTAAAAAAACCCTGTACTAATATTCATAAACCAATATTTAACTGCGTGTTATGTTGCGAAGTGCTCTACTGCATTCACAAGCCAGTCTCTTATCGTTGAAATTTAGTTGGAAAAAATAATAGAAATCGATGCTAAACACTTCTTTGAGGTAAATTACAAATTTGCTAGACACAAATTGTGTAATGCTGCAGCGTGCAAAAAACAATGAAGCTACTTATTTTAATTACATAGATGTAAGCAAACCAAGATTTAACTTAACAACAATATACAAGTTCATTGATTGGCTGAAAAAGTACCCTGCAACTGCTGTTCATAAACCAAAACTGAGGCCTTTGTAGCGTATGTAAATGTAAATTACAAAATGTGCGATGAAAAGAGAGTTCTGCATAATTATTATCTATCTCGATAGCTTGTCCGATAACGAATCCTTTTCTTGTTATCAGGTGCACCTGTCTAAGAGAAGGAAGCTCGACACAAATCCTCTATTGCCTTGGTAGATGGCACAACGGTATGGATCCCACCCAGACAGAAAGGGTTGACGACAGGGAGGGCATTCGGTCGGAAAATTTTCGCCACAAATTATATGTATGAAATGTCGTTTCCGTGTAATGAAGTTCAGAGAAGGCCACCTGAATCTCGTAATGCGAACAGGAGGCAGCAGCCTCGAACTGATGTGACAGGTGCGATCAGGGCTTCGCCTCGGTATCCCCTGACCGAGGTGCAACATGCGAGCGGGGGACATCAAACCAAAGAAAACAACATCGAAACGAGTCTGAATGTTGGTTCAATGTACAAAAGAGCTAATGAAGCTGTTGAGATATTGGGAAGGAGAGATTGCGATATTTGTTGTGTGCAGGAGACACGATGGGAGGCGTCTCAGCAAGGATATCAGTGGCAAAGGAAGTCGCTATAAAAGCTTCTGGAGCGGACGTGATGATGGACATTGCGGTGTAGGTATTCTTGTAAAGGAAAAGTTTGCCGATCAGGTCACATCAGTCAAGCATGTAGATAAGCCATCAGATGAATTTGCGCATCCGTATAGGAAAGATCATCCTCAATGTCTGTTCTGTTAACGCCTCTTGGCAGGCCTCTTGTGGAAAAAAATTTCTATGCAAAGCTACTGAGATAAGTGTCAACCGTTCCTGATGAAGAATTTCTAATAATAGCTGGTGACTTCAACGTGCATGTTGGTGATTCGCAGGACGGTTTCGAAGTCAACCATGGTGGCGAACGATATGGTTGGCGCAATCAAGATGGAGTCGGGCTATTGGATATGTGCATTGCTGCCAATCTTGCAATAGCCAATGCTTTCTACACGAAGCATGACAGCAAGTTCATTACATACAAGTCTGGCTCGTATTAGTCCCAGAGTGATTTTTTCCTGATGAACCGTAGCGACCTTCTCCTTGTCAGAAGCATCCAGGTCACAAATAATGAAGAATGCGTGTCTCACATCACCACAACCTCCTGATATGTCGCCTCTCCGTAAAAATCTGTTGGTCGAGTCCATGTAGACTTCCTCCGAAGCGGACGCTTTGGAAGCTACGAGACACACGTGTTCAATAAGAATTCAAGCAAGCCGTATCTAACAGTCTCCATAATTCACCCCACCCCCAAGAAATTGACGAAGCTTGGGGAAGCCTCAGAAGTGCCCTTCTAAATGCCTCTGACACTGTTCGCGGTTGGACGAGGGGCGGGGTACGTAAGCCACGCGAAACATGGTGGAATGCAGAAGTTGAGGTTGCAATTAAAGAAAAGCGTAAATTTTGGAGGATACAGCGGAAGAGCAACGATGCAACTGACAGAAACCGGTACGTTGAGGCCAGAAGAAAAGCCAAGGCAGTTATATACCATGCCAAGAATTGGCAAAGATGGGAAATCTGGAAAAGAAGGATGGCAAGAGCTACATCTTCAAACTTGCCACGAAACTTGAATCCCAAGACGTCACCAATGTCAGCTATGTGAGAAACGAGACTGGTTAATCACAGAATTAAATATTTTGTTTATCTGCTTCGGTTTGCTAGAAGTGTGATTAATACGAAATCGCTGGCACATAGAGGAACCTATTAAGTGGGCAAAAAGGAATTCGTAATACCTTACAGAGATAGGAAAAAAGTCTTGCGTCGCTTGCGGATTAATGTGAGTTCCAGCAAAGTGCTTCGATTGCCAAAATTCCTTCAGATTCGAAGAATTCAGATCATTGCGCACAAGTTTTCTTCATAATGTTGGCCCTTCCGATCATTATTAAAGAAAGTAGCAGGCGTACGAAAATTAGTTCACTTGATGTTTTCACATACTCTCCTCGGCATTTCTCACTTTATAATGCATACATGCTAGCCAAGAAAGCGATGTGTGTTTTGGTGTGTGCGAAGTGATATCACAGCACGCACGCATCTCTCACTGGCTCTACTGTCCTCTGCTGACAGCTTATTGTTTGCCATTTCCAATAGCAAGCGATACACGAATTATCCATTCGTGAAGGAGCAAGTTGTCTAATTCTGTGATGTGCCATTTCGATATTAAGGCTACATATAACTCTTCCTTTCTAAGAAACCGAAGCGCGCGCAGATGAATCTAATTCTGTGGGTAAAATTGCTTGTAGTGAGGAAGAGTCTTGAAGTCTGGAGAAGTCATTATGATTTACTCAATGTAGAATTACCTTGGGATGCGGAAGGACTGGCTCCTATACATCCAGTGGAATGACCACCGCCCTGAATCTCGAACGGTGTGGTAAAATCAGCAATAATGGCAATGAAGAAGAATAAAGCGGCAGGCCCTTCAAGGGTGTGTTGGAAATGTTGCAAGCTGTCGGAGAAGACGCTATTGAATCAGTTATAAAGCTGATTAATACCACTATCCGTGAAGCCAAGGTTTCGCAGGAATGGAATCTTTCTTGCCTGGTAAACTGCTTCAAAGGGTGACGCACTGGAATGTGATATCTATTGAAGCCTGAAGATGCTAGATCATGTACAGAAGATCACTGAGTGCATAATTGAGACTACTCAGCAGGCGTCTATCGATCCTATGCACTTCGGATTCATGCCCGGTAAGAGCACAACCGATGCCATCTTCATCGTCCATCAATTGTATGAAAAATGCTTCAGCACGATGAAGGACATCTACTTCGCATTCGTAGATGTGGAAAAGGCTTTCGACCGTGTGCCACGAGCAATCGTGTGGGTAATGAGAAAATTGAGAATTGACGAATGGCTCATGCGAGTAGTGCAATCGATGTACAAAGAGACAAAGTCAAAAGTTAGAGTTGGATCCCTCTACAGTGAAGAAATCAGTGTGAAAGTCGATCCACATCAAGGTTCTGTCCTCAGCCCATCCTCTTCGTCATCGTGATGGAAGCCATGTCAGAAGACATCCGCATTGGTTGTCCTTAGGAACTGCTTTACGCTGACGATTTTGTAATTATTGCCGACTCGATCGAATCGTTAAAACGTCGTCGTTTCAAATGCTGGAAAACAAACCCAGAACGTAAAGGTCTGAAAGTCAACGTCGGAAAGTCGAAAGTTCTTGTCATCAAGGCCGATCACACGACACAGCGAGTGGATAAGGCCAGGTATCCTTGTGGTGTGTGTAGAAAGGGAGTTGCAGGAACGCAATTCTGAGTCCGCATTGTAATTGTTGCATCCACCACCGCTGCACGAACCTCAACACCATTCGTGCTGTTCCCAACTTCAACTGCAACAGATGCAAAGGTGTCTTAGCTACACTGGCTGACTCACCTCAAGAAATTACTGCTGGTAATGACGTGCTAGAGGTTGTTGACTGTTTCTGCCACCTAAGCGACGTTATCGATCAGACGGGAGTTTGTTTCGGCGCTACTACCGCAAGAGTCAAAATGAGATGGAAGACTTTCTGGGAATTGTTACCTATTCTTAAGAATCGCAGCATCAGCTTACGACGAAGAGGTTACGCATATCGCACCTGCGTTTAAAGTGTGTTACTCTATGCTTCAGAGACATGGGGAGTGAAGACCGATGACATTGACAGACTTTTAAGAAACGAGAACCACATGATCAGATGGACAGGTTCCACCTAGCTCCGCGAACGAAGATCTGTGGATGGACTAAGGAAAGCCCTGGGAATCGCAGATTTACCGAGTGTGCTCCGTGAAAATCGGTTGAGATGGTTCAGGCACTTCGAGTGTATGCCTGATTCGAGCTGGCCCAAAAAGACGCGGCTTGTGATTGTACCTGTTCAGGACATCCGTGTTAGTCAAAGGAAGAAATGCATGCATAACTTGGAGAAGGATCTGCGAGTATTGCACCTCGACCTTCGCACTGCGCAGGACCGTGCTGCATGAAGACGCGCAACCCGCCTACACCGGAATCGGCGTGACATATCGTCCAACTCCCAAACTTGAGGAAGCTAAAAAAACAAAATCGTGCAGTAAGTTCTTCCTCAGTGTTTGTCCCACAGGATGGCGGGGTCCGCTGCGTTGGTACGTCGTCTCAACTTCACTCGGACATAAGGTGGTCGTAATGTGCACCGGTGGTCTTCATGTCGCTGTGCAGGGTGTCGAGCCAGCGTTGTTTCGGGCGGCCTTTTTGTCTTTTTCCTTCGACTTCGAGGTTGTACGCCACTTTTGCCAGGGAATCATGATAAGCGCGCAGAGCATGGCCAAACTCGAACGTCTTCTGCTAGTATCCACTAGAGGTCTGCAGCCGTTGAAAGTTAATCTTAAACACGACACGAAGTTTTTCAGTCGAAACACGAACACGATGTCCAACCGCCTATCGAACACGAAAGAGAGACGAAATATTCTTACAATAATTTGCTTAAAACATACAAAGCAACTGTTCACTGAAAGAGGCTCGTCAGTTTAAAGGAATTGGAAAGGGTTGATTATAAGTTCAGTAAGGCCGTGGACTTGTAGCTGATTTTATATAAAGCTGCTTATCATGTTGCTCTGGATTTACAGAAGCATCTTCATGTTTATGACAAGCCCCGATACTGGAAATGCACGCTTGCTTGTAGTGGATGTGGCTGGGGGTGGCCAGAATGGCGGGTTGGTTCACATTTCACAAAAGCCATTCTGCTCAGACTCGGGTACTGGGCAGCGCTCCACCCACCACCACAGAGGGAAGCGATGAATTCTCGCTACTTGGCCATGCATTGGTCAATAGTATTGCTTCTTTTTTAGCCGATCTATCCGTACAAGTGCAATAAAAGAGTGCTTTTTTTATCTATCCTTCATCTTCGTGAAATTAAGTGGAATGTAGATCGATTGTCTCTAGCCAGAACAGGTCACGCAATCACATTATTTCGACCTAAAAAAATTTCGATGAATCCCAGGGGTCCACAGCGATCTTAAAATCATGAAGTCATGAATTTTGGAGTTTCAATAAAAAATCATGAAATTGTCATAAGATCAAGTAGTTGTCATATAGCATATTAACAAATTTGGAACATAGGCCTGTTTATTGCAGGGCTGTGGTGCCGATGCGTTATCTCATCGGCTCCGGCTCCACGACAATGATGTGAAAGGCTCCGGCTCCGACTTCTAATTCAGGTTCTATCAATGCTGGTTATCCTGGATCCGTTGAACGGGTTTTTTGGATAACGGTGTGGCCTTTAGAGGCTTGCTACAATCATCAAATAAGTTTTCATTAACAAGCAAAGACTTAAGTTAATAATAAAAATGATAATAGCCTAATATAATGATAAATAACATATTTGTCATATATTTTTGCATGAATTGACTATCTCTGAAAGATAAAATAAAGTTATAGCCTGGATTGGTTAAATTAGATAAAGATCTCCCGCACTGGCTGAATATAAATTGGCCTAGCCTGCAACCAGTCTACTACGAGGCTACATTAAATAAGACCACATGAGTGATGATGATATACCTAATTAGCCGTCACAGGGGCCGAATAGTAGTATAAGCTTTTTAACAAAGCTTGAACATGAAACTGGATAGCGTATGCCTCTAAATAGCTTATAGGGCCTGTATCTACTCGAACATGGAAAGGGTATAGGCTATATAGCCAAATATACCGCATCAATAAAGATATCAATATCTTTATTGAATATTAAAGTGTATATAGGCTAGCTTAGGTTGTTATTGCCTTTATCCAATAGTCTGTTGGTCCATGAATAATATGATCGGTGGGTAGCCCACGACTCATCATCTGTAGAAATTGTAAGTGTAGGCTAGAAATGTACAATTGAAAATTATACTTAAAAAATTAAAAATATCTAATTTAGGACGAGTTTTGTAATTCTTTACAGCATACTAAATAACTTACATTATGTTAATTTCGTATTTTTCATTATGGTGTAATAAAAATGGCATTGCAGGGTGCAATGCATAATAAAAATTTGACTGCGAGCACCGAGCAGAAATCTCATCTACTTTGCTAGCTTTCGAACGCACGTGCGGTTTAATGCCATAGATAATAGAAAAGGGAAGTCAAAAGGCGCCTTTATTGAGAGCGTCTCAGTCTTTTTTTATTGTTTACATATTAGTCAACATGATATCAGCATAAAGTGTTGACAGACGGAAAAAATAGTAATGAAAATTCTTGAAATCCACAGGTCTATGACATTTGGGGAAATACTATTACACAATACGGCTCTTGTGCAGTCCTCCCCCCCCCATTTTTTCTCTGGTCAAAAGATGCAGCACCATTGGATGTCCGTTTCAGCATCACCGGTTTGAGTGAAGCATTCCGTGCTGTTGTAAAAATCTACGTGGGTAATTGCGATGTCATAGTCGCAAACTTCGTCAGCAAGTCAACATTGTAATTTACCTTCGGGTTTTTTCGCATTGAAATATATCCTTTGAATTTTGAAGTCAAAGGAAATTCATTGTGAATGAGATACCTCTAGAATAATAAGGCGCTACTAGGAGTGGCTGGGTCGCTTATTGCTATAGCCATGCGAGGACTTGTAGTCAGGTCATTCGTGTGAGTGTGAAGAGTTATCCCTCCAATCAAAATTGATCAAATTGAATAATCGATTGTTTTGAAAAATGTAGGTGGGGGGACTGCACAAGAGCCTACAATACAATCTAAGGAAATTGGCATTGTCACAGATGCCAGTAGCCATGCCGACAGATGGTAACCTACATAGTAACCGTATTAGATTTAAGACATTGCGCAAGAAATGTAGCTATGTTATCTTTGCTGACTGAACTGGAAATGTGTACATAAATGACTGGCGACTTGTCTCTAGGAATCTACAATCATCTAGTTAGCATGCATATAACAAGTCTTCAAATTAATGGATTTTGGAGAATACGTTGTCAATATGGAAATTAGTCTTACGAAACATATGCAATAAAAAAATATTGCACATGTGTGTAGATATAATACATATAATACAAAAGAAGGCGGCAACTGCAAAGAAGGATATCGTGGAGGACAGGTCATTGGTGTACTTAAAAGACATATCTTTAGATTTCAAATGATTTCATTTTTTTATGATGCCAATTAATACCTTTCAAATTCTAGAATTATATCAAAGCTCAAACTATCGGAGCCGGAGCCTTTGTGATAAATCGGCTCCGGCTCCGACCAAAAACCATCGGCTCCTTAAGGCTCCGGCTCCACAGCCCTGGTTTATTGCATATCATTGCGTGATTTCACAAAGATTTTAAAATATAAATGAGAATTACTACATTGAATTTTAAGCACTCTTCGTATTTGCCTTCAAACTGATTTCAATTATACAGCTGATTACTATTTTAATTTCATCAGAGTCTTTTCAAAAGAAACTGCTGAAAGACTTCAAGAGAAATATGGCATCATTTTTTCAGAATATTCGATCCTGTGTTATTCATGTTGTGCGCAACTCGCTTCGCCATGCATGGGCTCTTGAAGAGCAATTTATTTAAGAATTGCGTTTCCTTTTTAAATGTCTAAGTGCTGGAAGTGAAGACTGCAAAGCGATTGAAGAGATTAACGAATTAGCACTTTGAAACCTGTGATTTTGTGAATTCTGATCAACGTCCGAATATAAAGGAAAGTTTATTCGATTTTTGCCAAAGCATGAAATTGAAACATGAAATCGAGCAAACTAGATTTCACAGAGTTTCAAAGAGCAATACAAGTGAATTTTTGCTCTTTTGAAAGAAAAAATGATACCGTCTTATTTGCAGGCCTTAAAAGTGTGCCTACTTTTCCTACTTTATCCTACATTTTGGATATTCTATAATTATTAGTAATTCATAATGATAATGAGCTGGAAAGAAGCAATTATAGAAAACTGTATAACGCCTCTACATCATCAAAGTGCTCAAACCAATCACCATTCATTCCATTATATTGCTCATTTATTATCAGAGTCATCGCCGAAGCTTTTCAGCTAAGCACTTAATGATGCGACACAAATACGATTTCCAAAAGGTAGTAAATCGGCATCAAAAGTAACTTGTATCTTTTCAAACTAGCAAGCGATGTGCACTAGCGTTGATGCACAGTTGCATGCACTGAAACAACTTTATAAAGCAGGAGGACTTCTTTGACCATTTTCAAAGAATTTTTCGCAGCATTTGCCCAGGCGAGGAGTACTTCAGGGCTAGAGGAAGGGTTTTCATCCATCAGGATTTTCAACATTCTATCAGTCACCGCATGGTTCCTCTCACATAACCCGTTGCTCCACGGGCTTTCAACTCCTGTGGTATGAATGCGCACATTCAGTAGACCAGCCATTTCCCGAATCTTATCATTTTTGAATTCTCCTCCATTGTCGACGAGCATTCCCTCCATCACTCCCCAACCGCCGCTAATCCAATTAAGAATGATCGCGTTGACAATATCTCTTGGTTGTTTTGAGGGAACAAAGATTGCTACACTAAGACGTGTGAACATGTCGATCATGTGAAGTATATAGCTCTTGTTTTTCCATAGCTTCAAATCCATCGCGACGATTCCATTAAAGCGGCTTGCCATAGGTAGAGAAACAATCGGCCGTGCTGGAGTTTTCGCATAGAGTTTGCATGTTTCGCACTTCTTGCAAATGTCATCCAAGTTCTTGATGACATCTTCTGTGCAAGCACCCGCATCTTCAAGGAGAGATCGGAGACGTCCTTGGGTTGGGTGTCCAAATTGTCGATGGAGTTTAGCTAAGGCTTCCATGCGCTTGGAGTCCTCCATTTCTTGTATGCGAGTGTAGCAAGCTAATTCTACCTGATCACACTGCAAAAGAGGAATGCAATAGTGACCACAGCTTGTAAAATTCAATGACACAGTTGATCCAAGTATCTCAGCACTGTCATTTTCCATATCAACCTTCACCTTGGCTGCTTTCAGAGCCTTCAAACTCAACAAAAGAGGAATATTTGACTCCACCAAGTCAGTACTGATGGTCACGCTTTTCCCGGCTATCGTGCATGGCAATATGCATAAACATATGGATTTCCGCCGTTCACCTCCACCAAACTTGAAAGTTCTTTCCCCTTCACCGAAAGTCAAAGATCTCCTTTCGTCCTCTGGCATTGAGTCAAGGTAAATTTCGAACCACCTTTTCCCACAAACTGTTGATGTACACGCTGTGTCCAAAACTGCACAGTTAACAGCTTCTTCTCCAAGCCGATTTCTCGCTGCGGCGTCATAACCTGTATACAAGGCGACCTGCTCCGCTGATTCTTCCTTGACAACAATGACTTTTGCGGAATTTTCATAAGAATGAGGGCTTTTGGCGATCAGATGACGGAAAGATCCACAGCATTTGCATAGCAGCCGAGCTCCTTCGCTGTTCATAGGATTAATCTGACGATTCGAACTTGAGGATTGTGAATTCGCTGAGGGATTTGAATTATAACTCCAATTTCCACCCCGTCTTCCTTGCCAACCACGACTACGCCAAGGGCGATAGCCACGTTCAACTCTGAACTGTTGCGCAGTAAAATTGCAGTGGTCATTGTTGTTGGTTCTGAGCTAGATGCTTCGTACGTTGGCTCCAATTTAAATGGTTCAGATGTGGAGGCTCCTACTGCGCCAAAATCTCCTTTGAATTTCCTCAAAGATCGCTTGGCTTGGTCAAACAAAGTCGACTTTTTGTCAAAATCAACTCCCGAGAGTACGAGTAACTTTTCAGACTTTTCAAGATGAGCATTGCTCAGAAGTTCGAAGCACAAAATTTCTTGTGGTAGTACTATTTACTTCTTCAGAATTTGGTTGTATTTAGAATAGTGTTGTTCAAAGTCCACTATGTAGTCGCTTACTTTCTGCCCGCCAACACGCTTGCACTGTTTGAAGTCTTCATACTTATCGAGGCAATCTTGAATGTCATCTTTTCCCAGTTTCAGCTCCATGAAGTCCAACAAGGCTGATAGGCCAGTAGCTTTACTCAAATCATCTTTGTCCATTTCTTCCATCACTTGCTGTCGAATTGGTTCATTCTCGGGAATGGAAAGAGCCACAGCAACGCCACGCTTCTCTTCCGCCAAATCGGTAATTGTGCTCCATAATTCCACTTCCGTACGCCAATTTTCGAATGACTTCTCACCACTCTAGAAGTCAGGGGGCGATAGTTTGAGAGACATCACGCTTCTGCTACCAGTGTTAAAGAACGCTTATTACTTGTAGACAAATCTATTGACAGTATCAATTCAGCCCCCTGCAGGCACTACCTGCAAACAACAGAAACACACAAATTACAAGCATACTCACGACATAGATCAGAGCTAGCACATAAAGGAACATGCACATGACATAGAAGAACAAACACATACGGAAACATGCACAAGACAATAAGAGAGTCATAGCGACTGGCGAGTGCCGCGCATCATGCGCTTAACGTAGAAGACGATGAAGTCACACGGCTCTAGATCTGGACTATATAGTGGATGACCCTAGCTGCTGGATGCCTTCATCAGTCAAAAAATTCACCAAGACTTGGGACTTGTGTGTTGGTGTTCAAAACGCAGCAAGATCCAGCATTCGTGATCCACAGACTGCGCGAGTCCTTGGACGAAAATTTGCACGATTGACTGGGTCTCCAACACTTGCGGCATACCCTGGTTGGCATACCACTCTCCAGTAACGGTGAGTTGATGCAAAAGTGACATCGTGGTCAGAAAACCAGTCTTCGGACAAAAACAACCGCCATCTGCTTGGCCACATTGCGCTGACGCCGGAATTTGTTGAGTGCCGATCCGCCAACGTTTGTCCATGAGCGGACTGCTGCTCCGTCTCTGGATGGAAACTATAGACCCAGGACTCATCACCATTGACGATGCTCTCATAATCATTGAACCGTCCACCGTAAAATCTAGTCAACATGTTGCGACACCAAGTCACCCGAGCCGCTTTCCGATCTTCGTTGAGTTGATGGGGCTTCCAATGTGGTGGCCAAGAGTTGGTGTCTGTTTTTGTCCGAAGACTGGTTTTCTGACCACGATGTCACTTTTGCATCAACTCACCGTTACTGGAGAGTGGTATGCCAACCAGGGTATGCCGCAAGTGTTGGAGACCCAGTCAATCGTGCAAATTTTCGTCCAAGGACTCGCGCAATCTGTGGATCACGAATGCTGGATCTTGCTGCATTTTGAACACCAACACACAAGTCCCAAGTCGTGGTGAATTTTTTGACTGATGAAGGCATCCAGCAGCTAGGGTCATCCACTATATAGTCCAGATCTAGATCCGTGTGACTTCATCGTCTTCTACGTTAAGCGCATGATGCGCGGCACTCGCCAGTCGCTATGACTCTCCAGAGACGGCTGTGACTGCTTTCACTGATCTGATGGATGGCTCACTGCTTCGACGTAGTCCTCCTGCTTTATAAAGTTGTTTCAGTGCATGCAACTGTGCATCGACGCTAGTTGTGATTAGTTTGAAAAGATACAATAGCTACTTTTGATGTTGATTTACTACTTTTTTGGAAATCCAAAAACTTATTGAACACCTCGTATTGATCAGTATGAAAAATGCTCCAATTTGCAACATTTTACAGTTAGTGCGTTTTAAAGCTTTATTTTCGAATGCAGACCTCAAGCTTCCCCTACAGAAGCAGAACCTTGGATTGTTCCCACGTGTAGATCAAACGAAGTGATACTAATAGTCCAAACTTCAAGTCAAGACGAGAAATCCTTTTGGCTATGAAGAATGCCCATTCCAACTACAGTTGCTCTTCCTGTGAGCAATTACCACAACTGTTCAGAATAATATTTCCATGTTATACCGCTGAACAATTTTCACTCAACAAAACAACCTTACCTTATTCTCACTGTAGGCTATTTCGAATGGCTTGGGTCCCCACTTTCGACGAGAATTGTGCAAAGATATAAGCGAATCTGGAGTTGCATTCACAGCAATGTTTGGACGAAACGACATTCGCAAAACCGGAAGCGATGTGACTTGCTTGTCAGATAATGATGTAAAAAAAGGGTCAATTACAAGTTTGTTTTTTGAAGGCGCTGATGTTAGGCCATGCCAAAGGTGACCAGGTTCCGGAAGGTATTATCGAAACTTTGAGTAAAGGAGGACTCGAACTGCCATTAGAGCAGATCATCAGTTTAGGCTCACATGGTCCAAACGCTAACAAAACCATTTGGAACAAGGTCAACGATCACTAGAAAGTGATTATTCTTGTAGGTCTTACACCATTCATATCGTGCAATCTTCATAGTATTCACAATACCCGTCGAGGAGGAGTGAAGGAGTACGGTGAGGAAGCTGAACAATTAGTGTTGGATATATGTTCTTCTACCTGAAGGCATCACCATATAGAAAAGAAAATTTTCCGAAAACTCAATTGAACACGGCTTTGATGAAGAATCATTCATCAGGTACGTGCAATGTCGCTGGTTGAAGCCAGTGACTAGGATAATGAATAGACTGCTCTCGATCATCGCCAAATGAAGCCAGGGGAAATCCATGGCCGCTGACTGCTCGATAATAAGCAGCGACAACGCGAATCAGATAAGAAATTTTATAGCAATCATGCGTGAAGAGAAGACAGACATTCACCAACAGTCATGAGTTAATTAAGTTACGATGTTATTAAATCGATGTCAGAAGCTGAATTGATGGAATTGTTGAAGTGCTATGTTTTGACATTGAAATGGCAATGGATTGAATAATGCATGTGTATTGATCCTTTTACAGCAATTCAACACCTTGTTGAATTAGACTGCATTACGTGAATAGTTATGAAAAACGGACAGGTGGGTGGATACATTTTCTCAGGCCTGGTATATCCGGCAGTATTCTGAGTAACAGTATCCGAGTAATAACAAAGTCGAGGTGTACATAATTTCATAATCAATTTGATGAACGCGGGAATATGAGGATCAAGTGGAATATACTCAAACCAGTGGTTGGATTCATGCACGAATTCGTGCATTGCACGGAACTGACACGAGTTGTCATGCTTTGGTCTCTAACAGTGGATGCGGTCGGGTATAGCAGAAGTCATCAGCTCTTGTATATGGAAATGCAGGCAGAGGAGAATCAATATTCGAATGAAAAGATCGCTGTCGGAGAGTCAGCAAGGAATACTGCGTTGAAAGCGATGAGGACAGAACAAAGGATAGGTGAAATTGAGAAAATCCGAAAATGTTACCAGCGCATAACCAATTTTCTCACCATCCATATTCCTCTACAGAACGGGACAGCGAAAGGTCTGAGCGTGTTACATCCAATAATGCAACGGTCTGTTGTAGAAGACGCAGTAACGCGCACTGCACGATAGATTAGCGAAGAAAAAGTTGGAGGAAGAGCATGAGAAAAAAGAAACTGGAGAAGCGAAGGACGCTATAAGCTTTGGAGAACAGAAAAAGAACACTGAATAGCAGAGAAAGGCCGGTGTAGTTTCCAGACAAACTGAGGCACAAATCGTAAGACTGATGGAAGTAGCTAAAAAGAAATTGTTGTCAGCTCGGGAGACGTTGGAGAAAAGGCCTGAAGAAATCAAGGCGAACCAACGAAAAGTTCTGGATAAATGTTTCGATGCGCTAAGATAGAGACAATGTTTTGATGTCAACGTTTCTCGTTTTTCAAAGCAGTTTTAATGAACAGTGCTTACATTTATATTTCAATTTTATACAAGTAAAACAGTTAAGTTTGCACACCGGCACATTTTCTCAAAAAATTGACTCGAAATTTGTGTGTGTGAATCCAAGATTTCAACCATTTTTATCATTTAACCAGAAGAAATTGTCAGTATACTAGAACACCAATATTGCAATTTAAGAAAGCAATCTTCTAGAACCCCGATTCCTACAGAAAGAAGTAGTTCTGTCAGGCAATTAAAGGAAGCATTAATATCCTAATTGTTTCAATATCATATTGACGGATAAATCTGCAAAATGTTCGTTTGTGGCTCTTGCAGGGGAATTTTTCCCGAAAATTGGGACCAAATATTCATGTAATTTCAGGAATCGATAATTCCAGACAAAGCTTTTGACTGTTGTGATAATTGTTGAAATAGTTTCATCTCGCAATTGGTTTTTATTATCAGGAACAATACTGTGCTTAATCAAAAGATTTCATTGTTTGCGTTCTACAATTCTATCGGAAAACGTTGCATGGTGACCGCGGTCAGTAAATTCTCATTAAATTTTTTGTGTCAATAAAATGTTAGTAAATTTTTGAGTAAGTCAGTAAAATTTCAAAAGCTAGATTCTTTTGAAAAGAAAGTTTGTAATCATTTTCTGAATTCTTCAGTATTTCGAGTGAATTTCTTAATAATCATTGATAATGCATTTTTCATAGAATCTAACTAATCTAAAGTTGTAATTGTGATGCAGCGTCGGAATGCTAAAATTTCCATCCAGTATTTTCGACATTTAATTTTCACTGATGCATGCATAGAGGATATAGAATATTTTAGGATATGGTTGAAGTTCAATGCTAAGTTGAACGTCCATGTTAAGAACCTGGTGTAGTGTACCATGAGCGCTGAAATAGGTTGATTTTGGTGTAGTGTTGTTGGCACTCTTACATCAGGTAGGACTCTACATGGATGAAGTTAATCGTACAGCGAAATTGTGAAATTCAACTTAACTTGACCACGACTCAAAATTCCCCAATTTGTTTACATTTTATGAATTCCAGCTTTCATGCATTCAGGGAAGAGAGTCTTCCGGATTTGTTAAAAATTTCGAATTTTTTGACGGCTATCTGGGTCATTTCTGATATTCGCCCTGAAAATGCAATAAAATAGAAGGGAGTAGGGGTTAAGGTATGTGCGTCCCTTGATTGAATGACATTTCCATGAAGTAACACATGGTCCCATCTTACGACAAAACATCTTTATGCTGTGTTGCATAGAACCCCTCTGATCAGAAGTCATTACAGTTGATATTATCCATAAGTCCCCTGTAGCCACTCATGGGCCCCCCTCTGACGA
Organism: Prostheceraeus crozeri; assembly: GCA_907163375.1. NCBI lineage: Eukaryota > Metazoa > Platyhelminthes > Polycladida > Euryleptidae > Prostheceraeus > Prostheceraeus crozeri. The sequence goes on from CAJQUW010003232.1 coordinate 156,297, forward strand.
TGCATGGACCTTTTTTGACCAGACTGCGCATTATCTATGTTGTATGCCCGCTTCGTGATATATGTTTCCTTGTTACGTTTTTTGGATCTTTAGTAGTTCCCCTCTCCTATACCGCAGATACTATATAACCGATCGCCATACAATGTCATGGCAAATTAATCTTCTATTTTCTCCATATAAATCAAGGCTTTTAATTGGAACGGTAGTTTCCGAATAACAGACGATTGGTTAGCCGATGCCTCAGACATGATGGGAAAAGCTGACTACTTACCAGTTAAAGTGTTGCAAAAAATTCATGACGATCAATTTATGTATACATTCTAGGAGAATGATGTCTGGTTTGTGCTTACTTAAAATTACAGGCCGATTAGAGCTTACTTGTAAAAATTCTGCATACCGGTGCATTATCATGATCACATTTTGATATATTCAAGAAATTTTGTTTATATTGGTATTCGTCTTCTTTGTTTTAATGGATCATTGGCACCAATGGGGATTAATTTTATAAAAACTACATGTGCAATAGTATAGTGTAGGTACATATATTCAAGAAGCAAACCGTACTTTGTGAAGTAAACAATTCCGTGTGATATATTGTGTACGGGATATAAGCCTATGATTACTCGTGCATTGTGAAATTCATACACGCTAAGAAATTTTGATTCACAAAACCCTCCCTCATGTGACATTTTCAAATGACATTAGGTTCAGAAAAGTTGTCATTCCTGCTTGATATAATTGCCGAGAAAAGTTTTTATGCATTGCAGGAGTTTTCGCCTGCGACGCTTTAAAAAAATGGAAAGTCTACGAGTTATACTCCCAAACGGCTGGAGGTTTTGTCTGCGAGGCTTTACCTCAATATGGTTGAGCTCTAATTAATTATTATGTGACCTCAGTGCATTAATAATCAATGTATTGTAGTTGCATCATATGACCTATTGTAACGCATACGTATTGCAACAGAAAAAGTGATATATGGGCCACCTAGAAGAGATATTCGGGATTTTTTGTAATACCGCGTTCTCATCCGTGTATAATGGGCCCTGGGTGTCAGTAAATTTCTAGCTGAGCGTTGCGCGGTCACCATGACAGACTCAAAATGATTCAATTGAAAAGTACTGTCTCATTTTCCTTTGTCAAATAATATAGATCCGACCTTTATGAAGGAGAGCTTTATTCGCTTTGGACATCATGATATCTCGTCGCTTGGTTTTATTTTTCACTGAATCATTTCGGTGACATGATGTGCCTGCAATGTTACGGGCTATGATGAAAAATCATTAAAAGTGATGTTGAGGTCAGCGAAGCGTGCTGATGGGAAGGTTAGACTACCTCAATGAAAATTAAAAAAATCAGTGCGTGTTGATTTCATTGTGTATTGAGTGATAAAATTCAAAGTAACAAAGTTTCCTTTTTGTGATGCTTCGACTGACAGTGTTCCCACCCCCCGGGAAAAACGGAATTTTATTTTTCAAAATGCGTGGGAACCGTGGACCGAACTACATGCACATGATAAATGCCTTTGTTTTATCACAGATTTATTTCTAAAAAAACTTCATGTGTAACTAATAGCCATAGCTGCTGCCATGAAAGAGCAAGAAAACGTAAGTCCACTTTTCAAAATTTTGAAGTGAGAATGTGTGTTGATTTAATAAAGCAGCGCATCTGCCTCTTGTTGCAAAGGTGTGACAATTTACAATTTATCTTGCCACTGGATTGAGTTGCTACCATTAGTGGCAAAACACAGATTTTATTTGAGATCCTTTTCTTTGCTTAAAATGTTCCATGAAAATCAGCTGCAAACTGAAAGACGCATGTTCATATCCGACTATGTAAGTGACAACTACATTTTGTTTAATGAAAAAAGATCAGTTGCATATTCAAATTGAGCCAGAATCAAAGTGTATACATAGTTGTCACCTAAGGACAGATACAGTTTTCTCTATATTCATGCTGCCCAAATACAGTGGGAATCGATATTTGCCAGACCTTAATCCACGTTTCTGTCAGACACCTTGGTGGTTTACCTTGACCCTGATTTCCTAGACAGTCCTCTTTATCTTTAGTCTGGCCTTATCAATTGAGATAGAAAGAAATCCTAAGCAAATATTTTTGGACGTATGAGAAGATATCCATGATTTTCATTTTTCAAATTTTACCAAGTTCATTCATTGACATAATTGTTAGTATATATGTAACTGTCGCACTGTATGCTGTCTTGTATTTGAAAGCTTCTAGCGTCCAAGTAGATTGCGTGAGTTGCACTCGTTGTCCGGTGCATTTTATAATTCCTTCCCTACCAGATCTTTTCGCAATATGCGGTTATTTGCAATAACCATTTCCTGTTAACCATTTTCTTAAATTCTCCATATGAATAGGAAAGTCAAGTACTTCTTGTGGCAGACATATGCTGGTCCTGGTCCAACTTCATGCCGTGTCACTGCCACCTGTCTGTATTATCATCCACCTTGCTCAGTGTTTTGTCCTTATACTATATACTCCATCCTTTTTAATAGAAATGGTCCAATCAGAGAAGTCAACTACGTTCTCGAAGTTTCTCGAAATCTGTGATGAGCTTGTTCCACCATATACATGTACATTTTCACATAAATGAGAGAAAGAGCCCGAAGTATGAAGACGCATTCACTTCCATTTTGTCTTCTTCTACGAATAAGGACGCAAAAGTGAACTTGCTCTTTTGCTTCAAGACCATGTGATCTGCGTTTGACTGCCTGCCTGATCATAGGTTGTTAATCACAGCTTGGTGGGACATGAATGCAGACTAAGGACTGATGTCCACAGCATGATCACAAAGCATTAAGAAATGCACTTTCACTCTTTACCCTATCACGGCACATCACATCTAGGTGCATATACAGTATGTCTTTGATGAAGTGATGATATGAAATTCTCGTAAAGTTCCCCGATTATTTTGGGCATTCCCGAATTCACGAAAATTTCGGACCTCGGCTACTCAGAGCACAGTAGATATATTAGTAAGTCGTAAATTCAAAATAATTGATGAATGTCAACAACAGCATATTGACAGAAAATAATCTAAGTCAATATAAATATTCAATATTTCGGCATGCTGATTGGGAAGTTCTTACTGTAACCGATATGCGAGGGGCGATTGAAAATTGCACGGCCCAAGATGGAAAAAGACACATTTCGAAAATTATACTAGCATATTTTGCGACATAATCCCTCATTCAATCAATGCACTTAGCCCAGTAGTGCTGCTCTGCCTGGATCCCTTGCTCGTAGAAGCATGAATCTTTAGTCTAAATATTCCTCCGCTGCCTCCATGACGTTCGTTGGATGCAAAGTGCCGGGTGCCCGCGGGTCTGGAAAGTCTAGAAAATATGGGTGGTCTGGAAAAGTATTATTTTTAAGAAAATCCTGGAAAGTCTGGAAAATTGGTTGGTCTGGAAAAAGCAGCCTTGCCACTGTTGCGCGGATGAGGGGTTTGAGCTGCGTGTGCGCGGATTAAACTGAAGCTGCGCTGATGAAGGTCTGAGAAGAATATTCTTTTATTTAAGGTTATTAATTTAGAAGAGATATGTTTTTTGAAATTCCGGTAGCTTATTTCTTACATATATATAGAATTAATTTTTTTTCTACTAGAACTACTACTTTGACTTTATTTAAGATGATTCGAGTATTAGGCTATCGATAAATATGCAGATAGGTATATAGCTTAAAGTGACATTGATTTGATGTCCGAATTTTTTGGCTAGCATTTGTGAGTTATATCGATTGGAATGTTTTCTTAATGTTGAAATAACGTGTTTTCATTTACTTATGATAACATGATAATAACAACTTAGTTTAGGCTGAAAACACATAAGCGCGGAACCTGTCATCGATGTGGTTAGGCTAAAATGGTTATTCGTAAGAAATATTATGGTAAGAAATATGGTTATTCAGAAGAAATAAATAGGTCGATGTATTTCTAAATTGCCTCACGTGCGCGACAGTCATGGTACAAACCGATTTCGTTTCAGAGACGAAGTCTTCAATTTTTTGAAGAGATAAGTCTCATGACAATATAGCGATACACTCCTTGTCAGTGCATCCATGGCATGCAATCCTTCATTGAAGTCTGATTTAAAACTTTATGTAATTTGATTTTTCTAGTATGATGCTGTTATCATTAAGTAACTACGAGACATAACTTAAAAAGAATTGACATTTTTCGCACACTTGTACATGTTGTATATACATGTATATGTAGGCTATCATATGCTAATGTTGCCAAACCTCGTCGAAATGATAGGTTTAGGAAAAACGATGACGTTAATATGAAATCTAACATCGAAAATATACGCTACAATAATGCAAGAACTTATAATTTCGAGAAAAGATATAATAAGCCCCGTTTCAATGGAGGTTTTAATAGAAGGCCTTATAATCGTAATTACAGAAATAATTTCAATCAATACGATGATCAAATCGCTATACATGAGACAGATGGTAATGATTTGAATACTCGTTTAATAGACATGAACAATTCGGATTCTTTTTTGTAATCAAAGGTGTCTCTACATTCAATCTTTCTTCAGTATGCTTTGATACTAACGCTAAGACATAATTATCAAGAGGAGGCAAATTTGTACCAAACCCAAACGAAAATTTGCAGCGAATGGAGGGCGAAGTGAATCGTTTTTGCTAAAATCTGCGGCTGAAGGACTTTTTCAAGAACAATGAAGATCATGAAATGAAGAAATACAAAAGTTCTAACTCTCAGTTTACCCCACAAAGAGGGCTGAATGATAAACTTGATTCGCTTATCGATTTAACCATGGACAAAGTTGGCATTTTAAAAAGTGATTCTATTCAACCAAAATTCAATTTGTCAAGGTCTGAACGTAATAGTCTAAAACTTTTGAAAGATAATGATCTCATACATGTTACTAAGGCGGACAAAGGTGGTGCGCATCTCAGCGAATTTGTTGATGATATTTTGAAGCCCTTGATTCCCCTCTTACCTAGCTATTGCAGAGACACCTTTGATTTCTTAGAGAATATCAAGAAGTGGTCATGATACTCAAGATTTGATTCTGATCACTTATGACGTAACGTCATTATATACAAATATTCCTATATCTCTGGGAATAGATTCTATTGGTTTCTGGCTATCTGAGAGAAGCGAGTTTATTGATAAAAGGTTTTCAAAAGACTTCATTCTGGCTGCGGTGCGATTAGTATTAGAAAATAATTTCTTTTCATTTGAAGACCAAGTGTACTTACAGACATCTGGGGCCGTATTAATAGAGATAGCACTAGCCTAGCTCTACCCTAGTGCTAGCCTAGCAGCAACTTCCGTATTAATAAAGGTAGCAAAAGGGTAGCGCTAGGGTAGCACTATGTCTGAGACCTAGCGCTAGGCTGTCGTATTAATAAAGATAGTAACTATCCTAGTGCTAGCCTAGCACTACCCTAGCGCTATGTCCAAAATCTGGCAAATTCCCTAGCAAGGTCGAGACCTTGCTAGGGATGATGCTAGATTGAATATTCAAGCGCAATATTGAAGGATATCTAATGTGATGTTTGCAGCATAGTAATGTTGAGTGCATTAGCTTCAAGATGGTATATGATTTTTCTAATTTGAATAAACATATCGAATCATAAATTGCAATTATAAGAGTGATTCTATAACTGAATCAATTTTACGCTAAAATGGAATTTAAGCGACACATTCTCTTTATGCATTCCACTTTTGCACTAGACGTCCTGATAAATGAAATGGATAGTTATTTTCAACATTTAGACAACCAGTATTCCTATTTATGAATTTCACTTAATGACGACAAAATGGATTATCATTGATACTAATTGCTTGCGTATGAAGTAATGCAACGGTGCTAATATTCCGTGATTTTCATGGTTTTTAAATTTACTGACTTGACCTTCATTATCGTTGATAAATTTGAATGATAATGAAATTGTGATGAAATAGTGTGTTTAAAATTGCTAAGTAATCGAATTGTATTTTTTTATCTCAGTAGCCTGATAAGAATCAAGATGCATTGGCGATAAATTGACAAACATTTTTCTCTCCAGAAAGCTTTAGAAAGTAATTCAGAATAATAGAAGCAATTCAGAAAATAAGAAGAAAACTCCCAATCAATACATCCGACACTGCTAATGATTTGATCAAAATGTTCAAGATAGGAATTACAATAAAATATCATATTTTATTTATATGTAGTGACTTGTTCACAATGTAATAAGTCAGACAATATGAGGAATTTATTTTGTGATATTTCATTTTCAGATCTTAAGTAGAGCAATCATGGCATGAGAGGATCCCACTACGCTTAGATGTTAATTGTTAAGAATCACTTTCCAATACCTGCCAAAATAATGAGACTGAGACTAAATATTGAGTTGGACTGTCATTGCTCCATCGTGGGCGGTAGGAGGGACGTCATGTTGTCACTTACTTGGCAACATAGGTACTAGTGTTTGGAATTCCCGGGACAATTTCAGATCCCGGGAATTCGGGACAAAGCTTCTTCGAATCCCGGGATCCCGGGACAAACAGAAATTCCCAAAAAGTGCCATGTTGTTGGCAATTTTGCTAGCTCGACTATTTTCTAGGTGCATTGGAAGGGCTTGTATTTACCAATTTATTTTACTGGTGGCTATTTTCGAGTTGTATTGGAAAGGTAATAGCATTTAGAGACACTTTAATTACGGTGCCGTACATTTGAGATGCAATTAATCAAGAAAGCTTTTTTAATCACGATTAATGCCTGGGAAAGCTGTATTGTCAAAATTGCTAACTGCTACAGTTGCTTACTGATAGAATTATTTCTAATTTTGGTACAAATTCTGCGGCAATTCTTGTACGGTACCGGTACAAAGTTACGAAAGTAGTTAGTAGGCCTATTGAGTTATGAACCAGTTGTGTTTGATGTACATGTAATTAATTATATTACACCTAGGCCTACATGTACCTCATACTCCTTGTGATTGCGCGTATTGAAATGCCGTCCTCTGCTGATAGTCTTGCCAGTATTTCTGCTAGTGATGATCGCTTAGCAGACATGAAAGCTCGATCTAGAGTTTGTTGCTTCACTTTCTTCCTCTGTGACGGTTGATCAACCATGTCTTCATCAGCTTAGCATTTCTGGGGCACAAGTTCACGATGAATGTTCTTCAAATGTCTTAGCAAACCGCTAGTCGATGATCCTTTGCAGCCGATAGAAGCTTTGCAGATATTGCAGATGGCCTTCAAGCCAGTATCGTCTTTCGTAAAATAGTTCCAGGCGGGTGAATCCATGGCTTAGACGTTGCACTGCACTGAACTCTCAACTCGAAGGAGCAGTCTATAAACTACGAGCATCCTTCTTGAGCGCTAACACGAAAATCAATTCTCATCTCCATGGAGATGGGAAAAGGAAGGAAGCGGTGACAGTCATCTGGCTTCTCGCACCAATCGTGACCTTGCGCAAGCCTTGCGGTAGCAGTCACACACACACAGAATCATAGCACAGAAGTGGCACAGAATCATGCACAGAATACTGTAGTCACACCCAAGACGTCACACACGATCACTCAGTTCCAACATCATGCTATCATACAATTCTTACTCAGCAACAGTTCAACACATGAGTCATTCTGCCGAATGACGCGACGAAATATGACCTCAGACAAGGACTGCTATTATATTTAGACGTCAGATGAGACGACAAATGTATTATGCATAATCAGAATAGCTAGCTTTTGTGCTATGTACTACGCAGCTTACGGTGCTACTTACTAGCCTTTTACGACTCTATACAGACTATGTAGCCAATCATTAACTAAAATATGATAAACGCAGATTCGCACAACTACTATGTAAGTTAATAACTTCTATTTCAAGAAAGTTGAATCCCGGGATTTCCCGTCACTGTTTCCCGGGATTCGGGACAAGAAAAATACGTCGGGATCCCGGGAAATCGGGATCCCGGGATCCAAACACTAATAGGTACTTCTATTATTTACCCCCCCCCACATTTCTGTTGTTGACACTCAGAGGTGTTGCATCGTCAACGATCTTCTCTTGCTCCTACGGGCAGTCTCACTGACGTCGCATAGCGTTGAATATGTAAAACTCCTCTTATCTGACATGTAGAACATTTACAGCCTCAGAATTAGACAACTGCTCGTAGACAACAATCACACGAAGTTCATGATCACAGCTGTACCTTGTATTTTAACGGAGTATCCAAGGTACCAATCATTCATCCCAAGGCAAGACTTCTCAGTCGTGTTGTAGTGTCACTCAATGACAGATTAAGTCTATTCTAACCCGATGTGACTAACTTTGGCGAAATTTGATGATTTTGGAAAGCTTGAAAAATGTGGGGATGCGAAAGAATAGAAGTACCGCAACTCATTATTAGAAATGTATTCTACACTGCTTCCACACTTTCAAATTTAGCTACTTATTATGTTACATTAATGATCGGAAGATCATAACGATTGAATGAGTCCCACTTCATGCATCGAATTATTCGACCATTATTCATAAGCAAGGATTTATATATTTGATGTTTTATCTTCTCTGAATGATAAGTGTCAACAATCTGGCGGGAGAGACGATAATCGATTTGGTCTACGACAATCAACCTTCTATTGTTAACGCCGAACGCGCGCGCATGCACAAGTTTTCTCGCTATATTCCACATTTTCGCTGCTGTTCGGCCTACTCATAATCCAGCAAAATGTTTTTAAATGCAAACTGTTTTAAAATTTCGTTGAGTTAATTTAGGTTCGCTATTGTAGTAATCAGTAATCATAATTGGGAGTTCAATGCACGTGCGGAGATGTCAAGTGGCTAAAATTCTTAAATTTATCCTTTCAACTGGAAATAGTTCACTGCTGAAATTCGCATTACATTTCACTCTATTGTGTAGGACGTTAAACACTGCAAGCCAAGGACGTCATCATATTCATTTACTGTAAAGACTGTATCCTTTTTTCTTAACTTGCAAAATTAGTTCATTCTGATGTCATATTGAAGATCGGGAGATGATGTCGATTAAAATGAGGCCCATTTCATGTATTAAACTATTTAACAATCGTTCAGTAGCAAGGCAGTCATCATTTTGATGTTTTATCTTCTCTGAATGATAAGTGTCAACAGGTGGGAATGAGGGAAACTGCTTTGATCTCCGACATTCACACTTGTGTTGTTAACACTGAACGCGCGCGCCTTCACTCGTAATGTGCGTCAAATTGCCAGATTTCTATTACCCGATTGCCGGGCGTGAGAGCAGGGTGGTGAATGCAGCTGCGCGCTGAATCGACACGTCAATGAAACTTCATCTAGCATCAACTGGCGCCGGAGTTGACGCTAGGCTTTCTCTATTAATACGGAACTCAAGTTGCTACTACCCGTAGTAGCAACTTACCTAGCGCTACCCCTAGGAAATGCTATAGCAAATGCTAGCTTTATTAATACGGTCCCTGGGACCGCCATGGGTACTAAGATGGCACCCACTTATGCCATTCTCGTCATGGGATATTTAGAAACAAAATTATACGTAAAAGTCAAGGAATTATTCAACAACGATGTCGCCAATATCATACAAGAAAAGTGGACACGTTACATAGATGACTGTTTTTTTGATTTGGAATAAGGCTTTCGATGACATTTTAAGTAACCTCCACGAGAACATCAAATTCACATCGAATCAAAGTTCCAGCAGTGTCAGCTTTTTGGATGTATTGATATACAAGGAGAACGGAACTTTGGAAACCGACATATACCGAAAAGAGACAGATACACGAAATTATATTCATTTTCAATCCAATCACCCGATACACGTTATCAAGAATATTCCTTACGCCCTGGCAAAGCGGATCATCAAAATTGTCTCATTGGAAATAAATCGTAGTAAACAATTGCGTGAATTAAAAAAACAACTTTTAAAATTGAAATATCCTCAAGGCGTAATTGACTATGGAATTTCTCGAGCATTAAGAGAAGAAACGTCCCCAGTTCGAAATGAAAATAATAATACTAAGATAATTCCTTTTGTGAGCACCTATAATAAAAATAATCCAGACATTTATAACAAAGTTATTAAGCCCATCAGTGCCAGCTTGAGCCTAATGGAACCTTTTCAGAGATATAAATTCATTAGATCATGGAAACAACCTCGCATCTCTTTTTAATTTATTGAACAAGAACAATCGTCCAGTAATACACGCATCACTAAGTGTGAGGAACCGAGATGCGGTTGCTGCCCTATTTTGATAACGGGAAAACATATCAATATCATGATCAACAAAAAATTAACAAATTTTGAAATCAAGAGAAACATGAATTGTCTATCAAAGAACATCATTTATATTCTACGCTGTAACGGATGTAATGTGATCTACGTCGGTTAAAGTGGCGACTATTTCCGCAACCGACTCACTGTTCACCGTCAGCAAAAAGCTCATGCCAACTGCAGAGTGCTGAAGGTCAGCCAGCATATTGCGTCGTGTGCTTAAGACCAAGACCCTTTGTTTTCAGCGGCTTCTATTTATAGATTGTGTGCCTCTGCCACTAAGATAGACAGAGAGAGGCAGGAGCAGATTTTCATGTCTATGTTTCGTCCCAGTCTTAATTCTGATTAATTTCTATGATGAATATATGCTTTAATGTATTTAGATTTCTTTTGGTCTTTAAATTTTAAAAATATATCATTCCATGAGTAGCCCTCGTTCAAGAGGGTGAAACCGGTTGGAAGTATGGCTTTTCCTCGTATTAATTTTTGATTTTACATTTATTGGAGCATTTTGGGATTTTACTTGTTTTCTTTTATATATATATATATATATATATATATATATATATATATATATATATATATATATATATACAGAGGTGCTCGAATTAATAGAGTAAATGAAAATGAGCATCTCATAATCGTTTCTCTGAGATAAATGCTTGTTGCCTGATACCATTCCATTCTCTTTACTGATGCGACTGCTTAAAGTTAATAAAGATTGCACTTTGATACACTTTGATAGATTACTATGCAGAATGTTGATTCAGTCTTGCCGTTCAAATTTTCAAATTCAAATTGGAAATCAAATGAAATCAACAATTCTCTGTCACTTTACCAGCGTCGCGTCGAGATATGGGACGTGTAAGAGATCTGAATGAGTCCAAGAAGACAGAATTACTAACTTATCTCAAGTGTGGCAATACTCAATCTGAAACTGCGCGATTGTGCTCAGTAAGTCAGCAATCTGTTAGCTGTATATCGCGCAATTTTACGGTTCATGACCTCTCGTCGTCACGACGAAAAAATGTTTGCGGGAGAAAACCGGTTCTGAATGATAGGGCGAAGAGACTTTTAGTGAAAGACGTGAGAAAAGACAGGAAAATAACCAGTGCTCAACTTAAACATTCTCTTAGTTCTTCAGGAATTTTAGTTGGGTGCAGCACAATCCGGCGATATTTGGTTAATTTGGAATATTCTGCTCATCGTCCTCGCTGCAAACCGAAACTTACTCCTACCATGAAAGCTAAACGGCTACAATGGTGTCTGGATCATCAGCACTGGTCCATAGAAGACTGGTTGAATGTAGGCTTTAGTGATGAAAGCTCATTCCAAATCCTTGCTGACAAAGCCCAGTATATTCGTCGTCTACCATCAGAAGAATTCCATCCAGACTGCTTGAAACCAACGGTCAAACATCCAACTTCCATCATGGTATGGAGTGTCATTTCTGGTAAAGGAACCGGTAGACTGCATTTGATCGATGGTAAGCTGAATGGTGAGAAGTATATTGACATTTTACGACATCGACTCTTGCCACAAATGATTGATTAGTCGGCAGTGAACATTTGACTTGTTTCACTTTTATGCAAGACTCTGCTTCCTGTCATACGGCCAAAGTTGTTATGAAATTTCTTCAAGCAGATCTTAAAGTGAAGGTTCTGAAGTGGCCGGAAAACTCTCCGGATCTTAATCCGTTGGAAAATCTGTGGGAGATGTTGAAAAAGAAAATATCAATCGATCAACCAACAACAAAAAGTGATTTAATCGCTTCATTGATTCGCCACTGGCACAGAGACCAATGTGATGCCGTTCTTCCTTTAATTTCTTCGATGCCCCGGAGAATTCAGGCAGTTATCAATGCCAGAGGAGGCAATACAAAATGCTGAAGCATTTCCTGTTACTTGTTCTGAAAAACTTTTGCTACTCATTGATAGTATCTATTCAAATATACACACATTTTGGGAAAAAATCTGCTTACTCTATTAATCTGAGCACCACTAATATATATATGGGTGGTCCACAAATATATAGCAAAAAGTCGATTCTCTAGTCAAAAAAGTTCGAAAAGTCGATTTCTCACCCCCGCCTTTTGTGACCGTTGGTATGAAAGCATCTCATGCAAATTTTCAGCCAGATAGGGCAAAATTGTCTGGTGCCCCAACTGCCTTGAAGTTAGTCAATTTTGACAAAAATTCCCTAATTTTATACTACTTACGAAATGTTGTTTTAGTTAATCAAAATTTGTCTAAGTGTTCAATATTCATTTATATCTTTCGTTCTGTTTTCTTTAAATAGTTTACATTGAAAACACCTCCTCTGGTTTTTCAACAAGAAAGTCATCGGATAGTTAATATCAATTAATGAGTGTTCATTGATTGACTTAATTCTTGCTTAAAAAAGTAACAATTACTTAGTAATATTATTATACATCATAATTAAAATTAAAATTTATATATAATTATTATAAACTTATTATATTACTATAGTCTTACGATACATAAATATCAATGCTCGGATTAATACTAACTAGTCAATTTGATAAACGTCAGGTTCTTAGTATGTAGTCTATTGGTAATATTAAATGTTTGCAATATTATACTAGCATGACAGCTGCTTATGTAGTTCATATTAACACGCGCATATAAAAAAATTAAGTGGTTTTCATGGTTTTTTAGCCGATAAACTAGGTCTACGTGTAGGCCTATATTTGATATCAAGAACTAGTAGTTATTAAGCGGCAGCTTTCAAAGTCTAATTCTACTAAAAATACAGGAAAGATTGTAATGCAGGATTCGAAGCATTGTGATGTACATTTATATCATTTTTTCTTAAAACTTATGTTAAATCCTGGTCAGGTTCGAACCAGGTCAAGAGGAACATGAACGCCTGCCCATCTTGGTCTCAGGTTTAGGATTGGAAACGTTTCTTAGTATTCCGAAGGTTGAATCAGGCAGTGAAGCCGCAGTGGCTGAAGAAATGTTTGCTGTCTTGAGAAATTGGGATTCAGTAGAACGGGTTACCAGTATGTCGTTTGATACTGCGGCCAGCAACACAGGAGTTCGCTCGAAAGCGTGTACACTTCAAAATACGTTGAAAGGACAACTGCTCCACTTTGCATGCAGAAAGCATGTTTCCGAAATTGTCGTAGATAAGGTTTTAGATGTTTGCACTGGAATCGTATCGAATGGTCCACATATCCAAATGTTTAAGCGGTTCAAGCAGAAATGGTCTTCAATAGATGTGGGCAACTTTCAATCTATTGAGAGGCTTCCTTTGCTATCTGAAGAACTTTTGCAAGCAGTCATTGATGTTGAAGCAACCAAGAAATGATTATCGGGAACTCTTAGAGCTGACACTTGTTGTCATGCACGAAGTACCTCCTCGTGGAGTGCACTTTCAGCGCCTTTCTTTTAAGATCATATATGCAATGAAGATCGATCTTTTCCGCAATCAATTTAATCTCACTCCTCGAGAACTCAGAGGAATTGAACGAATTTTCACCTTGGTTGTTTCTTTATACATTCCTTACCCTTACTGGTTCACTACGTCAAACACTGTGTCTGCTCCGGCAAATATGATTTGAAGTCTTTGAAAGATCTTGTTGTTTACCATGACACTCCTGTCTCCTTAGAGACTGTGAATTCCTTCAGTCGTCATCTCTGGTATTTGCCGGAGGAGTTGGTAAGTTTGGGTTTTTTTGACGAATCTATTGATCTCATCACCAAACGGGCAATGGTAGCAGCTCTTCAGGCAGAAGGAGGTCCTCAACCTATAAAAAGACCGATCATAGATTTGCACAATATCACTTCAAAGAGCATCTCAAATTTTGTGACGGCTAACACTCGACGATTTTTTCATACATTGGTTCAACCACTGGATTTCTTGCTGACCCATCTACCTGGAACGAGAGAGATGACTACATAAAAGCGATCGAGAAAGTGAAATCCATCAAAGTTGCTAATGACTTTGCTGAGCGGAGTGTATCCTCAATGCAGGAATATGTTTCCATTCTCGCAAAGGATGAAGACCACCGTCAATACCTCTTTCATGTAATTGAGCTCAGAAAGCGACAATTATTCAAAACACGGGAGGCATTGATCCCTTTAATACTTAACTGAGTAGATCTCCGACTTCCATGATTCCACATGTAGACCTACTTCATAATATGTGTGAATTCAGATTTCCATTTTTTCTGATACAGTTTTATGGATCATATGCTTCGTTGAATATCTCAGAATACACCCTGATTTCATCTTTCTGAGTTTATTCACACGTTTTTACAACGTGTCTACCTCTTGTTTCATGGTTTATCATTTGACGCATTGGGTCACCTATCATCGGTCATTCAAAACTTACTCAAAATTTGAAAGTTTATCTGATCTTAAATCAATATGTATTTCGACTAATGAGATGAATATATAACGATTCCACATAGGAGAAAATAAAATGGGATATCATTAAAAGTTTTTCAAGTAAGTATGCACAGCGAATTCCTCTATAAGTAGTATTCGGTAAGTAGTATAAAATGGACCGATCTAGCTAAAGCAGAATCTATCAGCTGCTTTGTTGCAGGCTTTGCTAGGATGTGTGGTTGGCTATTAGTGAAATCTAATTTCCAAAATAGTCCGTCTCTTATACGCTAAAAGTTTTGATGTGCCAACGCAATTTTCTTCACAAAATCTGATTACAGATTTGTGATTAGGAGCTTCAAATTAGTAGGAGAGGATGGATTTTGCTGAGAAATTCTTTGTATTAAAAAATGGTTCCGCTAACTTCACAATCAGCTTGCAGAAAAAGTGAAATTCAGATTTCCGGGTGAAATCTGCATTGTTTTGAAAGATGAGGCACATATTCGTGATCAGCACAACAAAATTGATCGGGTAGTGACCAAAAGAAATTGATTTACTGCGTCAATCAGCGAGACTCAGCAATTGGTTCCTCTGGATGGTTCCGCTAACTTCACAGCGGAACCACTTTTATCTTCAAACTTGATTTTCTCAAAAATGACTGTTAATTTGTGAAATCTGAGCTCAGATTCGTAATCAGGAGACTGAAATTGACAACGTAGCAGCTGTTTTGATTAGAATTAAGCTATAACAAAAAATGGTTCCGCTGGGTGGTTCCGCTAACTTCACACACGTTGTAATAAGTCAGCATTTTTGTAGATGTCTATTATGATGTAGCCTTATTTTAAAAAGTAAATCATTATTCCCTTGAGAAGTCGCGAGAAGGGATGAAAATAATCGGATTGTTTTGATTCGGGTTAATCATCTTTTATATTATTGCCATTTTTGATTCTTTTTATTATATATATAAATATGTATGGGTCATTCCACGACAATTCACTCAATTTTCGGAACCTTTGGTGGCACTTGGTCTCCGATTTTGCTGATTTTCGGACATATGTCTGCTACCCATCAGAAAACATCAAATCTGAAATATTAGCTTCCAATTTTGAATATAGCTGGATCTAGAGCTGTTTTTAGAAATTGATATATATACTCGTATATATATTTCTCTTAGCATCCACTCCGTATTGTTTCAGTACTGCCCACATGCTACCGAAAGCCTTAGAGAAAGCGATGAAGCAGACCATTAGCAAGGATCTGCTGCACAGTACTGCTGTCTCCTGTTCTACCAGCAATGGCTCGACAGAAGCTTTCAGACGTTCTAGGATGATCAGTAAGAGCACTTTGCACACATGGTTTAGCAGAGATGCGGTAGTTGCTGCAGATGCTTCGATATCCTTTCTTTGGCAGCGTCACTATAACCGACTTGTTCCATTCATCAGGAATTTTCTCTTCGGACTATCCTTGACTGCACATAATGAGCAGCTCTTCTGCCATTTCTGTTCCACCTGCATCTG
The DNA here is from genome assembly GCA_907163375.1 of Prostheceraeus crozeri. Taxonomy (NCBI): domain Eukaryota; kingdom Metazoa; phylum Platyhelminthes; order Polycladida; family Euryleptidae; genus Prostheceraeus; species Prostheceraeus crozeri. The sequence continues at coordinate 172,443 of CAJQUW010003232.1, forward strand.
CATTCCTGTGATACCATCTGTACCGGGAGCCTTTCGTGGTTTTAACTTTTTGGTCAGTGTTTCGATTTGACACCAGAGTATTTCGCCATTTCTGTCGTCGTCTTCGGGTGCCATGTCTTCATGCTCCGTCGCTATTGTGGTGTAATAATCATCCGTCTACGCATGCAGGTCTCGGCAGTACTCAGTCCATCTCTCCTTGGTTTCTTCGGGTGTCTGTAACAGGTGTCCATCGCGATCCTGAGCAAATCGTTGCTTCGGTTCTCATTTGCTTGTCGTGTCTCTGCCACTCCACACTCCGTTCAATCAGTCGGTATTTCTCCTGCAGCCACATTTTCATATCAACTCGTACCGCCTTTCGAACCTAATTGCACTCGCTCCTGTATATTTTCACGTTCTTTTCAGACTGTAGTCTGCTATGCTTCGACTTCGTTTTTCATCCGTGAATAGGAGTGTCCTCTGATTCCTTCCTGTATTCTCGGTCGATGCTTCTCTGATTGCCGAATACATCCCAGTTGTTCTTTCTTCCCTTTTTTTCGTTCACTTCGGTTAATCAAACCCAATTTTTGAGTGAATTAGGGTAAATTGCCATTATCAATGAGTATTGAATTTTCTTCATGAGTTTGGAAATTATCCTCCGAAAATGCGCTGCTTTGACCGGCCATCGAGCTGGTGATCCTGGGTGCTTCCACTGCTTCGACTGTTCATCTTCCAGGTCAGGGATCGAAATTTTCCGTTTTTTACGAAATTAGTCTAATGTAAATATTTCAAATTTATGCATTCAAACCCTGGTTTTCCCTATTTCCGTTGTTTCCTTGAATGAATTGCGATCCCTGTTCCAGGTTCTCTCTTCATCATTCCGTTCATCTTCAAGAGCTTCTTCACAAGAGTTCCAACCAGATCATCATTAATCTCCTTTGGAGTGAGTCCTTTTAAGCCGAGATAGCGGATGACAGCTCGATTTGAAACGTTCACCTCACCCGCAAAAACTGTCGGACTAACTGGCTAATGAATTGATTGAATTTAAGTAGCCTTTGTATACTAGCAGTTTATCGAATTGACTGAACACTCGTCATGCGTCGTTGTCATTACGCAGCATCTAACTACCTGCGCGATATGACCTGACACGAAGCAATCTAGGTTATGCCACAAACTTTTCAATCACCCCTCGTATATTTGGAAATATAGCTGCAATGTCACCACTTCCACTTTCCATGTTCAACGAGTATAAACCAGATTATATTGCTTTTTATTGTAACAATGCAGGTAGGTAGTCATCCTAGTACACAGATGTTATTTTAGCTTGTTTTCTATCAGTTGACATGAGCATGTGCTCGTTAATTCCTGATTTGATGTATCATGCATGTGCGCTTTGAGCAATTAATAGTGATGCACATCAATATGATAGGGTAGCTGTCTCTAATTTTGAGTAAATCGGAAATCTGCACTGAAAGCAAATGCTCATATTCAATGATAAATGTCCATCAATATTTTGTATTACAAGTCAACCAAGGTAGAAGCATGTTTTTACCGTTTATATTTTTGTTTTCTACAACAAAGAATTTACTCGAAAATTCTGAAAATCCGTAACTACACCACCAATTTGTATCCACAAGTTAGAAATTAATGAAATGACAAAACTCTAAAATGAATTAACACATTCTACGCATGTGCCAATTTAAGACATGTGAAATATGTTTCAAAGCCATGAAGATGTAGCAGTGAGAAGTTTGTTTTGTTCATGACTTAAGTGCTTTCAAATTTTTCCCTTGAAAGCTGGTGACTTTCGATAGAATTTCTAAGATTTCAATGCAGATTAACAGTCTTCTCTGAAATACCTGTTGATCTTATTGCTCTCTAAATCTAAAGTTTTCACTTTATGCGCTTGTATCTGTTTCCTTTCAGGATGAAGCTCAAATGATAACCTTCAAGTGAAGTTGCGCCTTCATATTGATATACATGTGCAAGTTTTATGGACACCTCATGAAGAAGCTTGTAATTTGGACGCCTCTGCATTAAATTTTGGACCAATGTATTTGGAGTAAGATTCGGAAATGTTATCGTATGTTTTAGTTGCTGTTTTGTTAACAGAGATATCCGAAGCATCCTTTGTTAATTATTCGAAATGTTCTTTATCGGATAAAGGCCACTTATATGATATACCTCAATATGTGATTGATGTGAACAAAATTCTGACTCTGAATATATCTGCTTCACAACGACCTTCACATCAAATCGTGTCTCATATACTTCAAATCTTGTTGACGGAGGCTCTTGGATATAAAAACGTTAGCATTATTCCACAGTCGTCTCAGTCATTATATTCTGGTTGTAACGCTACCAGGACAGAAACAGAACTCAGCAATTCCAGCATACCAAGTAACCTTCAACTTATGGTAAATCTAGAAGTCTGGCTACCTCCAGGATTGTCCCTAGATAACATGAAAGTAGACCGGAAAAGTGCATGGAAAATTTCTAGCGCAGGACCTCTGGGACCAGTGGCACAGTATGGTTTCTTTGTTCAAAGTAAAAGGTCGAATGAAATTTGGAATTCTGATCTAATACCTATGGATCATTACCGATTTTGGACAAATAAGTCAATGACAGAGCATCATAAACTCGGGAAGGCAATGCTGATATATCAAAGTGATATGGAGCCCAATAATAGTCTCTGTACTATGAAGAATCTGATAAAGAAAACGAAACTAGTGAAATTTCCGATTGTTGAAAAGTCCACTAAGGAAATAATGTCTCTATATAGCCGTGACAAAGGATCCAATCAAACGAACAACCTGTTGATTTTGTTTACATGGTTTCCTAATGCAATAACTTCTCGTTTTCAATTTCAAAGAGTCAGTTTTTCAGCCCCCTGTAGTTTGGATTTTTCGACTGGAAAGATGGAGCCGTTAATGAAGTCAAGCGTGCCGTGTGATCCATTTCCGATGTTTCAAATGACAAAATGGGTTTGGAGCGAATTGAAGAGGGCAGCTCCACCTGCATATTCTCTCATTCAGAAACTGTTTTTTAGTCAGACAACTTATGAAGAATTTTTGAGACTTGTTGATGTGTCAGTTGATGAGGACAAGAGTGGAATGTATAGAAAAATCGCTTGTAAGTGGCTGCAGAGGAATAAAAACATGTGGAGGAAATGGTTACCTAAGCTACCTAAAAGGAAAGAAATGAGAATAGGAGGAATATTTCCTATAAAAGATGGGAAATGGTACGATAGTAAACTACTCGGAGCTTTCAAGAATGGTGTTAAGTATGCGAATGAACATGTATTAAATAATTCACTATACACGATTACATACGATGTATTTAACATTTCGTGTGGTAAGCAGGATGAAGCGTTATATAGTTATAATCAAATAGTGTTGGACAAATGCGGAAAAGTTCGTGGAAATCTTCTTGGCGTGTTAGCGGCTAGTTGCTCAGAATCGATCGAACCAATGATTTTATTGAACAAGCATTATCAATCCGTAATCATTAGCCCAACTGTTGAGTCTGGAAAATTCACAAGCGATGAGTATCCTTATTTCTTCAGGACTGTTCCCGATATGGCGATGTACAATAAATATTTGATAAAAACATTCAAACACCTGAAGTGGGGAAGAGTAGCTTTATTTCGTAAAGATGATCATTTTGTGAAGAAGCTTATGTTCGACGAGGAGAATTTCACAGTGACCGACGATTTTGAGATGGCTGAAGAAACAGTGATATTTGAAAATGTAAAAACTGCTCTGAAGAAAGCAAAAGACGAAAACAATGCTCGTATATTTATCATCGAATATTTTGAAAAAGGTACTAGCTTGGTTCTGTGTGCCGCTGCGAAATTAGGCATGACTGCAAGTAGAGGTTATGTATGGTTTCTCAATCCTTGGATCAGTGACAATTTCCTCAGGAAAACCAAAATATCTAAAGCATACGAGGATTTGTCATGTACTAAGGAAGAAATGTTTGAGACAATCAAGATGTATTTTGTGCTTACACATTTATCCAAGAAACGGGGAGATAATCAGACATCAGTAGGAAGCCCAGAACAATTCAGTGGAAATAAAACAAAAGAAAACAAAGATGACAAACAAGAAAGCAAGTACGCTCCCTACGTCCGAGATGCTGTTTTAGTATTTGCGCACGCAATGAAAATATTCGCGGGAAACGACACACTGAATTTGACACTGTTGAACAGCGATTCTTCGCTTTCTCCTGAGTGGAATAAAAGTATTCCTAAAGTCTCTTTTGAAGGTCTCAGCGGATTCGTGGAATTTGATAAAAGATCTCGAAAATGGAACGATGATAGACCATACGAACTGTTGCAATACCAGTGCGACAGTAGTGAGAATTGTAGCAGTGTGATTGTTGGTGCTTGGGCAGGTACTGAATTTCTTACAAAAAATTCAAAATCGAGCAAATGTGTTGAATGTGAAGCTTTCTATTGGTTCAATAGGGATCAATTTGATGACGGTGGAAGTGAAAGTAATAATTGCTTCTGGCCATCATTGGCAAGTAAGACGGGTGGATGTGCAATACCAATAATTGTTGTTGTTCTCATACCCTTTCTATGTGTCATCCTGATTATTTGCCTTTTAATCGTTGCCCTCAGACCTCACTACATACAATTAAAGGAGGCTAAGCGTCAATTAGCACCATTTTCTGATATTCTGAACGATTTACAACCGTTGGAGTTAAAATCATTTCAAATTGTCCTCAATCTTCCACTCGGTGAAGGTGCATTTGGCACTGTTCGCGGCGGAGAAGCTAAATTGGATGGTCAATGGCACGCGGTCGCTGTGAAAACTTTGCATGAACGAGCTACGCAGGATGAAAAGATGGAATTTTTATCTGAAGCAAGAATAATGAAAGCATTTAATCATCGTAATATTGTTAAGTTACTCGGAGTGCGTGCACAATCAAAGTCGGAACCTTACATGACTGTAATGGAATTTATGCTTTATGGTGATATGAAAAAATATTTGATCGCACGCCATGTACTTGCGAAAGAGGAGCCCCAACATCAAGACATAAGTCCCAGCAGTCTAACTTCAATGACAGTCGATATTGTAACCGGACTCAGTTATCTTCACGAGTTGGGATACATACATCGCGATCTGGCTTTGCGGAATTGCTTGGTTGGTAATAACCGTCAGGTGAGTTCTGATATTTTCTCTTGATTTTTTAAAACATATCAGTTAATAAGAAATACGCCTACAATAATGGGAAAGTAAATTTGAAAATGTTGATTACAGAAAAGGCTATTAAATCATTGTCAACCATGTGATCAAAATTGAAATCGGAAAATACATTTTCAAAGTTGAATTGTTAAAATCAGGAAGTCTTCCAATCTACAGGGTGTCTCAGAATTCCGGCCGTTTCACAAATTTGGTGATTAATTATGCTATCTGAACGAATTTATTGGACTGCGATTTCAAAAGCATGCAACAATCGTGACATTTTTCATTATATGTAGCATTTCATTTAAATACAGTAAAGCATCGGTTATCCGAACAGCTCGGGGGACAAGCTTTTTGTTCGGATAAACGATTAGATCAATTTTCCACAAAGTTTTCACTAGCATTCTAGGGGTCCAGTGTCAAAATAAGCCTGTTTCTGTGAGTCTTTCATTTTAAGAAAAAAAGGCATTGATACTGATAAAATGGCATGAAGATTCTATACATGTATTCTATACAAAAATTTTACAATGCTACACAATGCACAATAAAGTCCAATTCACTGGAAGAAGTTTCGAATGTCTGTTTACCTGGTGCGGTGACTGCCTGCCTGATCCCTAAGGTACCGCACGACAGTCAAGTGAAGAGGGTCAGCACTGGGGAGTGACTCCAACCAGGCAAGAAGTCCATCAGCATGTGAACGCTGTTGGTGGGGGGTTGACAGGAACTCCGGCGTCGTCCTCGTCGTCACTGGCAGCCTTCGCAGCACCTTCGTCCTCACTGACTGCCTGCACGATCTCCTCGTCAGTCAGCATGGCAGCAATGGGCACCTCCTCGTCACAGTGCAGCCAGTCGTCAAGGACAGTGTCCGAATAGGCTGGGTCGACAGCAGCAGCCACGGAGCCCACGTCGATCTCAGTTGGCGACTGCACGGCGTCACTAGAGGTCACAGACAGGTCAGGGTCGCCGGAAGTGTTGCAGCTTGTGAAGTTCTGCCAGCACTTGGCGATGGTAGACTGTTTCAGCTCAGCCCATGCAGAAGCCAGCAGGTTGACGGCATCTCGGAGGGTGAAGCCGCGCATCCTGTCCACAATAGACAGATCCTTGTCCTCATAGTCTCCAAGTAGGGTTGACAGGAGATGCTTGCGGTAGTAGCGCTTGGTGAACTCTATGATGCCGGCGTCGCAGGGTTGAATCTTGCTTGTGCAGCTCTTGGGGAGGAAAATACACCAGATGTTGCCGTCCTGGATACGCAGCTCCTCTTCCACGGGGTGGGCAGGGCAGTTGTCAATCAGAAGCAGCGCACGTGCGGGAGTCTGCTGATTATCACGGGCGTAGCGACGAACGGATGGGACGAACTGCTGATGGAACCATTTTGAGAACACCTGCCGATCCATCCAGGCGTTCTTCTGCGAGGTGTAGGCGACAGGCAGGGACTCCATGTTTGTGTGCGTGAAGCAGCGCGGCTGTCTTGACTTGCCTATCACAAGGGGGCGTATCTTGTGGTCGCCAGTAGCATTGGTGCACAGCAGGACATTGACGCGCTCTTTGGACACCTTGTGACCAGGAGCACTCTTCCGTCGCATGTGCCAGGGTCTTGTTGGGAAGGACTTTCCAGTAGAGGCCGGTCTCATCAGCGTTGTACACTTGACAGTCTTGCAGACACTCACGTTCTTGCAGCTCTCGCACGTAGGCTCGGAATTCGTCTATCTGGCTAGTGTCAGCTGACAGAACCTCTCCCTGCACCTCAAGCTGGCGGATTCCATGACGATCCTTGAAACGCTGCAACCAGCCAGTGGTAGCTTTGAAAGTGGTGTCAGGGCCGTTCATCATTCTGTCAAACATGGCAGTCTTCTCCATGATAGGACCAGAGATCGGACTTCCCTTAGACCGCTCCTGGACGAACCACGTGTAGACAGCAATCTCAAGCTTGCCATCGGCAGCAGAGCGCATCACCCTGCGTCTTTTGGATGTAGGGGTGTCGGGCAACTGGGCCTTGCAGTCCTGTAGCTTATGGCGGCTGCTTTTGATGTCACTGATGGTCGACCTGCCTACGTTCAATTCGCGGGCGAGCTCAGCAGCCTTGGCTCCAGGGTCGAGACGGGACAGGATAGACAGCTTGTCATCAAGGGAGAGAACATTTCTCTCGCTCACCAAATTCCATGTCAATCAATCTGAGCAGAGATTCGCAATGATAGTGCGCAACTTATAAATGGTATAGTCAGTCCGCGCGGCGCAACTTAAATGGCCAGACATTCGATACCTTGCCAGTGTAAGCGAAGGGAACAGAAAGACACGAGATGAGACTCCCCAAGTCGTTATCGATTGCCTGAATTCTGGCAGCTCATTGGATGAGAGCAGCACACAATAGATGCTGCAGCCGGCTGGACGCGTGCCTAAGCGCAGATCGATTCAATGACGGCTATCAACAAGGAAACTGAGTAAAGTTTGAGAAAATGTTGCACGATGATTCTTCGTCCGATTTTGATAAACTGAATATCAAATGAAAGCTTACATCGTCAGCTTGCTCAATGTGGTTATTTCGTTTTTGTACGATATCATCTTCATATTGAAATAGCCACGGCCGCCGGATTTATTACATTTGTAATTTGCGGCCGCTAATTGACAACACGGAGCCACCGAGCATCATATACTGTACATGTATTTCACATCTATGTGTGGAGGAGCAGTATGAGAGAAGTTTTAATTGATTCACAGGAGACTGGGCCCAGGTTTCTGTATGAATTTAATGTTTCGAAATTTCGGTTCTCACTTTTCAATTTCGGATAAACGATTTTTCGGATAATCGATGCTCTACTGTAATACAAGGAAATTAGACTTAACATAGCCGCACTATATAATAGTATTTTGAAATAATCTGCATGGCATCGAGGCACTAGTGCGAGGAACTGCAATGATATCTCAATAGGTACCCAGATTGTCCGTGCAAGAACCACTTTTTAAATGCACTGATAAAAATGCAAAGAACTACAATATCATGCTGGAAATCAAGGTCTTCACTTTCAAATTCAGTAAATAACAAAATCTTTTCTATGAAATAACATCACAAAATCGTCCAATAAATAAACATGGACACATTAAATATGGACATTTTCTCTTAGTAGCATTATTTGATCAATCAATAGAAAAATTGAAACAGTTCTAATGTGATTTATTTCAGTTTCACCCAACATCAGGCAGTGGTGGGCTTGATTTCGAAACACGTGACTCAGTGCCCGATTAATCTAAAATCGTGCGGATCTGAATATTTTGAGATTTTCTCAAATTCAGTGATTAGAAGTTTGCAGTTAGTCAAGCTGGCATTGCTATTAGTTTCTGTACCATTTGTTTCATAATGAATTTGATAATTTCCACTGAAATTGAGACAGACTATGAGACATTTACACTATTAAGACATTAAAATTATAGTTGTTCTATTAATTTATGAGCTATTCTGTTTGTAAATGTTTGGGGATGCACCACTATAAATCATTCAGGACACATAAAAGTCATTAAAAAGAAATGAAGAGACTTGAGAATCTGTTATTAAGGGTGCTGCAAATCTTTTATGAAATGCTACAAATACATTGAAGTATCTAATACTATTTTCATTTCCAAGTTTTGATTCTTTTGATAAGCCTACTTATCAGCCATATTTTATCGAGCATAGCTACAGACATTTACCATTTCTTCCATCAATCTTGTAAAAGCATAATACGGGGATGTGATTTTTCCGGTTGAAACCGAAATTTCTGTTTTTCTGACAAAAGCTTGTTTTGACCCAATTTGATAAAATTCGTTTTTTTGAGCTAAAATCCAATGATGAAGGGGTAAAGGGTGTGTCTACCATCATTTGCCACCCCTCTCAGACAAACATCGCCCGATTTTGTTTAATTGTCGCCCTTAGTAGACTCACAGAGCCCAATGCAGTTTTTAATGCCAGCCCTTTCACACATGTAGGCCTATCGGCCAACTTTGTTTAACCCATGGCGGACTCATAGGGCCCCATGCAGTTCCAGTTGCTGTCCCTCTAAGTCAAATATGGCTTATTTTCCATATTCCACCCATGGTAGACTCATAGAGCCCAATGCAGTTTTAATTGTCGACCCACTCAGACAAATATCGCCCCCATAAAACCGAATCTCCTTGATATCCTTCTTAATGACAAGCTCCTGATCTTCTTCTGATAGAACCTTATCCGATTCTATTCTATCAGTTCTTCAAATCTCTCTCTCCTCGTTTCGTCTGGGTGGGTCATCATGGTCATGTCATCCATGAGTGCCCGAATAGTTCATCCTTTACCCAGTGTCTCCTTTGCTCCTATTCTATAGCCACAAATAACAGCGGTGAGATAGTGTAACTGAACTGTATACCATGCTCTAGCCTCTGCCAATCATTGGTCGCCTCTTTGATGTTGAATCTCGTGCTACATTTAAATTACATTTTTAATTACATTATAATAAGGTATTATAATCGTGTTCACTCGTTGTGGTACCCAACAAAGGTCCATTGCGAATCATCTGATGCGGAACAGACCGTATGCGCTCGCCACATCAGAGATGGAAACCGGTCGAAATTTTCGGGCCGGTCCAGTCCGGCGGCCGGCGACGTTCAGGCACAGGCCGGCAAGTGACCGGCAACAGTCCAACATCAGACCAGTTCGATCTGGTAACCTCCAGGCACAGGCCAGTTTCGCACCAGTAGCAAGTCACTAAAACGCTGATGAGGATTAGATCTACAAGATCCAAGATTATTTACGCCTATTATTTGGGCCTACGGACAGATCATCTGCGCGGAATAAACTCAGCTATATCTTCACCTTCCATGCGATGCACATGTAACATACAACTGTACGTAAACAGCGAGACGATACACTGGGAAACATAGGTATACAAAGCATCGCGCAATATGTATTTTGTGTAAAAAATATTTGAACTAATAGAATAATATGTTGGAGATAGTAGAGCACATTACACATACGGGTATGTCATGCGACGTTGTCACCCTGCATTAGTTGCTTGAAACTGTCAGCTGCGTACATGAAACTGTTCAACTACTGTAAGTCACAACGAGTCTTTATTTTGATGTCATATTTTCAAGACGAAATTTAGTGGTTGATTGGGGGGGTATACACCATACTACCAATTCTAGGACTTACATCGGTTATCTCCATATTAATACGTAGCGACAACGCCATACATATGCAGAAATGTACAATAAACAATCTCGCGAACACGCTCAGTAGATAATTTGAAATCGTATCAAAACTAGAAAAGTTTCTTATTCTTAAGCCGCTATTACATTTCCAACGAGAGTCTGTATTCATCTTGTGAAGCAGATAGCATATCGCATTTCTACCTAACTAACAAGAACAGTTCACCGAGAACGTTAACCAACTCATTCCTCATACGTCATGATGGCAAGACTACATGATAAACACTCAGGCATGCCATATTATGATATCAGAACATATGATACATGTTCTGTACTAATATCAAGTAGTTAACTAGACATGTACGATGTCATAGTGCTAGCAGAAATCTCAGAGCAATGAGCAGTCTCACAAGTAACCGCACATTTGAAAATTTACGGCTCAAGTGATCATGCAGTGGATGCTTATATGCTTACTGTACTTCTGTAGTCTATACACACTTACTCAGTGTAGCAGCCTTCTACACTCAGCTATAGACATGTAAGCACTAGCTATAACTACAATATGGAGTCAGTATGCTCCTCGTCTCCGTCGAACGACTACGTTAAAATTGATCAAGTCGTCTATATAGAGTCTGATTTGAACCTGGGTCCAACCTAGCTATCATGGCCCTAACTCTCAGTAACAGCGCTCAATGCATTCTGAATACTTTACAATGACGTACATAGCTTTTCATGGATCTAGCGTACGATTTAATGACACATATCCATAAGTCAGTGAACCAAACATTCTTGCGACGATACATTGTTCAATAACGCAGACATCAACTAAGTAGACTGCTTCATTTTACGTCAGCTAAGCAGATGCTGATTTATATGTGGCAAAATATCTACATGGAACCGACGAACTGCTCCATCATGCTAGGCATGCATATTACGATAATTAAAAATGATCGTATACGTTTCATACAAACGACTATCAGAGAGGCGGAATGAGCTTATCTGCATAATGTGGAACACAGTGTGATATGAAGGTATCAGACTTGGCGTAAATAACGATACAAGGCTCCTACACACGGTCTAGACACCAATCTCAAGCTATACTGGTGGACTACATGGTCTGAATAAAGTGATTAAGATGAGAAAGTTGGATAACCTGAGAGGCAAATCCGACAAATGCGAATCGCTCCGACAGACTAATCGACACTGAGCTACTAGACATTGTCGCGATAATAAGTACTAAATCACTAGTAGGATATCTATACACTGTTGGCCATAACTCACGACACGATGAGGAAAATCACACTTAACATTATCGTATAATTCGAAGTATCGCATTATCTATAGTCTTACCCTTAGGTGATCCATTTCTCAGAACACCTAACAATGTGCGTATGAGCTCTCGTGATACAGCTTCGCGGAATCTAGTATTATATATATACACAGTATCCTATGTCTAGATAACGTAACGTAGATCTTGTGCGTGAAGAGAAATTGCAAATGACTATCGTAATTCTGCAAGACCAGTCGCGGTGTGTGGTTGCTGTCGTCTAGTCGAATGACTTCGTGCTACGAAGAATCAGTCTGGATTCAATCTAACGTCGATATGCACATATGATGAGGCTACACGTTATTCTTAGATCAAGCGGTAATCTATGTGTCATAAATATCTCATTAACATTCTCGGCGAGATACGTGTTTAGATTGCAAGTGATGCATGCTATAGGTCGCTTGGAGGGCTAGAATAAATCTAAACTTCATTACTGTTCATTCGCTGACTAAGTATGTAGTGGATGTAAGACTCGACAGAAATCCGTGTAATTAAACAACAGTAAGTATCCAACGTGCGATGCAATTTTAGCCACGGTCGGAACGCATTGATCCTGGCCAGTTCCGGTACACAAGACATCGATAGGCTTTCAGCTAGCATTACATGTATACTCTAAGTTGGAGAGAGTGTGTGTACAGGTTAACATCAGACTGTCATGAGAACAAATATAGTAGCTGACAAACTACTGCTGAACATGATACTCAGGTCTATCATATTCTCACAAAATCTGTGCACTGCTCTGGTAACGATGTTGCTAAGACATACTATGACAGTGATAAAATTCGTAGAGCGAGCTGCATAGAGTCGGCCTTACACTCTACAGTGACGCTGGACTATTCACATATCATGTACTCCATCTATGGCCCCTCATCATTTCACAGAGCTCATAACTACATCGGAAAGTGTATATCTACTTTACTTTTACTTCTATTACTCGACGTCAGTGATATTCACATACTGATCTGTCGACGAGGTGGTACTGCAAACTAGTACACCTGAGAAAGTCCTATTTCTGCATTCCTTGCCCTTCGATGCAAGTCGATCGCATCTATATAAAGACGTATTAATCGCGACAGCAGACTTCTGCTGACTTGTGTATGAGCCTACCGACACAAGCGACTCGACATACTATCTACTGCGATATAAGTTACTATTATTAGCTACGCTATACGAAGAGCGTAGATTGGTTTATAGTCTAGATGTACCTCTCGTGTTTGTATCGCAGTTAGCTCTCGGTGCGTTTGTTTGCGTTGTGACGTGACAATCACTCATGTCAGCAAATGATCAGCATATTAGCTAACCTTAGTGATGATCATGGCTTAACAGACCATTCCTCTCTCCTCCACAGAACCGTCATAATTCATGCGCAACACTTCCGAGCGTATCTAATTCTTGGAAATTCTGTGTTAAACGGCTGCAGCCATTGAACCAGCTTGATCAACTTCGAGAAATGGATGGATTATCTCCACTCTAGGAAAGCCATATGTCTTGATCTTGCAGAGCTTTATCGGTGATCATCAGCCGCGGCACTCACACCGCTAATACTCGCTGCGCAATTCGTATCCGCACCATCACCTAGCTACTGGGCACGCAGACTAGTTAATAAATAGTCAGACACTATCGAAGCTGTGAAGTGGCGGTTGCGCGCTTGCTGAAGAGACATCGTCGTCAGCCGCATGTTCTTCTCTCTGATCGATCTAACCTCCTTTCAGACACGCTTATTCTAGCCTCACATTCTGTGTTATGAGCTGTCTCGAGCCTGAGTAGCGCTTCTCATCATGAACTTTTACCATGCCATTCCAATCGTTCATCGATCCATCAACAATTTCCCAAATCCCAATTCCAAATGTTCCCTCCTAACTTTTTCTGTGCGTCGTCTCACTATAAAACGACCCCTCCTACAGTTATTGCCCTCTCTTGCTTACCTTGCAATCATCTACATTGTCGTGCGGTCTTAGTACATGTGGCTCCTGCAGGACTATCCTGTTCATTGCAGAGTTCTATTCCTAGCTATTCCCTCCTCTGAACTTCGTCAAGGAGTCTTCACAGAATTGTCTCCGCACCCTCTCTTCTCTCCTTTTCTTCGGCATTTCTTTAGCATGTGCTAGCTACCCTTGTCTAGATACCTATACTAGCTCATCCATCTTTTCTTTTCTTACGTTCTTACCAACACATTTCTTTTAATGAAACAACTCTCAGGCCTTTCTCCTTATTTCTCGTCTCGAGCGCTATTCACTTCGGCTTCCTAAATACTTTACTCTTCTTCTCGAGTTATGGAGTCTACACTCAGTCCTTCTACTGCTACTTACTCCTAAATCACTCTCCTGACTTCTGGAACGTCACTCGTTTCTGTCTCCATCAGTCCAGCGATTCATCTTCTGCTCAAAATTTTCTTCTAAAACAGTGTAACAATCTTCTGTGAATAAACTTCACTGCTTCTTACCTACATAATCCCATGCAATCTCGAAAATCGGCTGATGCGCTCGCATCAATCGACTATCTGCTAGAGACTTGTGCGCCGACATTCGAATCTAGGGATCCTTCACAACGACTAAGAGTAGCAGCATATCCATCTAACTCACAGATTCTGACCGTTCTTGTTGTCAGAAGACACAGATTACTTAATGACTTCAGAAAAGAGTCCGCTTGGCTTCTTGCGATTATTCTTTCAATGGCGTGCACCACGACTCCAGGTCTGTTCTTTTCTTGTCTTTAGGCGACATATCGCATCATAAATATACGCCTCCTTCCGCTCTCGCTTCTACTCTTCTCCCTCATACTAAGTACAATTCTTCCTCTAGCACATCAATTTGCGATCTCACCACGCAACTGGTGAAATGTGCGAGCAGATACCAGTCTTACAGCTACACGTCGAATGCAAATGATGAACTGCGTTCATTCTTCATCAGGTACAAGTTCGCCGCGATACTATATTGAAACCTAGTTCAGTCTGAACTCATCCATCACACTACAGATGGCAAGTACTTGATCTGAATCATCTAGAAGTGCATTGATCTAGTGCTAAACTTGGAGAAGGAATCAAGTGATTTAACAGTTCTTTATCGCTACTATCACGCTAAAGCTACAGATAGTTTAACACATTGATATGACGTACCACTATTGACATCTAACGCAAAATGAACAACTCATAAGACTCGACATGATACATTATCCGGATGTTCTTTTAGTGCATTCAATATCATTTACTCGCAAGAAAATGTGGACGTATGATTTGCGATGATCACCACCTTTCTCCGGAGATGCACTCAAAACTGACGAATCTGCAGTGACTATGATTAGCTAAATCGATGACATCTCGCATTTGCGATAGGCATGATATTCTTCTGAATGCTCCAGAGTTGGACTTGAAGAGTGAAATTTAGCCCGTCGAAGATGGCATGCGTTGAGTATATGACACGTAATGAATGCTGGATCCACTCTGTACAACAGAGAAATCTTAAGCTTTACAAGAACATATGCAAGAAGTTGAAGACCCATTCGATTGTTGCATCATGAAAGTTGAATTACAAATTCAGTATGGTAATTGGAGGTCGTCTTCCACCCCATTGCAATTGGAGATTGAGATTGGACAACTAATTGCACATTGAGATTGATCAGAGCAAGCGTTACATTATCGTTGAGGAGAATGTTATGGGAAATATGACTGCGGAAACAAGTTTAATAGACTGTGCTTATATCTATTGAGAGATGCCGAGAGGTCGTAGGCATACTGAAGCGTCAGAGTGGTCGACTCAGAAGTTGACATATTGCACATCGATAAACAGCCGTCTCCATCTGCGCAGCGATCGACTACGTAACATATGAAATGAATGAATAAGTAATTTTCATGATAAAACTTAGGAGATAAGAGATAGGGTGTAAACATATGAGTATTAGATGTGCTCAGTGTATCTAGATGCTGAGATTATTGAATGAGTGCAATGAATTGATGACACTATGTTCAATGAGCTATGATGCCAAAGACAGCAAATGATGATGCGATGGAATTGAAATAGATATAAAAAATGGAAGGAAAACTTTAAACTGTAGACGTTTAGTCTAGACTTAAATCAAACACTAAAAGTAAATGACAGAGTATCGAATTGTTTGAATATGACAGTATGGAGGAATCGAGATCGGCTTCTACATTTTTGCGAATGACTTAGATTGCCGGATGATTATGAATGAATGTTTCAGTCAACATGAGACAATCTAATGATACGAAAATTGAATTGTGAGATTAGTGCATGAACTTGAATGGGAGAATGCGAGATGTGATGTTGCGCGAATCACACATTGATATGTGAAAATGCTGCAGGATCTTGATTGCAACTGTTAGTTAACATTGGATATGATGTAGAAGCAGATAGCACAATTGTTGAGAAACCATATTGACCCCAACAATCACATTGAACCTTGACACTTAGCATTTGACGATAAACTCGACTACCATTCATGAAAATTGAAACTCTCTACATGATGACTATGGCTGACACAACCAAGATGGAATGAATTGAAGGAAATGAATATGAAACTGGCATAATGCGACTGATGTATGTGAAATATGATGTGAATCGGATGATAGCTGTGATGATTGATGCCTTGATGACAGACTCGCTATTACTGACACTGTGAGAAGACGGTAACTAAACTCGTCTTTTGGAAGATAGTCACCCGTTGACCCTGTATCTCGCAATCCCAGTGCCCCTGGCCTGAAGAACTTGGCAGAGAATTGTGCATTCTATCCACATATGAAGCCTGAAATAGTGCGTTAATGAGTGTTTTTATTGCGGTTGAGTAATAATGATCGAGTTCGCGAAATCTTGGATATATATGTGACTTAGAGTTTGCGTGTGTAACATGCAATATATGGCAAATTCACTTAGACAACCACATTGGATGTTGAAGAATCGACCTGATTGAATGACTGATTGGACGAACATTGATTGCCCCGGAAAACATACTGAAAATGATTTGGCTTATGTGACTGAATTGAATGAATGGTGTAGAATGCGTATGGTTGATGATGAAAGAAAAGACCCATTGAGACTATCCAAATCTCATGTGATTGAAACTTAATCATCTTGATTAACTTGACAATCAAGACATAACAGAGAGCGTCAATCACGAATGTAAAGAGTGTGAATGACTGGCGGTTGTGCCGTGTATTCGATGAAAATAGCCTAAAAAAAACAACCTATCATCTAGGAGTCTGTGTAAACATCTAATATAATGAGTCAGACATAGACAATGGTTTTAGCTAAATGAATTTGGCATATCAAGTGAATTGATATCTCAAACTATCCTCAGGTAAAGAATATTGAAAAGGGTAGTAAGAGAGACGTCAAAACTCAATTATTCACAGAGCGTTGAGAAATACTAATCGTCATACCTGGAATCACTTCCCACTTTGAACATATAAGCGTCAACATCTAAATGGTTGGTTCTTGTGGTTTCTGTGGATTTAGGATATAATTCTTCACACATAATATGATACCGAGCTAAGAGAATCCGTAAATGCAAAAAACCAAAGTAATCATAGCAGAATGCATTGTAAATCAATCTCAATGGTAAATAACATATATGAACTGTAACAGAAGGTGACATGACATAGATGAATCTGTTAAAAAAACGCTATATAAAAGATATGCATAATTGAACGAGATTCCAAACCATGAAGAAATCAAGCAACTATAAATATAATATCTAGAAAAGTGACAAACTGACAAGAAGAAATATAAGAGACAAATTATATTCAAAGTAGAACAAAAAAGACAAATAAAGTGAAGAACTGAACAATAAAGTTGGCGATGGACTATTCTGGATATATTGAATAGAATCAGAGAAGAATATCAAGGTGAGTGATGAATGGAGCACATAATAATTAAACCTTTGTGTCTTATGTTCTATCTCATTTCGGTCAAATATGCGAATATAGGAGGAAAATCGACTAGACTAGACGAAATGAAAGCTCCAAGCGAAAGAAAGAACATAAGGAAGAATACAAACTGAAGAAAGATACAACGCGTGTCACCATCATTGAGATTAATTGAGCAGACTAACATAGTTACGAAGTGTCTAAGGCTCGAATGAGTAGCGGACGAGGATACGCAGACTGTCGGCGGTAATCGTATTCGATCGTATTCGACTGATCTGAGGCTGATCTACGGATCTATCGTCGATAAGCTCGCCACGTCGTTTCAAAATTCAAGAAAAACAAATAACTATTCAACTATGCACCACATTCGTAGCAATGTGTGGTGACGGTCGAAGACAGCCACGGCCACAGAGCACTCAAGAAAAACATCCACAACCATATTGGCTTATACTAAACAAGTTCTCTGCATCTATCTGGTAAAGGGCTGATGAATAGGATCCAAACACCGAACTCTCTGTAACGTGCTAGCCGACAGATCATCGCTTCAAGCTCTAATAGGACACAAAGCCGATAATCATTTGGATCACTGTCGAAAAGGCACCGCGAATAGAGCCTCGCTCACACGGCAAGTGAGTTGCGGCTGAAAGCAGCATTCGATATACGATCGGCAGTGTGAATATAAGCACGAGCAGAACATTTGAATACTATCACAGTCGGTTTCATTCACGAACCATGAGAAGAGACTCCTTCTCTCTTCTCAACACTCCCCTTTCTCTAACAGCAAGTTAGAAGTACAATCGAGAGTTTCCATCGGAACTAGCTTAAAGAACGTCAAGACAACTGCAACCTCTCCCCTCTTCAGTCTCACGCCAATAGCAAGACTTTTCGTACCCCCTCTAACCTAATTTTTCAATTGTCTCTTCTCTTTCCTCTCAAATTTCTTTTCCTCTCTAAAACTTTTTACTCTAACAGCAAAAGCAGACGCGACTCCACAACTGAAAAGAATGCGAAGCCAATATTAACGTCCTCAACTCATCCAAGACCGTCTTTACAAAAAACAGGACGTCAACGAGAGCGAAGCGTGAGACTTGCCTGCATCTTACAATAATACTAAATAAACTAATGTAATCAAACTTAAAAAACCTATTCAACCCACTCCAAAAAAACTCTCACAAAACAATAAATCAACAGCCTCCTCAAACAAAACATCCCCTCACACCCCCCCCGCCTCAAAAGCAGATCATTTAATTTCGCAGAAATTCGCGATACCATGAAACAAAATGCAAAATTACCTTCATAAATCCCTACCTGAAATGCACTTGGTTCCATAGGCAAGATAAGCACTCCAAGGATGATATTATCAGCAAAATATCGCTCTCAAACCACGAGTATCGTAACCGTCAGTCATGACAATCAACTCAGCATCACAACTACAACTTCACTACATCAAAATCTGGAAACTAGTCCTCAATTCCAGTCTCTCTCTTCTACTGCTGGGTGATTGAGCACCATACAAATACGTGCTTCCTTCCTTTAGTGCATACCCAAGCTAATGACAAAAGCTAAAACAAGAAATTAATGAGTAGTTGCATAATAATAGGTAAATCTCAAGAAAACTCATTCCCTGCACTAAACCAATATCCATGCCTAACATAATTGCAACAATCGAATAGGCAACAAATGACCTTAAGGTGAACCCAGGCAGGAGCTCACAACACGCTCTTAAGTACTAGAAGGACTCACAGCAAACGCTTTTCAAAGTCATGAAGGAACAGTTGGTAGATACCAGTACCTAGGCAGGTACAGGCGCACTCCGAAACAAAGAAATTTTCGTCCCTCATGGCAACCTTGACATATCTCTGAGAACAACACAAAAATATCCGAGAAAACTAAGCGAGATCTACCTAGAGATGAATGGTACATACGGGGACCAAAGTATGATAATACAGTACATTTGTAATAGTGATTTTGATCATGTCATATGCTTCAAATTGTTTCTTGCAACTGCGGCAGCTTTAAAAAAAGTTCATCCTTTGTAGAGACGCAACTAAAGAAAGGTTCTGATGTCATATTTGTATGTGAGGCGATGTTGTGGCCACCCGAATTATGCCTTCTAGATGACTTCTTTTCGGATTTTTATGTATTCAGTAAATCTTCAATGACCGAAGTTTGTCAAAGTTATAATGGTCGTCCTTTTGGTGGAATGGCTTTCATGGTAAATAAATCAAAAGTGAATTGCGTCCAAGAGTTAGAAACATCGAATAGTGAAATTATGGCGATAAAAATTCATACAAAAGAAGCTGAGCCGATTATGATTATTGGAGTTTACTTTCCGTATTATGATACAAGATTCCGGGAGAACTATACTATACTGAAAAATATAATGAAACATTTTGGAAAAATTGACCTGAGGAAATTAAGTGTGTCACCTGAAATTGAAGCCAAAACTGTTCTTGACAATCAAGTAAATGAGCTATTGAATGCTATGAAACATTCAGCCTTAATATCTGGCTGCGCGAGACCATTTCAGAAGAAACGTCGAGGAAAGCATGGTGGTCTGTTGATCTATCTGAATTGAAAAAGAAAAATCATCTGATTCTGGTGGAATATCTGGACGAATGGTGGAAGGCCCAACCGTGGTACTGTTTTCAGCATCTGTAAAAAAGTGAAAAAGCATTTAAGCAGCGAAGACAAAATGATTAGATCATGGACATCTTAACGAAAGCAAAATTATTGAACGTGCTGATATCAATAGCATACATGAAGATATCGTCTGAGTCAATAGTTATAGCACATTTAGATGCCTAGTGAGTCCTTTATCTTTAACATTGAGAGATGGGCATCGTTCCTTTATCAAAATGGCCTCGGCGATTTGAAGGCTGTTGGTCTCTGGGAATCTTGTCAGTACTTCCATTCTATCTATAATCTGCTTTGGTTTGATGTTATGTTGTTCAATTGAGTGATTTTAGATGGATCCATTGTTTTCATGTTGCTTGCTCCTCACTTTTAGTTCATTTGTAGTGTAGCCTATATATATATGTCACTCACAATCTTGACAGCACTGAACCAAGGATTGAAAATTGGCAAATAAACTTGAGAATTTACCACAAAAACTTCAAACTGGTCAACGCAATAAAAACCAAGGAAGATAAGTTGAACTCTGATAATAATGTTGTGTACCAATACACTTGAGTTCTTGTAATAGAGTTCAATATATTAGCTACACTGCAAATGAACTAAAAGTGAGGAGCAAGCAGCATGAAAACAATGGATCCATCAAAAATCACTCAATTGAACAACATAACATCAAACCAAAGCAGATTATAGATAGAATGGAAGTACTGACAAGATTCCCAGAGACCAACAGCCTTCAAATCGCCGAGGCCATTTTGATAAAGGAACGATGCCCATCTCTCAATGTTAAGGATAAAGGACTCACTAGGCATCTGAATGTGCTATAACTATTGACTCAGACGATATCTTCATGTATGCTTTTGATATCAGCACGTTTAATAACTTTGCTTTCGTTAAGATGTCCATGATCTAATCATTTTGTCTTCGCTGCTTAAATGCATAGTTTAGAGATTTCAAATCTCATGTGCAGCATTTTGTTATTTACAGCTTGAAATTGGACAGGTCGTTACCGTCCGAAACGTCGCAAAATATGAGTTACTTTACCATCAAATGGCATTCTTTTATCATCTTGAGAACAATATCGCCAGAAGAAAAAAGTCAATATAGAAAAACGGAAAGGTCTTTGCACAAATGCATAAAATTAAATCACGATATTAATTACAACAACATTTGCAAAAAAATGAATTGGTTCCAAAATACACAAAAATTAAGTTATATGATAAAAATCTGCAAAACAAAAAGGTCACTGAACAGTTTCGTTCAGAATTAGTGGATCATGAAATCAAAAAACAAAAGAAAGATCTATTTTTAATGCAAAAGGAATTGACTGTTTCATTAATATATATATATATATATATATAGGTCTTATGGCATGCGTCGTAGTGGTCTAATATTTAATCGAGAGTGGGGTGGCAGAAATGATTTGACAGTCGTTTCACTTAACGGTCGAGTCAAATCCGACGTTTGATTGATGGATCTATATGCACAGTTATTTGATTTTTTATTGTTAAACTGTATCTCACTAAGTGCATCGTTCAGATGATCGGAAATCGTTCGTGATTTCATAGTTGGTTGGCTTTCACGGTTATCTTCATATGTACCTGAAAAGCTATGATCTCTTATTTATTTACTAAAATATTTGCATTTTGTATTCTGTGCATGATGACGAGCAATTCGTAGTATTATCTCATGTGATAGACGAACAACATGTCCCCACGTTTTATATCTCTGAGAATTCATGCTGACCGTCAAATGACATACAGCGTCTGTCATGTGAACGTGGTCGCCTTATCTATGATGATTTGCACTTCAAACCGTTGTCGATAGTGAAGGTCTCCCAACATGTTCAGATTCGATTGTTGTCAATTGTGAATTAACTGGCAAACTTCTGATGCTACCGAAAACTTCAGATACCTGGTTTCCATTCATGGAGTTTTCGCTGGAAGCTTCATTTGACATGGACAAAAAGTGTATTATCGTACGAGGATTAAGTGCGACCTTAAGCTAGCGCCAGACTTGTCAAACCTCTCGTTTTATGACTAAAATCTTGTATCTCAATTCATCAAGAAGTCCACTTGATAGTTTCTTAAATTCGTCGGTCACTCATATTTTTGAATACAGCAAGTCATTGAGTTGCGAGCAGGATGTGTGCCAGAACTCGGTAATTCGAATTTGCACGTAAGTCGAGATTACATGTTAGGATATAAGCTCATTTAAAAACGATTGTACCCTCCTGTGCAGCAGCAACCCTCAGAACCAAGGTGACAAGACAGCGATCTGTCTCTAAAGTTCCTTATTCCTCCCTATTTGATAGATTTGAAAGACCTTTATTTTGATGGTCATAATTGAATGACGAATTTTACTATAAAAGGCATGTGTTTTCACAAAACTTCAAGGCCTTTGCACAATAATGGATAGTAAAAAGTGATCGTAAAAACGGTGAAAACGTAGCAGTCATTCATGTGAGAAAAGAGTCATTAGCAGCGACTTTGAAGATATTTAGAGTGCCTTGAGAGTTGACCGAAGACGGTAGGTTGTTCCACACTTGTGAGGCTTTTCAGGGAAGAGCCTATTGGCGACCAATTATTTAAGTTGATTTGAAACAGTGATCAAATTCCTCGCTTGACTATCCAAGCTTTTAAAGTGCATGCACTTTGCATACCTCTAAAAGAGAATGAAAAAGCGAAGAGAAACAATCAGCTGGAAACTTCTCCAAAAAAAATCACACTTGTGCAACATCAGATATTACAAAATATATTCCAGAGCGCCTGAAATACACAAAACACTTTCGTTTACAAACTACGCGTACTAACAAGTGTAAATACTCGTTCTTCCCTTACGTTTCTTCCATATGCAACCGGAAATGTAATTATTTTATATTATGTCATTTTATTTGACTCTTGTCTAATCATGACTTTTTTATGAAACTTTTATGTGCAAATTAATTTGTCTCACATTATCCTCTGCCTTTATGATTCTCATTTGGCTTGAAATGTGCACTTACTATTATCATTACCAACTGCGTTCTTTTTAAATCTTTTCCCGAAATTCAGCTAAGTGCCTGATGGGATTTTGAGATTTGCTCAAATTGGTTTCGGTTTTGACTCTTACCATTAAGAAGGATCTGAGTTGCAACTTCGTTTGGTGCAGTTTAAACTTCCTTCGGCCTGGTGGTTTAATCGTTTTGTATTTTCCTGATGATAGCCCAACCTTTCTTGCTGTTCTTAAACGTGTCTAGCGATTGAATCATATCAGGCTTCGCGTTTCATCGCTCTTTATAGATATCATCCATTGGTTTTCTCACAATCTCTATCGTTTCTACAGAGAAGGGTTTTACGAAGACTGGTAAAGTTGATGCAGGCTGGCACTTTCGATAGTGAAACTGGGGATATAGTTAGCAGGCCTCCCAGCGCTCCTATTTTTCCTATATTTTGGTTGAGTGATGCGAAAATCAATAAATCTCAATTTTAGCTCAATCGATGTTTCATACATGTACCGTACATGCACCGCTTTACAAAAATCCTTTCCCTATTTTTTGTACAGAAGTACAAAAAGAGAACCGATGAAATTTGTTGAATGCAGGTGACTGTCTCTAGGTAAAGCTGTCGAGCCACTTCTCGAAATTTGGGATTCACTCAAAAGAATACTTCCTTGTCTACATTCCCAAAAATCTTCCGTAGGACATGACTAGATTATGATATATGAACACAAAGACAAGTTTGCAACAACTGACGATGGTAGCGAAACTTAAATTTCAGAATGCTGTCAAATCAAATGATGCCACACAAATAGCCGAAGCAAAGGCTGCGGAAAGCAAGTTGAAAGCAGCTCAAGATGAATTTTTGAAGACGAGGGCAACACAACGCAAAATAATAAATTGACAATACTGGAAGCATTCATTCACAAAAAGAGACGCACACCGTGATAAACAACTTTAACCGATTTTTTCTGTTGTTTTTTTCTATCTTGGATTGTTACTTGATATTTTTTTGTATTGTTTTATAGATTTTTTCCGTATCAACTTTCAGAAACTGTTAATTGAATAGAAATTCCTAGCGAATAGATTGAAGCTTCACAATTGAATACAGTAGAAATCGGATAATTTATCACCCGCGGGAGTTGAGAAAAGTGACGAATTATCCGGTGTTTTCAATTAAATGCCCCTTATATGAATATAACTAAGCTCCCTAACATATTCTATCTAAGATCTGACTTAGTAAATGATTAATTGCAAGAATGTACTGGTAGATCTATGTACAATTGGTAATTTTTATTTTCTATTTGATCCTAAAGGCATTGTCATATTTTTCCTCAACCACCGTCTACCTACCTGTTAACGAAATTATCTTTACAGCTTCGATTTACATTTTTGATGTCACTATATTTATGTATAAGGCTACAACCCGCTATTACTGACTTTTTACGAAATGTAGTAGACTTACAGGGTGTATAAATGAATAATGTACATGACATTTAGTCAGCAATAAATCTAAGGATTATGTAGTTCTTTTTTCATAGAGCATATTGGCATTAAGTCGTCATTATCAGTAGTAAGCAAAACTCCACTTCTGGACCGCGCAAGATGGCCGCCATCGCTGACTCCCCCTCCCCCTCCCCTCCCCCTCCCCTCCCCCCCCCTCTGGAACGGCAGAGTGTCGTGGTCGGCCGCCGTGGTGCTTTGGGTCTGAGTGTCGTGGTGGACTTGGGCGACCGCCAGGATTAGTGTTGAGGCTATAGTGTGTGATGTTTTTCGTGCTGAATGTTGGGTTGTAAAATGGGTTGTTTCGAGTGGAAGGAGTGGTCGGATGAGAAAACGGAGGTCGGATTCGTGTTCAGCGTGAAATTCTGCATCGGTAGGGTGAGTTTCAAGGCAATCGGTGAGTAAAAATTTTCAACATTTTTCGAAAAACGACAGAGTTAGAATTTGGGACGTTTTGGTGTGTAGCGTCCAAACGAAGCATCGGATGAGAAAACGGAGGCCAGATTCGGAATCTACGTGAAATTTTGGGTTAGGAAGGATGTTTCCAGCGAAATCGGAGAGAAAAAATTTTCACTGACGTCCCCCCCCCTCTGGACAGCTTGCTTCGATTTTGGCTTCTAGTGGACGGATTTTGTCGTGCGATAGCTCGTTTGAAAGCTAAGAGTGAGACAAATTCAGTGAAAGAATCGGCTTGTTCATATCTGTCTTCGTTCAAAAGTTAGAGCGGTTACAAGATTTTAGGTCGGAGCTCGCTCACCTGAAAAAATCCTAAGTGTCAGAGTGACTTTGTATGGGTAAAATTTTGAAAATTTTCCAAAGTGTGGAATTTCGACCTGGGACCGTCACCAAAACATTTTTCATCAAATTCTGAAATTTCACTGACCTCCCCCCCCCTCTGGACAGCTTGCTTCGATTTTGGCTTCCAGTGGATGGATTTTGTCGTGCGATAGCTCGTTTGAAAGCTAAGAGTGAGACAAATTCAGTGAAAGAATCGGCTTGTTCCTATCTGTCTTCATTTAGATGTGAGACGCCATTTAAGATTTTGGGACATTGGCGAAAAACGAGAGTTAGAATTTGGGACGTTTTGGGCTGTAGCTTCAAAACGAAGCATCGGATGGGAAGACGGATTTCAGATTTGGAATCAGCGTCAAATTCTTTATCTGTATGGTGAGTTTCATGTCAATCGGAGAGTTTCAAGTCAATCGGAGAGAAAAATTTTCAACATTTTTCGGAAAAACGACAGAGTTAGAATTTTTGCGATGGCTGCCTACTGTAGAGCCAAAACGAAGCATCGGATGGGAAAACGGAGGCCAGATTCTGATTCAGCGTCAAATTCTACATGGAAATAGTGTATTTCCAGCTCAATCGGAGCACTAGAACCGGAGATAGACGGGATTTTTAGTGTTTGGATGATGGGTATTACGTCATCAGCTGATCGTCACACACTATATAAGCTGGGAACCGACGGAGACTTGTCATTTAGAGGAGAACGATTGTCAGAGGTAGGTCGTCTCTCTGAGCTCCGATGATAGCTTCGGACATTCCAAATTCCAAGTTTCTGTAAGAAACCGACTTAGAAAATTTCATTGCTGATATCAGCTAAGCCGTCAGACTTAGAGGTTCGCCAGGAGATGGCCTTCGTCTCCAGGCCATAAAAGACTCCAAAACTTTAAAGGCTTGTAACTTTGCTTCTACAAGTCCGTTTGACTTGATTCAAAAAAGGTTCGGTTGCTATTGACCTGCTTTAAGTGATGGACTACTTATAAAATTTTATAAGTAGTGCTAAAAAGTTGAAAAATTTAAATTCACTAGTTTTGGAGGTTTTCTGGGGTTTTCGACCCTGCTGAAGTCAATGAAAGCATTTTTAATGATGTCTGAGCCAGTCTTCTCATGGTATAAGCGGCTTTTCACTGAAAGCGAGCAAGACATGGAGAGTTTTGCTGTAATATTCCACTGACAGGGTGTTCCTTCGGGACGGCGGACGATGCCGTAGTGATAAGTGTGGCAAGGGAATGTGTCATATTTAAGACCGTAACCGCTGGGGCAACTCATGTTGGGCATTTGACACAGCTCTCAACGTAGCACTTTGAACGCCAATCGGTTGAGTCTTAGCTATCTTGTCATGGGTGGCCTCTAAACATCTCCATTGCAAAACGCTGGTGAATCAAGCACTCTACGGCTTGCTATCAAGCTGATCAAAGCAATAACTTGGGATGTTTCCTCAAGGTTTTCAAGTATGCTAAGTTCAAATATGATATCATGTTTCAAATTTAACTAAGTCTAAGGCAGCTTTGAGGGGTTAGATCCCAGCTACTGTTCACTACCTTTGACTCGGCGTTGCTGTTACCACTTCGGGGCAGTGACAATGATGTCTTCAGCTGTAAATAGCGGGTATCGGGGAAGATCTCTCACTTCCCTAGTGATCAGTACAAGGCCTTCGGGCTGTCGACGGGATCGAGTGCCACTCACTACACTCAAATCTATCATTCCTCACTAAGTGTAAAAATCATTGTTTTCCGTTTTTCGCTTCAGAAATGCCGAAATACAATAATATGAAGACCAGTTTCAAACTGTGTCAATGCCGGAAGGTATTCCGAGCTGACGCCTTCAAAAAGCACGCTTGTACTAACAAGAAACAGATAGGGGTCGCTCGCTACTATTGCGGAGTCCACAAAGTCAGTCGCTTAAGTGAGCGGCTGGAGGATTGGCACTCACAACACAGCGAGTGTCAAACAGGCGAAGTAGGCGAAGAAGAACGGAGTTCACTCTTCGCCACTGAGCTCCGTTCTTTAGAGCTACAATCTGCCAACGAGCAAGAACGGAGTTCACTCTTCACCACTGAGGCCACTGAGCTACAATCCGCCATTGAAGCGATTGCCGCTGTATCCTCGCTTAGTAGCGAGAGTTCGCTGACCAGCAGCGATAGTGAGGAGGAGGAGGGAGAGCTACAGTCGCAACTTATCAAGGACGTCGACCTCGATCGCGAGACCCCTACAGCCGTAACTGTGAGTGGAATTGCAACACAATGTCGCAATTTTGTCAAGCGCCCGCCGGTGATTGCCGAACGGGATAGATTAAAGAAAGAGGCGGAGAAGTTGAAGGAGGAGGCCTTCTCATACAAGGCAAAGTATGAGGACCTAAAGAACGTGGCCGGAGAGATGAAGAAGGTGAAGGAGAGATTAAGCGAGCGGGATGGCGAGTTGGAGCAGGAGAGGCTCAAGACTCTCGAGGGGAAAGCCAGAGAAGAGGCTTTGCTAGCAGAGAGGGAAAGTAGGGAGAAGGAGATACGAAGGTTGAAGGAGGAAGTGGAGAGACTCCGTGTGCAGATGGCTAAGGTTGTCGAGACGAACCACGAGCTGCACCGTTCGGCGCAGCTGGTGGATCGCGATCGAAGGGTGCGTTCCAGTCGTCTGCACATCCCTATTAGAAAGGGGAGAGTAGCAGAAACTCCTCTCTTGTACGAGCGTGGAAGAGGGGAGAAATGCTACTCTCGGGTGAAGAAAGGGGTGGAGTGTCTACACTTCACCTTCGATCATCGTGATCCGATCTCGAATTTCCTTTATGAGGAAGCGTCCGAGAAGATCTGTAAGTAAAAATGACTAAATTGATATGTAAGATGATAACTCACTACTTCTTTCTTTACAGACATCCAAGAGAAGCGACCACCCGCCCGTTGCCGGAGCCGCAGTCGAAACAACAAGCCTGAGTCCCTACCACACACCCCGAGAACGAACCATCGGCTCTCTTAAGGGCCACCATGGGGCAAGACATGATAGAACCTCCTCGCGGTTTGCCCTGGGCAGTCTTCGGACTGGCGAATACTATCATTAAGTTGAATCTGCTATCAGTCAACTTGAACGTCGCAAATGAAGTTCGGTGTAATACTTCCTTTCGACGGGCGTTCCTGTAAAGGGCGGCGGTGAAACCCGTAGCTATGTATACCGCAAGGGACATTCGGCAATGGTCAATCTTGTTAAACCTCTCTGCGTCATGTTTGCAAGTGATTGCCTCTGTCTCAACGTAGTATGCATTCGCGCCAGGGCGACATTTAGCCAACTGTCGAAGGTTGCCTAAAACTTTCCATTGCATACGTTATGAGAACCATGAGTTCTACCTGTCTCTATCAATGAGACGAATTGATGAATGGAATGAAATGGGAGGACACTCACGCGCCACACGCAACATAACACACTTCTCTCTTCCGTAGTCTAACAAGCTCTTTACACATGGATCGCAGTCGATTGCTATCCCTGTATCAGAAGTGTAAGCTATCTTAATTTTATCTAACACTATTTCATCTACCATCATCGCCCATATGAAATGTTATAAGATTTACAAGTTAGACTAAGCGTGCTACTATTTCCAAATGAAAAAGTATACATGGTTAAATCATCCACTGAAGCCCCATTCAAGTAAGTCAGTATGAAAGCAAAGATAATACGAAATAAACATTTATTATGGCATGTATTTCAAAAGGTCTTCATCGTCAATATCGTCCCAGAGTCTGGCTTCACACAGATAACAAAAACAGTTCAGTTGCTTTAATCGTTCTTCCACTGCAAGCCTCACTTTATCAATATACTCCCACTCTGCCATAGTTCGTGGCTGGGAGTTAGGGGTGTACCACTCCCATAATTGGTGGAGGAATTTCGTGCTGGTGATCTCCATCACATCGTCAGTATCGTACTGGAGATACTTCCACCTCACGCCTGTTAAGTCGGGACACTCCTTCTCACATACACTCTCCTCTTCCTCGTCCGCTGGTAATGACAACTTTCTGATATTGTCCAGTCGGTACACCTTCTCCACCTTCACCTTTCTTGGTGCATTTGGTGTAACGAGCACCTTTGCTGATGTGCATGGAGAGGAGAACTCCAATGCGGTATTTGGTGTTGTTGGAGGCAGTTGGCATGATGATGATAGACACTAACAATCTGATATGTCCAATTGTTCATAGCAATAGCACTGAGCTCCTGTACAGGTTCACCCTCACAATCCATAAAAATGATGATAGAAGCCTAAAACGGAAATTTACACATCTAAGGAAACGTTCTATAACATATTACAAAATGAAGAATTACATCGATGCTTTTCACGACAAAATACACAAATGATATGATGGCAACGAAGAAGTAAAATGTATCTAATAAGACCACGTCTACGACACTCAAAGCACATAAGCGAATTGTCATAGGGTAGAGTTAGGAAAGGACTAGCAATTCTCCTTCTTTGATTTGCGTTTTGATGTAGCATTCTTCTCCGACTTGCGCTTCGTACCACTGCTGTTAAGGATTTGATCAATTATGTCGTCCACGTTGGGTGGTTTCGGAATATATAGGATGGATTCCATATGCATGGAGAGAGAGGCTATTTTATTATCTTTGTGTCGACCATAATATAGCCCATTCACTTTGAAAAGGATATCCCAAGTACCTTCTCCGAGCTCATCACATCTGATGGGTATTGAATGATCTCCCTCCTTCTTATAGTAAGTACACCAATGTGATACCGGTAGGCAAATTTGATTACCATCCCAAATCTTTCTATAGGGAGTATCCTTGTCATCTCTTGCCTTCCACTCTTGAGCAAGAGGAGTAGGAATGTCCATATTTAATGTCACGTACTCCTCAATAATATCAAGTTGGTGGCGAATGTATGGACTCACGGGGATCAGTATGTAGTCCCCATACTGATTGTGCATTATCTTGACATCCGTGGAAGGGAGCATTCCCGTTTGGAGTACTACGCTATGATCGCCATAACGCAAGGCTTGTTTAAATTTACGCTGTAGCGGTGTAGGATTATGTACCTTGGATGTTTCTTCCACTGGCCTCAGTTGTAGATGATCTGACCGTAGCGAACCTTGTAACGTTTGACCGCCATTTTGTCCTACTAGTGCAGCAGATGGAGTAGATGCCTGAAAATGAAAAAAGATTGTATTAAGTTTACGTTCAAGGGAGGAGAGGGAGGGAAGTAGCGACTTACCATTTTAGTTGGATAATAGAACAGGGAACTAGAGAGAGAGAAAATGTGCGTCCGTCACTCGTGTGATTCAACGATGGAATGATTCTCACTGTGGAAGGCTCGCTATTTATAAAGAAATGCTTGATTCTCATTGGATGATGATCCTCATTGGACAATAACATCAAGCTGATTCCAAATCTGAAATCCGTTTTCCCATCCGATGCTTCGTTTTGAAGCTACAGCCCAAAACGTCCCAAATTCTAACTCTGTCGTTTTTCGCCAATGTCCCAAAATCTTAAATGGCGTCTCACATCTAAATGAAGACAGATAGGAACAAGCCGATTCTTTCACTGAATTTGTCTCACTCTTAGCTTTCAAACGAGCTATCGCACGACAAAATCCATCCACTGGAAGCCAAAATCGAAGCAAGCTGTCCAAAGGGGGGGGGGAGGTCAGTGAAAATTTTTTCTCTCCGATTTCGCTGGAAACATCCTTCCTAACCCAAAATTTCACGTAGATTCCGAATATGGCCTCCGTTTTCTCATCCGATGCTTCGTTTGGGCGCTACACACCAAAACGTCCCAAATTCTAACTCTGTCGTTTTTTCGAAAAATGTTGAAAATTTTTTCTCTCCGATTGACTTGAAACTCACCATACAGATAAAGAATTTCACGCTGATTCCAAATCTGAAATCCGTTTTCCCATCCGATGCTTCGTTTTGAAGCTACAGCCCAAAACGTCCCAAATTCTAACTCTGTCGTTTTTCGCCAATGTCCCAAAATCTTAAATGGCGTCTCACATCTAAATGAAGACAGATAGGAACAAGCCGATTCTTTCACTGAATTTGTCTCACTCTTAGCTTTCAAACGAGCTATCGCACGACAAAATCCATCCACTGGAAGCCAAAATCGAAGCAAGCTGTCCAGAGGGGGGGGGAGGTCAGTGAAATTTCAGAATTTGATGAAAAATGTTTTGGTGACGGTCCCAGGTCGAAATTCCACACTTTGGAAAATTTTCAAAATTTTACCCATACAAAGTCACTCTGACACTTAGGATTTTTTCAGGTAAGCGAGCTCCGACCTAAAATCTTGTAACCGCTCTAACTTTTGAACGAAGACAGATAGGAACAAGCCGATTCTTTCACTGAATTTGTCTCACTCTTAGCTTTCAAACGAGCTATCGCACGACAAAATCCATCCACTGGAAGCCAAAATCGAAGCGAGCTGTCCAGAGGGGGGGGGACGTCAGTGAAAATTTTTTCTCTCCGATTTCGCTGGAAACATCCTTCCTAACCCAAAATTTCACGTAGATTCCGAATATGGCCTCCGTTTTCTCATCCGATGCTTCGTTTGGGCGCTACACACCAAAACGTCCCAAATTCTAACTCTGTCGTTTTTTCGAAAAATGTTGAAAATTTTTTCTCTCCGATTGACTTGAAACTCACCATACAGATAAAGAATTTCACGCTGATTCCAAATCTGAAATCCGTTTTCCAATCCGATGCTTCGTTTTGAAGCTACAGCCCAAAACGTCCCAAATTCTAACTCTGTCGTTTTTCGCCAATGTCCCAAAATCTTAAATGGCGTCTCACATCTAAACGAAGACAGATAGGAACAAGCCGATTCTTTCACTGAATTTGTCTCACTCTTAGCTTTCAAACGAGCTATCGCACGACAAAATCCGTCCACTAGAAGCCAAAATCGAAGCAAGCTGTCCAGAGGGGGGGGGACGTCAGTGAAAATTTTTTCTCTCCGATTTCGCTGGAAACATCCTTCCTAACCCAAAATTTCACGTAGATTCCGAATCTGGCCTCCGTTTTCTCATCCGATGCTTCGTTTGGACGCTACACACCAAAACGTCCCAAATTCTAACTCTGTCGTTTTTCGAAAAATGTTGAAAATTTTTACTCACCGATTGCCTTGAAACTCACCCTACCGATGCAGAATTTCACGCTGAACACGAATCCGACCTCCGTTTTCTCATCCGACCACTCCTTCCACTCGAAACAACCCATTTTACAACCCAACATTCAGCACGAAAAACATCACACACTATAGCCTCAACACTAATCCTGGCGGTCGCCCAAGTCCACCACGACACTCAGACCCAAAGCACCACGGCGGCCGACCACGACACTCTGCCGTTCCAGAGGGGGGGGAGGGGAGGGGGAGGGGGAGTCAGCGATGGCGGCCATCTTGCGCGGTCCAGAAGTGGAGTTTTGCTTACTACTATTATCTGTCTGCATTATTGAATGATTATAAAAAAACAATTTTAGAATAGCCAAGTCGGATCAATTTTATATATTTCAGAATAGAAGAGGTGAAGCAATTTGTCACAATAAATCATATAGGCACACTAAGAATTAACAAAACAATAATTAAATCAATTATCTCTGGGCTTCATTGGTCCAATTGTATGAAATGCTTTTAAGTAGAAAATAAGTATCGTTCAAACTTCAATACTTAAGGTCGAAAAAAAATCTGTTATCTTACTTTGCGTCATGATTGTAGATGTTTTCATTACAGCATCAGAGAGTTTTGCAAAGTTAAAAGCTGACGTATCAAGATCATTTTGTAAAAAGAAATTTTGCAATGTGTCGATGGCAGCGATAGCCTCGGATGATTTTACTGGTTTTATCGGAACACTGTCGTCTTGCCCATCTTCTTCGTCACTGATCTCCACAACTTCGGCGCTTGTACTTTCTGTAACACTGTCGACTATATCAATTTCGTTCACTGGAGCACAGGTCGAAGTTAGCTCATCCGCCGACAGAAGCGTATCAGCAGTAACTCTTGGGGCTGGTGTAAGAATTCTTGCCATTCGTTCAAAAATATTCCTGAAATCTGGCAGAGAATTTTCGGAGTTTTCGCCACTAGTTGTTTCGTTGGATGTAATGAATCCACAATGTCGATAACAATTCTGGATTACCACAGGAGAAACTGAATCCCACGCCTGTGCGGCTAAAGAGACTGCCAATAGCAGATCAGGTTTAAAATCACTACCAGAATCCAGCTCACAAACCATTCGTGTCAGCAGGAATTTTTTGTAGTAAGCTTTCAAGCATCGTATTACACCTCCGTCCATAGGTTGTGTGTGATGTGGTGTTCGCCGGAAAAAACATGAATCTCACAGACCTCAGATTCTCGATCACTGGATGTGCAGGACAGTTGTCTATAAACAGCACAATTTTTCTTTAGTCATTTCTTCATCCAGTTTTCTAATGTATTCAACGAACAAGTTACTCGTCATCCAAGACTTCTTATTAGCCTTGTAGATAACAGGTAATTTCTTTACACCTTGAAAGCAGCGCGGCTTTTCAAATCTACCAATAACAAGCAAAGGTCGTTTGTCACTTCCATCCATGTTTGCAGTGACCATGAGGGTTATTCTCTGTTTGCCGGCTTTACCACCGATGCAACGATCACCTTTCTCGGCTAGAGTTTTGTTTGGCAAAAGCTGCCAAAATCGGTTTCATCAGCATTGTACACGTCTGATGGTTTGTACTCGAGGAGCAACTCAGGCAGATCTTCCTTCCATTTTGATATTGCATCTTGCGGTGCAGATTGACCTTCATCGCTGATCATGCGATTGGTTATTGCATGGCGAGCTTTGAATCGTTGGAGCCAGCTTTCACTAAAGTCATGTTCTTCATTCTGCAAGAGATTACCAAATTCTTTAGCTTTCTGAAGGAGCAGTGCTCCGCTGATAGGTACTCCTTGGGATCTTACTTGCCTGAACCAATTAAACAGGCACTCGTCTACGTCTGGCTGGTTCGATCGCCTCATTCTTTTCCGGCTACTATCAAAATCATTGTACTCAACTGCTTTGAGGATCTTTTCCTTGTTCTTTAACCAGTAATCAAATGTCTGCCTCTTAATTCCATATCGATCTTCAACCTCACTCTTCGTCAATTTGTCCTTTTCACATATCCTTATGATATCGGCTTTCTCCTTTAGAGATTTGGTCTGGCTAGCACGTTTCATAGTGTGGCTGGCAAGCGTCGATCTATTGTTAGTATAAGCACAATTCTGATCATTTTTCTTAGTCTCGCGCATCACACGTCACAAATTGCAGGCGTTGAACTGAGCGTGTAATGTAGATCAGCCAATCACGTTTCGATTAGCACGTTTCCCCATCGACTTCACTTACATAGCCAACCAATGACACGTTACTTCAAGTATTTCCAAGCTCTTGGAGATTTTTATAATGACGAAATAGCCAATAAAATAGCATTTCGGGTGATTTTGATGTAACGAATTAAAATTTATCCGATCTGACGAATTATCCGAATTCTGATATATGTGATAGATGGCAGTTTTGGCCGGGAATCTTCAAAACGAGTTAAGCGGGTGTGACGAATTATCAGATGAAAAATTAACCGATTACTACTGTATATTCAAAAATCTGTTTCTACTTTAGTTTTGATTTTAATCTAGACTACGTAAGTTTTTACTACATTCCATTCAATTGCCTTTGGAAATATGTCATTGACTATTCTTATCTAGATAATAAATGGCATCTAACCTTGGTTTCCACCCTATTTTATCCCTAAGTTTTATATGAAATTCTTATTTTTTTATGTACTAGGATCGCTGGGAGACCTGAGTTAGTTGTACAACCTCTCGGAATAAAACGTCTAAATGTTTCCAGTATTCCCTTCACTAATATGTCGTTGTTGTTGTGTGAAACCTCAATACCAACGACTTTACATTCAAGCTTGTGCATGAAATCAACTTCTTGCTTTCTTAAAGCTAAATTTCCCTTTGAAGGGACAGAATTAAGTGCATAATTGTGCTTTCGAGTAAATTTTCTGAGAGCATTCAGAAAGTAAATGATAACGGAGTTGTCATGGGTTTTGCATCTCGAAAAGGGATTTTTGGGAAATGAAGCCAAAAACACGGAAATTACGTGATTTGATTTGCATGCAGTATAAACACGAGCATTGTGAAAATGACTTACCTGTGTCATCATTATTCATCTGTTTGGATGAAGTTCAAGAGATGTGTCTCTATAGCGACTGAAGAAATAAACCAGTCATCATTTGCATTCGCAGCACGGATAGACTTGGTGGTAGATCGAAATTGTTCTAGAGGCAGTTGAGGAAAATAAAAGAGCGGCATTTAGAGAGTGGCCGATTGAAAGATATGAGCTGACTCATTTTAAGTATAAGTAGGCCAAGAACGTCAGAATTGTTGCGAAATCTTTGAAATTCGAAGCACAGTTTAGTTACATGCAGACACTTTTCAGAGCCTAGAATGATGAACAGAGATTCAGCGGGCCTAAAACAATGTAGATGATTGAACAATAATCAAGGAGAGAGGGTCGTTTTTAGTGAGAAGCAACAAGAAAAAGTTAGGAGAGAACATTTGGAATTGGATTTGGGAAATTGTTGATGGCATCATGAACGATTGGAATGGCATGGTAAAAGTTCATGTGGTACAAGGACTACCAATATTCAGCGCTGAAAAGGTAGAGATCGAGAAATCGCTGAAGAGTGTTCAGCAGGCCCCACCGCAGCTGTGAATGAATATCTAGTTACATCTTCCCAAGCTGTGAGGTGATCAGCGATATAGCCGTGTCACGGATGTGACCCCGGTGATCCAAGATCTTTATTTTTCCTAGTGTGAATTTTCCCGAGTTATGAGTTCAATTGCTGTTACACAGTATTTGCCAAATAATAGAGGTTAACCATAGGGTCGGTCATACAATACAGTAGTATCATTTAATGCACATTGTCACACAACAAAAAAATCGAACGACTAAGTTTTATAGTTAGTACAAGATAATTCAATTCAGGATAATTATAACATAGAAAGGTTTATTAGAGGACATAACAACTGATCTCTTCTCTTAATTTTATGAGGATTGATGAGTGAATCGTTTTGTCTAAAATGTGACAAAGGTTTCACGAGGGTATTTAGAAAATGTTCTTTCCGATAGTCGGATAATAAGAGGACGGGTATTTTTCCAATCATAAGATAAGATCTATCACAGCAAGATTACACGCTATATTAGATATAGCATGTGTGAGAATTTGTATGAATAACTAGTTCCATAAGCGAGAAGTCAAATACAAAATTATACTACAAAATGCGCGTACAACTTAATTCGATGTCATTAACAGGAACTTGGCCAGGACAATGCGTTCCGACCGCTAGGTCCAGCTGAACACGGTTAATTAACGGAGTCGTCACTCGTCACAACCTATGAAGAATTGCCCTCCTAACATCTCACGCGACCACAGAAAGAAATAGTTCTTTCAAAAATTCATTTTTAAGACTTTCCAAATCAGACACCAAGCTCAATCGACGACAGCAACCACTCACCGCGTTGGTCTGCAGAATTCGATGTCATTTGAAATTTCTCTTCACGAAAAGTCGAGAAGAATTAAGCTGAAATAAAATTTCCACTACCGAGACATCACTTTGGTTGAAATGGATCACATTTTAAATGATATCGAAGTACATATAAGTGGTTCCTCTCTGAGATCCTTGTAATTCCTAAGTATTTAGTACTTTAGAGAACTAATCTCGGGATTCGAGCGCTTTGCTCGTCGTCAGGTGAGCAAAGTAAGCAAGGTGAAGCCGTAGGACAACGTAATCATTCAATTTCAATCAGTGTCAAGAGTAAAATTCAACCTCGACTGCCTAATAACACGTAGATATTAATACTAAAGATGAGCATGGGGTCGGGTTTCATGAATTTTGAAACCCATCTCGGACTAAAAGCCAAGACTATTCGAAGACTAAATTCGAAGACTATTCATGATATTATGGCTAAACTCGTGTGACCTAAAAGATAACGCATTAAAGGAATGCATGTAGTTTTAGAGTCATGAAAGGTTCACCCCAGGTTCAAATCGATCTATATAGACACCTTACGTAGTCTTCAGGAAGGGCCATCTGACATATTTAATAGTAGTCTCTTCTAGGGGTAAACGCTGCTCCGAGTAATTCGATAGAATAGAAGTAATAACAAAACCATGAAAATATGAGAAAATTTTCAAAGAGATTTACAATGTAATTATTATGAATTTTGTAGTGACATGCATGCCATTGTTCTCTGTCCATTGTGACATGAACAGTGTTTATCCGTGCGCTGCGGTAAATGGCATGCTTGCTTCACAATAAAGACTTCGTTGGAATAAAGCGGTTGTTCTGATCGTAACATCCGGCGTCGCGAATCATGCTAACTGTTGATGGCTCCTACATTATATGGAGAAGTAAATTGGATGGTGAAATTGCAAATTTGATTTTAACGAAGAAATTAAATGACAGCGACAAAGAACAATGGCATGCATGTCACTACAAATTTCTATGCAATAATTTTACACAAATACCATATTGAGGATTGTAATTTTCTGTTGTATGTACTATGTATGTATGCTGTAGAGATATGCTGGGGTGGGGCCCGCGCCGTTGTCCGCATTACCCGCAGCTCAGTTATTGCTTCTGAGTTTAGTATGTCAAGTTTCTAGCTAACGGTGTTTTTTTTTAGAGAAACCTAGAAGCTGGCAATGCAGGATGTTCTCACATCTGACATCGCGAAATAATACAAGTTGTACTATCGGGAAATTCGTTTTCGGTATTGTCTCGCAATGACAGTGCGAAACATAGGTTGACATCAAACGTTGCACGTCACACACGTCTTTTGTATCAAACCCAATCAAATGAGATAATGTCAAAATCCATAGAGGAAGTCTAAATCCTTCTGTCGTGATGATTAGCCTATAACACGCTTTAGCAGCATCACTTGGTACGAAGTTGCTATAGGTGACGCTGGGTCGATGTTCACCCAGTTTTCACCCATTTGACACTTCGCTTATGCAAAGTTTTGAGGTTGCCTAACATAGGCCTAGGTGTAGCCTTCAGAAATAGTGACTAAAGAATACGATGTGACTAAATTCGATGGTGACTAGATTCAATTATATAATGAGCTTAGCCTACATTGGGCCTACGTCATATACGCCGCCATGAATCCCCTACCTGCATATCCACTGACCGGGCATGAATTCGCAGATTAAGCCATTATTTTACATGCCCTCGCCGGAAGGCGAATGCCCGCGCAGCGGGCCCCAACCCAGGAGATATGTTCTCAGCTTTATCATAACAGGGAATTATCATTTTAATTTCATTTCGATGTTGAATGAAGTTGACATTATCCATTTCATGAGATTGGAGAATCCTGGTATTGATTAGGATCTCCAATACATTGGCGCAGACTGCTTTCCATGGCTGACACTTAAATGCATCCAATTAACGAGTGTGGGAACGTGAAAAGACATAGATTATTGAAACAAGTGGCAATACAAGCACTTCTTAAAGATTTTGACGTTCACCAGCTTTCACATTCGTTTCAAACATCTCTTAAGACTGCTTTTCATAACCTACCTCAGAAAGTTCTCAGTCGTCAACCCAAATTGATATGATAGTACAGTATTTTGATATTTTTGAAATTAAATTGTATACAAAGACGTATCAAAGTCGCTTTATCATTTCTATGAAACAGCTTCGATAAGAAAAACAACATAATAACAAATCTTGAAGTGAATATACAAGCACGAAATAATAATTCCCCTGATAATGTTATCAGAACAATGCAAAGAGGCAAAAATATTGATCAAATGAGTTGCCCAGACCAATGCACTACATGTAAGAATGATGTTGTAGCAACCTTTATGAGAAAAAAATATGCATAAATTCTGACAGATTTCCAAAATCTATCTGCTCAATCCCAAAAATGCCCGATTTTGTGCTTATGATAAAAGCGATAATCCAGCCTTCAAAATTGTCTCATGTGAACCCGCACTTTCGGTTTCGAGTAGGATCGCTTATTTCATTAATACAAAGATAAAAATTCGAGAGGTCGAACCCGGTAAGTGTCATTGGAAGTCGGCAGGAAGGGCATCCGGACTACAAAGCACCGCAACGCTCCAAACAAAGTCTGACTTAAGTCAGCACCGTCCAAGGCCCCAGTAGGGGTAAAAAGTGACGTAAAATCCGTAAAAAAAAAAAATTAATAACAAATATATTATTGAAGTACTGTGTTCTGAAATTTAGGGCTGATCATCTTACTATCTAACTGAATAGTAGCATCAAAGAATCAAATGTGCAAGGAGATCTAGATTGCTAATCTAGATCTCCTTGTCAAATGTGAAATTAGGATAAGTCGTGAAGGAAAGAAAATACGGTTCATTAACTTTGCACACCACGCAAAGTATGTTTTATTATCACAAATTATGCTATTTTATTGTTTCCCGCAAGCTAGGAACTTAGTTTGCCGTTGGGAGAGCAGATTGTACGTTCACGTGAAATGATACTCACTCAGTAGCCGGACTTAAAACGCAATCGAACTCCATCATCATCTGACCAAGCGACACGAGACCACTTGAGTTCGTCGGTGACAATGCTTCATTGACAACCGCAATCTCGGTTTCATGTGGCGTTCATTCAAATTCAGCTTTCGGTCCCTTTCGGCTAGAAAAGCCTAATATCTTCAACCGTCGCCAGTTGTCCTCGAAATATTGCAGTGACTGAAACTTCTGACAAAGAAGAAGATGGATCACTGCGAGCAAGGTTAATTATGTAGCGATTTGTTCTACGAGAAAGTCTAGACCGACAAGTGGGTTTCGCATCAGGCAAATCGCAGCCTCCGCGAAGCCAAAAATTACAGTGTACGACGAGGAATTCGCAATCCACTAGAAACTGCTGAGACTGACAGGCCAGTTTTGATCAAAGTAAACACTTCACCTCTCATGAAACCTTTCCTGTACGCCTCCACAATATTCGTACTCATCGTGAATCGAACAGCAAAGATAATGGCAGCAGGGCGGCATTCGGCAAAAAATCATTAAAAATGCAAGGTGCATAGAATTGGATACCGTGAAAGTTCCGATGGAACATGAATTGCGTGTATTTGAGTGAATTTTCCAATGCTGGCAGAACTGGTTTGAATGCTTGACTCACAGATTATGTCAGTCAAATGGCTCCGAGAATTAGCCGAGCCGCCACGCGTGCGGCATTCAACGCTAAATAAAAATGACAAATATTCAACAAACTTTCTACCAGTCGAATGGTCATGTTTTATGGTAGCATCGACTTCTCTTCGAAAAATGCTGAACTTGACATGTGAGAACTACATGTGGGTGCAAGAGTTCACATAAGGATAAGACACAGACCTTCAATTGAATAAAAATGACCTAACATGTAGCGACAAACACTGTTTGTTGTATATATTCATTCTGCTATTCCATTATTATCATTTTGTCATTTTGAAGGTAAAACAAGTGGCAAAAAATTCATTGCCGCCTTAGGGAAAAAAGTGGCAAAAATCCAAAATTTTGGAGAGAGACCTCTGTAGCAGTCCATCGGCTCGGACGCATCAAACAAAATAAGATTTCGTCCGTCAAGTCATCAGCTAAAGGGGATTGGTAGCAATAACAATAGCCGATGAGAATTCTCACGTTCGCTGTCCTTACTAGGGATTGCGATACCGGGATTGCAGAATCCGCGACCACGAGATTTTACCATAATAACCAAAATTCGGCATTTAGGGGTCTCTCAGCATAAGAAATGTATGGTTGTTTCTATAATGATGAAGTTGAAAATACGGAAGTGTACGGATAGTAGCATAATTTCACTCCAGGCTGGAATCGTTGCATGTTTTTCTGGATTAGTCCGGCGCGCAAGACACAAATCGTTACATTTTAGCCCGGCATTACATTTCCGGCGCGCCCTATGTAAAGATTCCCGTCTGGATTTCACGAGACGGATTGTAACATGCAATAGAAAAATACGTGTGTGTATTACTAGGTACTTGTTATTGCGTACAGGCCTATCGTATAGTGCATTGCCATGTGTTTTACTTATAAATTGAATATGTAAGTAAACGGTGTAAAGATAAGTTTATCGCTATGTAAGCTCTCCGTGAAATGACATGCCAGACAATTAATTCTCAATACAATTCAGCACATTAATTCAACACAACTCTGCGGTCTCCTGTCTGCAATCTGCACTTGTGATGTGCCGGTAGTTAATTTGCAAGAATAGACCGGGATCCCGTATGTCAAGTCCCGGAATTACGCGATTGTGAGAAGTCGCCGGGATCCCGGGATTGGAATCCCTAGTCCTTGCTGCACTGCACTCAAGGTCAAATTGATTTCACTGTCGACGATTCGAATCGAATAGGAATGTGCAGGGAAGTTAAGCAGATCTTCTTAACGTTCGTGCAGTGAAGCGTGACATCAATCAATTTTCAAAAACAGCAGATTATTCGAAAGCGCATCGCTAGAGTAACCTGATAGTGCGATTCATTTGATAAAGTAATGAGTTGTTTAGATAAAATCTGACTGAATCAAAAAAAAATCTGGGAATAGCCTAAGTGTTTATTTGATAGAAAATATAAAAATGTACGAATTAGACGAATTATGTTAATCTCTTATACGTACATCATTGACCACCGGCCAAGATCATCAGGAAGTAAAACAATGTCATATTGATTTTCTCTTCTTTTGTGCATAATTTTACTTTTCAATGCGGACAAAATTTCTGTAGAGAGCACTTGTTTTTTTACTGTAATAGACATTCACCATTGTATGAATCGCCTCCCGTGCGCCACAATAAACATTGAAAGAAAGGTAAATTTTCATGCAATTATCTATGAAACGGTCTATAGAACACTGAGAAGGCTTTCAGTACAGGATATACTTCCATCTTAGAACCACCAAACATGATCACGATTGAACGTTTCATGGTTCATGATGTGTAGCCCTTCTTCGGTGATTCACCTATTCCAGTTTTGCACGTCATCAATAACTCGGAAGCTTTGAAAGTTAGGCCTGTGATTCCCGTGTAACAAAGCTCACTGATCAATGCAGACCTGAACCGAATATCTCTGACGTACACTTCATGCTCCTTCTTTCTCTCATCATCTCTTCTTCCTGTCTGACTGTTGTACACCTTCTGGCAGGGCTGTGGAGCCGGAGCCTTAAGGAGCCGATGGTTTTGGTCGGAGCCGGAGCCGATTTATCACAAAGGCTCCGGCTCCGATAGTTTGAGCTTTGATATAAATCTAGAATTTTGAAAGTTATTAATTGGCATCATAAAAAAATTAAATCATTTGAAATCTAAAGATATGTCTTTTAAGTATACCAATGATCTGTCCTCCACGATATCTTTCTTTGCAGTTGCCGCCTTCTTTTGTATTATATTTATTATATATTTACACACATGTGTAGGCCTAATATTTTTTTATTGCATATGTTTCGTAAGACTAATTTCCATATTGACAACGTATTCTCCAAAATCCATTAATTTGAAGACTTGTTATATGCATGCTAACTAGATGATTGTAGATTCCTAGAGACAAGTCGCCAGTCATTTATGTACACATTTCCAGTTCAGTCAGCAAAGATAATATAGCTACATTTCTTGCGCAATGTCTTAAATCTAATACGGTTACTATGTAGGCTATCATCTATCGGCATGGCTACTGGCAGAAGCTACTGGCATCTGTGACAATGCCAATTTCCTTAGATTGTATTGTAGGCTCTTGTGCAGTCCCCCCACCTACATTTTTCAAAACAATCGATTATTCAATTTGATCAATTTTGATTGGAGGGATAACTCTTCACACTCACACGAATGACCTGACTACAAGTCCTCACATGGCTATAGCAATAAGCGACCCAGCCACTTCTAGTAGCGCCCTATTATTTTAAAGGTATCTCATTCACAATGAATTTCCTTTGACTTCAAAATTCAAAGGATATATTTCAATGCGAAAAACCGAAGGCAAATTACAATGTTGACTTGCTGACGAAGTTTTCGACCATGACATCGCAATTACCCACGTAGATTTTTACAACAGCACGGAATGCTTCACTCAAACCGGTGATGCTGAAACGGACATCCAATGGTGCTGCATCTTTTGACCAGAGAAAAAATGGGGGGGGGGGAGGACTGCACAAGAGCCGTATCGTATAATAATATTTCCCCAAATGTCATAGACCTGTGGATTTCAAGAATTTTCATTACTATTTTTTCCGTCTGTCAACACTTTATGCTGATATCATGTTGACTAATATGTAAACAATAA
This sequence comes from Prostheceraeus crozeri, assembly GCA_907163375.1. Taxonomy (NCBI): domain Eukaryota; kingdom Metazoa; phylum Platyhelminthes; order Polycladida; family Euryleptidae; genus Prostheceraeus; species Prostheceraeus crozeri. The sequence goes on from CAJQUW010003232.1 coordinate 216,140, forward strand.
AAAAAGACTGAGACGCTCTCAATAAAGGCGCCTTTTGACCTCCCTTTTCTATTGTCTGTGACATTAAACCGCACGCGCATTCGAAAGCTAGCAAAGTAGATGGGATTTCTGCTCGGTGCTCGCAGTCAAATTTTTATTATGCATAGCACCCTGCAACATACTGTGTGATACTCCGAGTTCAGTTTCATCAGCCTAACCATCATCAGAGGAATAGTGGTAATGTGTTATACATAAATTGAATATAATAATATACATGAATCATTGATGAATTATTTAGTGCAACTTAACGCCATAATAAAAAATACGAAATTAATATAATGTAAGTTAAGCCTTAACTTATTAAGTATGCTGCATAGAATTACAAAGCTTGTCCTAAATTAGATAATTTTAATTTTTTTAAGTATAATTTTCAATTGTACATTTCTAGCCTACACTGCAATGAGGCTATCTAAATTACAATTTCTACAGATGATGAGTCGTGGGCTACCCACCGATCATATTATTCATGGACCAACAGACTATTGAATAAAGGCAATAACAAATAACAATAACAACCTAAGCTAGCCTATATACACTTTAATATTCAATAAAGCAATTGATATCTTTATTGATGCGGTATATTTGGCTATATAGCCTATACCCTTTCCATGTTCGAGTAGATACAGGCCCTATAAGCTATTTAGAGGCATACGCTATCCAGTTTCATATTCAAGCTTTGTTAAAAAGCTTATACTACTATTCGGCCCCTGTGACGGCTAATTAGGTATATCATCATCACTCATGTGGTCTTATTTAATGTAGCCTCGTAGTAGACTGGTTGCAGGCTAGGCCAATTTATATTTAGCCAGTGCGGGAGATCTTTATCTAATTTAACCAATCCTGGCTATAACTTTATTTTATCTTTCAGAGATAGTCAATTCATGCAAAAATATATGACAAGTATGTTATTTGTCATTATATTAGGCTATTATCATTTTTATTATTAACTTAAGTCGTTGCTTGTTAATGAAAACTAATTTGATGATTGTAGCAAGCCTCTGAAGGCCACACCGTTATCCAAAAAACCCGTTCAACGGATCCAGGATAACCAGGATAGATAGAACCTGAATTTGAAGCCGGAGCCGAGCCGGAGCCTTTCACATCAGTGTCGTGGAGCCGGAGCCGATGAGATAACGCATCGGCTCCACAGCCCTGCCTTCTGGTAGTCTCCACACTCTTTCTTGCACAACACACCACTTCGATGTAATCCATCAATCTTGTCCAGCTTCTTCCTGTTGGTCATATCTACGAAGCTCATTCCTTTCGAGTACCACACTCTGATGCCCAGTCTCCTACCCACCGCTTCAGATTTCACCTGAATTCCTGGAAGATATGGTGTCCTCAAGATCGGTCGATTGCAGGGTTGCCAACTCGGTCACTATTTAGTGACCGGTCACTAAAGGTCACTATTTGGTCACTATTTTTTCTATCAATTCTCACGTTTATTTGCCAATTTTCAATCCTTGATTCAGTGCTAACTACTGCTTGGACTTCACTTCTTTCACTGCCCATCGATACAAAATTTCAGTAATAAAAAGTTACATTCATCGAGCGCTCCGCATTTGCTCAACCTGGAAGGCTTTTCACGAAGAAGTTGCCAAAATCAAAAGAATTTTGACAAATAGCAATTATCCAATGGTATATTTTGATAAAGAGTTGAAAACAATTATGAATACATATCTGAAGAATGAAAAGAACAAACAAGAAGATGGAAAAAACAAAATTGTCTTTTATTACAAAGGTCAATTGACGTCGAATTATCTAATTGAAGAAAAACGCTTAATCAAAATTGTGAGTGACAGCACTGAATCAAGGATTGAAAATTGGCAAATAAACGTGAGAATTTACTACAAAAACTTCAAACTGATCAACGCAATAAAAACCAAGGAAGATAAGTTGAACTCTGATAATAATGTTGTGTACCAATACACTTGTCAAGAGAGTTCTTGTAATAGAGCTCAATATATTGGCTACACTACAAATGAACTAAAAGTGAGGAGCAAGCAACATGAAAACAATGGATCCATCAAAAATCACTCAATTGAACAACATAACATCAAACCGAAACAGATTATAGATAGAATGGAAGTACTGACAAGATTCCCAGAGACAAACAGCCTTCAAATCGCCGAGGCCATTTTGATAAAGGAACGATGCCCATCTCTCAATGTTAAGGATAAAGGACTCACTAGGCATCTGAATGTGCTATAACTATTGACTCAGACGATATCTTCATGTATGCTATTGATATCAGCACGTTTGATAATTTTGCTTTCGTTAAGATGTCCATGATCTAATCATTTTGTCTTCGCTGCTTAAATGCATAGTTTAGAGATTTCAAATCTCATTTGCAGCATTTTGTTATTTACAGCTTGAAAATGGACAGGTCGTTACCGTCCGAAACGTCGCAAAATATGAGTTACTTTACCATCAAATGGCATTCTTTTATCATCTTGAGAACAATATCGCCAGAAGAAAAAAGTCAATATAGAAAAACGGAAAGGTCTTTGCATAAATGCATAAAATTGAATCATGATATTAATTACAACAACATTTGCAAGAAAAATGAATTGGTTCCAAAATACACAAAAATTAAGTTATATGATAAAAATCTGCAAAACAAAAAGGTCACTGAACAGTTTCGTTCAGAATTAGTGGATCATGAAATCAAAAAACAAAAGAAAGATCTATTTTTAATGCAAAAGGAATTGACTGTTTCATTAATATATATATATATATATAAGAAATGTGCGCTCCTGCCCCACCGAATTGTACTCTCCTGCCCCACGGAAAAATATGAAATGTACGCCCCTGCCCCACAACTGTACGCTCCTGCCCCACTGACTCTTCTGCCCCACGTATGAGCTTTTGCGGAATATGATTGTGCATTGATATGTACTGTTGTGAAAGAAGTTCTATGACTGTCAGCGCCTCCAAATGCCTGGTCCGACGATTGCTGTAGGCCCTGGTCCCTTCAATTTTCGTATTTGGAGTTAGCTTTTGCGGAATATGATCGTGCTGTGATATGTACTGATATGAATGAAGATATATGACAGTCAGAGCACCTCCAAATGCATGGTCCGTCCATTGCTGTAGGCCCTCAATTTTCGTATTTAGAGTTAGCTTTTGCGGAATATGATTGTGCATTGATATGTACTGATGTGAAAGAAGTGCTATGGCTGTCAGAGAACCTCCGAATGCCTGGTCCGACGATTGCTGTAGGCCCTCAATTTTCGTATTTAGAGTTAGCTTTTGCGGAATATGATTGTGCTGTGATATGTACTGATATGAATGAAGATATATGACAGTCAGAGCACCTCCAAATGCCTGGTCCGACGATTGCTGTAGGCCCTCGTTCCTTCATGTACAAGTGGGGCAGGAGAGCACATTTCTTATTTATATATATATATATATATATATTCAAAGCCATTTTTATGCCGGTCCCTTGAATTGCCAATGAGATAGGTTCGACTGTATTTCAAAGAAGGATCGCCCAGGGTAATATTTTTCAAAACCATCGTTATCAGCAGTGATCGTGCATTCTGGACATGTTTCGGTGTATGAAGTCATATTATGATCAGCGTTACAAACAAATGGCAAAAGCAGATACGAAAAGGCCTATATACAAAAATGAAAATTACAATGAAATTTACAAATGAAGTCTGATTGGATGAGATCCACTCCTCTCGTTGACAAGTGTGTCGAAGTTACTTTTGATCAATATCGTTTCTAGAATTATAGGAAATTTAGTTCATTTTCTTAGCAAGCGTATCAAAGAGCTTAAGAAACGCATTATACTGTCAATAAATCGCTACCTGAAAACTTGAAAATTAGATTGATTTTCAAAACTCTGAAAACTCTTGATTTTTGTCAGAACGTTGATGCTATTTCGAGTGAGCTCAAATCCGATATTGTGCATCTTAACAGCTGTGATCTCTGCCAAATGCGATAAGTTGGCGTCACAACACGCCATTCAGCCACTCGAAAAATCGATCACATGTCTGGCAAACCGACCCCAACAGAGATATCTATGCACGTGCATAATCCGTCACGTGAGAATTTCAACATCGTCGGCAGAACTAAATTTCCTATAATTCTAGAAACGATATTGATCAAGAGTAGCTTCGACACACTTGCTAACGAGAGGAGTGGATCTCATCCAATCAGACTTCATTTGTAAATTTCATTGTAATTTTCATTTTTGTATATAGGCCTTTTCGTATCTGCTTTTGCCATTTGTTTGTAACGCTGATCATAATATGACTTCATACACCGAAACATGTCCAGAATGCACGATCACTGCTGATAACGATGGTTATGAAAAATATTACCCTGGGCGATCCTTCTTTGAAATACAGTCGAACCCATCTCATTGGCAATTCAAGGAACCGGCATAAAAATTTGCATCAACACAAGTTCTGCAATAATAGAGGTTACAGACGAAAACGCGAATTTATTACGATTTTTTAATTGCTACATCCATGCTTTATATCAAGGAAAAACTTTCATAAACAATTAATTGATTAGAAAAATCAGTAATCTTGGCCTGTGAAAATCTGCGACCTAAGTCACGTATGACAGCTGCCTCAAGTTCAAAAATAGATTTGTAGACTTGTAGTCTAGGCATATATGCGAGCCTACACTGCTTGCATTGGATGCAGGTGATGTTAATATATAGAACTGTATAGAACTCAGGTATGCCAACAATTTAGGTCTACATGCACAAAGCATTGTCAGTCTACTATGCACATTGCCAGTGCAGTATAGTCTTGGTCTTATTAAAACTAGGTGAAATCATAATCTGTGCAATGACACATGGACTTCAAAATAATATATGGCTTCATTATGATATGAATATGATGACGTCATTAATGAAGATATCAATTTTTAAGGCTTACATGTACATTGAGGAAAACTTCCTCAAGCACAGAATTACTATGACATAGGATACTTTCCATATGCGTGTTGATGAGAATACCTATCTCAAGCAGCTTGATATCGAGCTGTAATGAATTACCTATGCACAGTAATTACAATCGACTACTGATGTTAACAACTTCCGCGAAACATGTAGCATTATACAAAGTGAGGAAAAATTTAGCTTATGCGACGTATAAAATCTATACTTTTATGTGTAGGCTGCTTAAAATTAGGATTCGGAGATGTGGCCTATGTAAAAAGAAGGCCTACATAGTTAATAGATCACATTTCCTACATTATATGACAAGATTGGATTGCTATTTTATCTCAACGTTTATCACAGATTGAGTTTTGGCAATACGAAAGGTAAAGCTGAAGGCAAGGTTGTTTGTATTCGCACATGCCTATGTAACCTTGCTATGCTGGAAAACTTGTAATTCCTGATTTCCAATATCTTTGAAATAAACGGTTATTATTATTATTATAATGATTGGGGCGCTTGGTACACACGATTATCAGAAATTCGGGCCCTTCGTACATTGTAACAATGATCATATCTCTCTGTACAAAAAGGGCGTTCTGTACAAAATTCAAGGCAAAAGGGCACTTGGTACAAAATTTTTTTTTATCTTATTACAAATTCATTTATATATTAGCAAACAGCTACATACCGGAACCAAAGCGCATGAAACAGAAATTTTGAATTTCCAATAAGGGCGCTTGGTACAGTATGTGTACCAAGCGCCCTTATCGAAAATATTTTTTGTTCTTATTACATACTCATTTATTTAGCAATCAACAGGTTTGTGATAACACTAAAACACATGAAATAAAATTCGAATATATTTAAATTTTGAATTTTCAATAAGGGCGCTTGGTACAGTGGGGTTCCAAGCGCCCTTATTAAAATGATCAAGACAGCTACAATATATAGAATACTCTATCTTATGATGTTCTACAATTCTTATATAGATTCTTGTATCACGTAAGGCTAACTCAGATCTTATTTTGCGATAAGTGTTGAAGAAAAAAATAATTGGGCCTATAACTGCAGCTGCAAGTCTTTTGAAAGAAAAATGTCAATGTTTGTCTTAGAACGTGTTTTTTTGTAATTACAGCTAAGTTTGATTTTGCTTAGTCAAATCCAATAATGTATCTACTCTTGATTTATCTATCAACAATAATGCATCACGTGATGAAATATTAAGTTTACTTGTTACGTCAATGATCTTGAAATATACAAAGATGCTTTCTATGCAGCATTTCTAAAATTTTCGATACAATGTGTGTATTTCATCTTACACTTTATATGCTTCTCATGACTCAAGCCATGAGATTATCAAAGAAAAGACATATCACATGTGTAGGTATGACAAACTTCTAATATACAATTAAACCAAGCATTCGCAGCCGAAGAATCAAAAAAATTGCATCATCCAACGTGTCAATTCGTCCCGCTCGCTGAACTGGTCATCTGACATCGCGAAATGAGCCTACGAATTCTAGGAATATGCCTGTAATAGTATCGGTTTAGTGCATCGCTCCTCACTGGATTCACGTTTGCCAGTTTGCATTGCTCCACCTTGATGAAATCACTCATCATGCCGAGTCATTACTATTTTGTATGATGGCACCATTAACCAATATGATTGCTGCTAGCATGCCGAAAATTTCCAAGGTGATAAATCTTGCAAAAATAAGTTTGGTTTAATGCGAATAGCTAATAGGGATAAGCGAGAAACTTTCCTAGAGTTAACTTTTTTATATTTTATTGAAAGTGTACAGAACGCCGTATAATTTTATTATAACATTTTTTCTTCTATCATGTCGATATTACACCGTAGCATAGATAATGAGTCCATATCGTTGTCACAGATAAAGGACAACTAGCCCTACATGTACAAGCAATATGGAGTTTCAATTCATCATAGATATCGAATGAAGATGGGAGGGCGCTGCGTACAACAGCGGCTCTCATTGGAGGGCGCTTGGTACAAATCGCCTCCTATTCACGCCATAGTACCAAGCGCCCTAATTATTGCTATTAAAGTATCTGAAGGTACCGGGAAATTTCATTGAAATAAGACTGGTTTTGCAATAAGAGAAGTTGCAATAATAGAGACTGCGTGGCTATGGCAAAGATAAGAAAAAAAGGACCGAGACATTTTGTTGCAATATGACAGGTTCGACTGATTATATGTATTTATAAAATAAAAATTAAAAGCGAAAAGTCAGATGCCTGTAAAGTGCGACCGGTTTATTATATTTCATATACACTGTATATAATAAATAAAATATTAATAATATAAATAATATTATCATGTTATATTTTACATCTAATCATGCACACAGGAAATCAAAGTAACATGACAACTAAATGATAAAATTACCAAAAAGTATATAGAAATCATAAAGAATTCAACAAAGCTTTAAATTTGGAAATAAAATAGCTTTCTTTAGCCTCTCTGATGTACTTGGTGGCCTGGAAAATCGGCATAGCTTTGAATTTGATGGGATAGTCCTTCGCACACACACACACACACACACACATATATATATATATATATATATATATATATATATATATATATTTTTCCAAAGTATTTAGTACTTCAGAAAACTAATCTCGGGATTCAAACTCGAGTAGTGGAAGATGAAGGTGCGATTCGATAATTGAAAAGTAAGCACCCCTGTGATGGATCGCCATGACTACACAAGCAAGTTGGTGAACAACGGTAAACAACGTGATTATTTTTCTTAGAGAAAGATATTTTGTGATGCTATTGTTCCCATAATTCAGTAGCGTATGTCCTTTAACAATTCGTTCTGCCGTTCAGCAGTTCAGTTCTTCTTGTCCTTCGACAGGCCAATTTAGATGTTCTGTTATCATCTGATGATGCAGACGAAATTTGGCCATTTTTCGTTTCAACTGTTGAGCATGCACTCTTTTGCTCGGGCCCTTTGAAGCGTCCTCATCCAACGGTCAGACCAACGGCTTTCACAAGAAATTAGTAACCTTGAGAAATCGAGGAGAGAATTTGAAACATCCTTTGTGGCTGATCCCACAGGGGAGAATTGCCGCTCTCTTAATCACTGCTCCTCCGTCGAGCCATCAAACAGTATGAAGCGTGCGTAGCACGTAGCAATGACCACAAATTCTTTTTCAAATGCATTAGGTATAAACAGTGGTCTTCCTTAAATATTGGTCCGATAAAAGACCCCATCTCCGATGTTGTTGTCTATGACTCTGAAAGGATGGCCAATATCTTAAGGGGAATTCTACCAAAGCGCTTCCTACAAAGAATCTTATTCTGTACCTGATTTATCGACTCCCTCTTACCCATGCATCTCCACGGTTGACGGTTGAGGTGTCCCTCAAGGCTCCGGAATTTATCCTGATCTATTTATAGCCTATATAAAGGATATCGATGATGTTGATGCGAAGTCTTATTTTCTGAAATACACAGATGGCATAACTTCACATAGAAGTCAAGTGTGACAATATTCAATATGCGGTCCGGTTACTGCAGTCTGACTTGGACGAGATTTCAGTCATCATCATCATCATCATTAACATCTTCGCCTTCTCCCACGGTGTCGGCGTGGCGGTAGGCATGTCTCCATTTCCTCCTCTTTCAGTTGGGTTCCACGTAAATCTTCATTGATCGCATCCTTCCATCATTTCTTGGCCCTCCCGCGTGGCCGCGTGCCTGGCACCTCCAGTTGCATTGCGGTTGCACAATGGAGCCCGCCGTAGCACAGGCAATGTGTCCAAACCAACGGAACCTGTCATCGCGCAGTTTCTCGGTGAAGGCCGCCACACCAAGACAGCTCCTCACCTCGTTCTGCACGTGGTCCAGCAGCGTCAGTCCCAGCGAGAATTGCAGCTTGCGCATCACAGCGTATGGTCACCAGCTGTTGTTTTCGCCCATCTATCGCTTGCATACATAATTGTTGGTCGCACCACCGTTTTCTATACTTTTGATTTAAGTCTCGAGGATATTCGCTTGTCGCACAGCTCCCTGGTGACCCTCCTCCACTGCAGCCAAGCTGCGGTAGCATCGGTATGTTCTTGAGCATCTACTGCCTTGAGGTTTAGCCGTAGGCAGTGCTTGCCGAGCTTGTTCTTCCACAGCTGAACCTACACATTGAGCTCTTCTCTGTTCGTGGCAGCAAGGACACACATCATCTGCGTACAGCATCGACCACGGATGCGGGACTTAGATGTTCCTTGTCACCGTGTCCATGCAAAGGATGAATAGAGTAGCAGTGCTGAGTCCTGGTGGACGCAAGGATCCCCTCTCCATCTTCATTTCTGCTGATAAAGCCATTGCCACCGTGGATTTCGGGGAAACCATCACCTTCGGCTCCCACATCAAGGTCGCCACCGAGTACGAGTGACACTTGCTCAGAGACGCTGATCGTTTGTATCAACACGGGACTGCTCTTTCTCTTTGTCGGTGCACCCAACCTGTGGGGCGTAGCAACACACCATGCGGAGCTTATTTTCTTCCAAGTCGATCTTTAGCGACATGAGTCTGTCAGAAACGCGGCACCCCTGTACCACGTCACGGAACATTTCGCTTACTGCAATACCGACACCATTCTTACTAGAAGACCCATTTGTAGCATAGTTTGTAACCGCCACCGATGTCTGCATTTCGCGTCTACCTATCTGGTTTCCTGGATGCACACTACTTGCACTCGCCGCTTGGCGAGTATAAATGCCAATTCGCGACTCCTCCCCGTGAGTGAGCCCAGTAGTGATATTCGCATGCGGGAATTTTCACATTCCGGGAAAACATGGAAGGAATTAGGGGCTGTGGGATTTTTTTTAATGAATTTATCGCCGTCTTGGCCTCTTCCTAATTTTAGAAAAAGCGTTTCTGACAAACAAACTCATCCAAGAAATCAACAAATCAACGGAATGAACCGGTATGTTGCCAAATAACTCTCAGAATGAGAGACTAAAGCCGTTCTGTTCATTACTTCGTCTATCCGTCTTATCTCTCAAAATTTCTATGGTCTTCAATGCTGTCTGGTGCCCACTGTTTGCGCGCCTCTGCTCCGAAGAAAAACGAACCAGTAAACGGTGACGGAGTGACTGACCTACCAGTAAGCCCTTTTACGTTAACCTGATATGATTTTATTGTCTAAGAGCGCTGGGGTGACCTGGATCGAACACTTGGTTGACACACTCGAGCACCTGTCCTTCTCTTGCGTCCACTCTAGGCAGACTCCGCCGACGTTTGTTTTGAGCGCATCTCGTTGTAGCTTATCGATTGTGTGATAGTAAATCAATGTTGCGCACCCTTATAACCCTTAAATAAAGTATGTTTTATGTCAATTGTTCAAACATAATCTTGTGTAGCCTTTTAGTATAGCTGATTCAAATTTATCATACACCAAATTATTAATGCATGAAAATTACAGACGTAAGCCAAGTATCAAACCAAAAAAATACATAGAATGTTGCTTTTCTTTTGGACGTCAGTACCTGCAGTACTGCGAACGCTTATCTTTTTTGTTCTTTATCATAGGCTGCATGTGTCAGCTTTTTTTTCAATCTGACTGCAAGTCTTTGGCAGCCTGGAAATCGGCTGTTACGACCTCCGGCGTATCTGTAGGAACTCTTTTGATTTTTGAAGCAATATACACTTCGATCAGGCCAAGAGATGACTTCGATTTCTCTATTATAATTTCATGTATTGATATCGTGGCAGCTAGGTGTTACAACCAGTTTGATAGACATGTTTGACGAATGGAAGTCTTGATCTGTACGTACTATGCTATAAGATTGTCATTTACAAATAGCCTAGGCCACACTGTAAAAGACTCGTAAAGGGTAGTAGCAGCGTAATAGGGATTCACGGATACCTAAATACCGTATTTGGGTATCCGTGTAGGGACTATAAGGGGAAATATTATGCAATGTCATATCTTCGTAAAAACGTAAAAAAAGCTTTTTTAAAAGTTGTGGGATTTTTTCGACCTGCGGGAGAAATTTGATTTTGAGCGATATCACCACTGAGTGTGCCTTTGCTCATTGATGCTATCCGGAGTTTTGGCAATCGCTTTTGGACTTGCTTCTTTGGCATACTCCGTCCTTGAGTGGGTAGCCCTTGTCCATTTCTTGCGTCGGTCAGGCGAGGACGACGCGCATCGCTTACATGCTGACTTGTCACAGAGTCAGTCGCCGCTTATGTAGAACTGAGCCTACCGCTGGTTGTCAGGCAGACACAGAGGCCCAGCCCACCAGGCCGCTGCCAGCTGCTGCACAGGCTGCTACTAGGGTTTGAAATCAGAGTTATCCTTCTCTTTGGTGATATTACCTAAATAGGCTTCAAGAGCAGCACCAGCCATAGCAGGGTTATATTAGGCTGGCGCCCTTTACTCGCCAATGAACCGTTGTTGTCAGCGTTACCCGACGGGGACCACGAAGGGATAACAATCGGCTGATGACCATTTCAAGGGGTGAAGACGCCACTCTACACCCAACCACGCTCAAAACCAAGGTCTCCCACCCGCGAGATTTCAGTGTGGTGCAGGAAATGGCAATAACAGTTAAATCCTACAAAATCACATTATCTCTTTTTGCCATCGTGATCCATCTAATGTTTACGTTCTCAATAACCAACTCCTCTAGGCAATGGACTTCCCAAAGGATCTTAGTGTGGTCATCTCGAACGACCTCAAATCCACCAAAACTTCCTGATATCTACCGAGAATGCACACATGGGTACTTTCTGCTATTCTGCGACGTTTTGTATCCCGTGAGCCTGATGTTCTTCTCCGCCTGTACAAAGCGCATGTTCGTCCGTACTTGGACTTTGTTACGTGTGTGTGTGGAATCTCCTTGCTGCTCAAGAATTTGCCTAGTGATCGAAAAGGTTCAACGGCTGTTTGCTCGTGTGATTAATCTTTCGGAGCATTTTTGCGAAGACCGCCTTCGAATCCTTGGAATAACAACCCTAGAACTTTTGAGAACCAGGACCACTTTGTAAAAAAGACATTTTCAACAGGAGCCCTAATTTTTTGAATTCAACGTTAGTAGCAAAATTGAGAACTGAAATTTTCCGTCCAGCGCCATGTGTCATCATTTAGTCATATCTTTCCATCAGCATGTGACAAAATGCGACATGTCAATCGGCATATGACAATTCTGCAATATTGAAATTCATCATTGATCCAAATGCGGCAGCCCACTCCTGATTTAGTTCTTAGATGTCATTGACTAAGTCACATGACGAGAGCACCCCCTTTTCTCTCTGGTTCAATGCAAGCCAATTATGATGGGCAATTAATTCATGCAGCCTGACGAAGTTATTATGCCTATCTTTAAATTAACTTCTATTTAAAATAAGTCGAACTCTATTTAATGTTTTTAAATTAGGTAGTTGAGAATTACATGTATGGCAAATAACAATCACTGTTAGTCATTCCATCGAGTTTGTTCGCTTTGCACAGTTCTTGGAATAACTAATCTGAGATTTTAGTCTAGGGATTATCTGTACATGAGATATGTTTGGCTATGACCTCAATCAGTGCTAACTTCTCCATTGTTCTCATTTTCTCATCACACGAATGCACACGAGCTGTGGATAGGATTGCAAAAATCAATGCCAAACATTGCCGTCATTGGTCGATGAATCAGTCGCCTGACAAATTGAATACAAATGAATGCAGCTGAAAGAAATAGCATCGACTTTGAACAGAACTGTGCATTAGGCTACACTTCCAACCCGAACATCGTCTTAGGTACCTCGAAGCCATCATTGACAAAGCAATGATGGATTTAAGACCCCGCTTATGTTTAAGAGCATGCAATCATGTTCAAAAGCATTTTCCTTCTTCCATCTCTCTTCACGATTTACCAATGAACGGCAACGTTAGTGTATGAGATTGTTGCAGCAGCTTATATCTTATACATATGCTAATATATATAGATTACGAGTATTTAGTGGAACAATAATGTTTTATCAAATTTGGGTAGACTTCTGGTATTCAAGATGAGAATAGGTAGGCCAACGTATATGATTACCATATTTTTGTTCTATCTCACACAAAAAGACGTCTATCACTGCAGTCGGTAATAGGCATAATCACCAGTAATTTTTCAAAATTGTGAAATTTTGGCTGAAATGTGCGGTCGGGGAAAGATTCCCTATTATCAATCATGGAAACGGCATCAAATAAGAAATAATTACGTAGATATATATATTATACATATAATATGTAATCTAAAATTTTTAAATAGAACTTGATTTGTTTTAAATAGAACTTGACTTATTTTAAATAGAAGTTGAAAAGGTGTAGAAGTATTCGCGTTTGGGAACTCATGATGAAATTTGTCAGAAATTATGTGGATAGTTCCTATGGGCTCTGCGAATTGGGTCAAAGTAGACGCGCACATGTATCTGGGAAAGGGACAGTAGACACCTAATCCGGTATATAATATTGCATATATGTTTTTTTTATTTCATGTAATACTTTTGTGCTTAATAAATTGAGATAAAAGCCTCATATTGAATAGATTGCCTTCTTGTAAAAAGTATATGTAGAGACATTATTGTTGTACAGACATTCATTGCACAACTTCAGTAAGCATCGGGTGATGTAGCCTGGCTAGCTGTTTACAATAAGTTGCCGGACCACGCCCTCCCAGCTCTGTCCAGCCTTAATCTATAGTGAACAACTATGTAGCTTTCAGACAATTTTTCGCATTTTCATCAATAATCAACTGATAATCCAGTCCTCCAGTTCTCGCGTGCTCTTCTCAGCTGTGAACACTGAAATGTACGCATATTAAAAGGCTTGAACTACTATTCTAGGCATAGAGTAAATATATTAGGTAGAGTGGTAACTCCGCATTTATTAAATCCCCAATGTGTATACACTTTCGATTTTATTAAATGAACTCAGGGGAGATATATGTGGTATTGTCACCGAATGTGAGATATGCAAATTTTTGCAGTTTTGAAGAAATTACAACGGAATTGAGTGATCATGATTGTAATGCAGAAGGAATGATGGTACTATCTCACAAATTTTCATGACAGCCTTGGAGATTTAATCTTTGCTAAATCAGCAATTCGATGGGTTCCAATTACTTACATGCTCAACCTCAAGAGTATTTTCTTAAGCGTGATCATATCACAGGCAACCTGCAACTGGCAGAAAATCACAAAATCAAAGACAATGATTTCATTTAACTTTGAAAGATGTAAATGGTTCCACATCACTAGTCAGATTCAAGAAGTGAAACATGAATTTAATGAATCATAAAATCATGCCGGTGAAGATTGAATTAAAAACTTGAAATTTCAGTCAAGAAAGCACGAATAATATCGTGACTTTTTCATGAATACTTCCATTATAATACAATTCATGAAATTCCCTTGATAATCAGCTTGATTTCCGCTTAGTTAGGATGCTTATTAGCAAATATTCATTCCTTTTGATATCCAACTAGTTTCATACTACTGAAATAGGAGAGTCATCTCAGTAGTATATAGTCAAATTTTGGCCTTTTTCAAAAGTGCTCAAATAATTTTTTGGACGACGGGAACGTAATTTCCGCAAAAGACTGAATCTTTTGATATAAAAATTTTCACTGTATACAGATACTTTTTTGAGTCGACACTGTACCTATATATCCCTACTCTATGATTCTAGGTACTTTCCTAATTTTTGGGTCACAGCCTTTATAACAATGAAGGTGCTGACAGTTTCACTAAAGGTTGCGCAAAGCTGTTTCTAGTCTGAAAGAAATAGTGAAATCTTCCGGAGATTATTGAGGTTTTAACACATAGAAACGCTAGTATGTACTTCATAATTGGATCTAGCTTCGCAGAAGTATCAGAACTTTGTGACTGATGAGATGCGCTACTTAGGTGAAAAGTGCTGTGAGCACTGCTATTCATTTCATATGTATGTGCCAGTTATACAGATGCTGACTGCCAATGTCAGTGACGGTTAGGGACACGAAAATTAATAGCACGAATTGATGAGCAGAATCTGTTCGGTACAACGCTTTTTGAAATGTTGATTGGGTTCCGTAAATTCATTCACATGCTCATTCTTCGATTCATTTTATATGTTTTACTAGCGTTTTTTTTATCTGCAGGTGAAGCTGTGTGATTTTGGCTTAACCCGCCGCGTGAACGACGGTCGAGACTATTATCGTTTCGAGCGGAGAGGAATGCTTCCTGTGCGATGGATGGCTCCTGAATCTCTGCATTCGGGTGTGTTCACCATCAAGTCTGATATCTGGTCGTTCGGCGTTGTTTTATATGAAATAGTCACATTTGGTAACAAACCCTACCGCGATAAACGGAACGAAGATGTCATTGATTGTATGCGTCTCGGCAATGACTGTCTACTCCGCTATTTGAACCGACCCGAAGAGAATTTGCCTAAACTGCTGACGCTGATGCGTGAATGCTTCCACTATTATCCCCATGAGCGACCCGACTCGGCGCACATTCTTAATTATTTATTGTCTGATCCCTGCTGTGTTCGACCGTGTCTCGAAGAAGTGCCTCCAGATCCCGGTGAGCTACCTGCAGGACTTCTTGGCCCAGATACGGGTGATCGTCGACGGGGAGGCAGTGGTGGTGGAAACGCTGGGACAGATCGTATCCGTTTTCACAGTGGTCGAAATTCTGTCCCCAGTAACAACACTGGCTTTGACAGTGTGTTTATTGATCAGAACAGTACTGCATCGGGACTTGCCCAACACTCCGGTCTTAACAGTTCTTTCCCTCCACATGCGACGACCGCTGTGAGAAGCAACGCACTTCTCAACGCTGCGGTGAACGGTGCGAGAAACAGTGCGAGCTCTAACACCGCTGGGATTTGCAATGATGTGAGAAACTATGCATCAACAGAGTTAATCCCTATGCGTTCAACGCGCAGCTTAAGCGGTGGACTCGGCGAGGAGAATTCTCTAGACAACGCTAGTCCCACTACTGGACTTCTGGAGACGGAGATTTCTTTGGGTTCCGATGTGGACGCTCTCGCTGCCTGTGATTATGATGCCCCCGCGGTGACATTCTCCCCGTTCGCGAACGGCGCTACACCGCACTCGAGAGCATCGGTAGGACTTGGTTCCTCCCTTGGCTCCCTTCATTCGAGAATGACCCATGCATCTTGAGCCCAAATCGTGTCTCCCAGTTTCTTTCAGATTAGGAAACTCGAATGGAGTTCGAGAGGAGAAAATTTCCACCGCAGGATGAATGATTTTTGTCGATGAAAATATTTGTCAGTATTTTACT
The DNA here is from genome assembly GCA_907163375.1 of Prostheceraeus crozeri. Taxonomy (NCBI): domain Eukaryota; kingdom Metazoa; phylum Platyhelminthes; order Polycladida; family Euryleptidae; genus Prostheceraeus; species Prostheceraeus crozeri. The sequence continues at coordinate 232,375 of CAJQUW010003232.1, forward strand.
ATGTAGTCATATTCATATCTACATTACATCATTCAGTCCAATATTCGAGCAATCATATTTGCATAGCAGTATGCATACATTGCATCATCTTTGTGTTTTGCAAATTATTCGCTTGTAATATGGCCTACTCTCTCACGCCTTAAATTGTAGTCAGTCACTTAATGCAGTCGTTTCGGAGTGAAATGTTATTCATTAAAACATCCCATTACATAAAATTAGTATCATGTTTGATGGTGAATACAGAATTTTGTTGACACAAGTTTCATAAATGTTCACAAATCGTTCATATCCCTTTGCCATTAATTCATCTCAGGATAACCGGTACACTGTTAAAACTTAAGCAGGAACAACGTATAATACTTATCTTAGTTTATCAATATTTGGATAATTGCGAGCATAGTAGCACTTCAATTCAACACTCAAGAAACTGTGCTAGAAATACAAACAGGATTAATGTCAATTGTAATATTTGCCCTTCTGTCAGAAAATTACATCTGTTATGCGATATATCTTACCTAGAATAAATGCGCAGTTGCATATGAATATGAATATCTGATAAATTATGTTATTCAAAGTAAGTACAGCTACAATAAAATTTTTGTGATGAATTGAATAATTTGCTTATTCGTGTTCTTTCCTCTGTATCACTACTGTCCCTTCTATTTTTCTGATGCTACTGAAAGAAGTACTAGGATATCATTAAATATGTTCTATGCTTTGTTAGCAATTATTCTCAATATTTTGAATCGCATCACTAACGGCTGGAATCTGTCAATATTGTATCCATTGAATTTTCGATATGCTATCAGACGTTGACTTAAGACTGCGTTTTTTACTGACGATTTACATATCGATGGCATAATTATTTGTTTGGACGCTCATCTTCATGTCATCTGCATAGTATTCTTTACTTTGTCGAATCAGATCATTTGTGAACATTCATATGTACAAAGCTACCTTGTGCGAACACTGTATCTTCCGCGCATCTGTGATTACTAAAGCGATACCCGGAATCCCGTAGTAGTGTATCTGGGTTTTACTATTTGTCTTGCCTTCATGTTCAAATTCGGACAAAAATCATTCGTCCTCTATCAAATAAGATTATACAAAAGATTGAGAACAGATAAGATTATATCGCCGCGTTGCCGTGTGGATAATTGGCTCTCCTCTTGAAATCGTCGACCAAAGATGTTACCTTTATCGATATCTCTATCCGTAATTTCGATAACGATACGTGGATATTTGAGGTCTTGTAATTGAATGACTTAAAAGATAATAGCTGCTGCGAGCAGCAATCATGATCTTGTTAATACAACCTTCATGTTCCATGATGTTGTAACTGTAATTATTCTTCTGTTCTATCTGTGACGGAACGAGATGGTCCTGCTGTATTGCTGCCTCTGCAATTCATTACATATACTTTTGTTTTTTGCTTTAATGATGCCATGCAACATACCAGCATACAACAAACATAGCATACATATTAAGAACTTTACGAAAACTGGCTATTAAAGTTGGTGATGAAAAATGCAGTTAAGCTGCATTTAATTATCTTGTCTTAGAATTGAGATTTTTTAGATGTATTTCGAATAAGTTAGAATTAATACTTCGTAGCAAGATGCTAATGGTAATTCGCCATGACTCGGTAAGTTATTCAAACTGCTTATCGATATAAATAACGGAAATGAAGAATATGCTCGCTACTTTATACTCGTTCCTGTCTAGGTGATAAATACTCACAATGATTCGTACATACTGTGTTTTAGACGAAATGTCGCAATCTCTTTAAAATTTCATGAGTAAATTCATTCAAATACACTCAAATATAGATCATCAAATGACATCATTGGAGCAAACTAGCGAACATTGTGTTACTTCCAGATATGCATCAAGACCTTGTCTAAACTGTAAATTTTGTATATAATAAATGTTGATCTGGTAAATGAATTTCTAGTTTTTATACCTTTCGTTTGTTTTGCTCTGATTTGAAATAGCCTTAGGCTAAGTCGGGAAAGCATCTTTGATGCTCTTGTTTTCGAAATGTTTTCTGGGCAATCTGCAGTGCAAACCCGTCACAAAGTGCAATTGAATTTATCTTGAAGTCACGAATTTGACAGATATTGCCTCACATAAGCACGTTTGCTTTAATGAAATTGCAGACAGGCCTACATTTATTAAGGAGGCTCCATATGACTGAAATAAACCCATTTTCTGTTAGCATGTTGTTGATATCACTCAGGGCTCAAAAGTTTTTCTGTAATTCCGGGAAATTTTACTCTTCTGGTTGAGTCACGAGATTCGTGTAAACTAAAAAAAGGAAAAACGTAAAAGGATGGTTAGCATGTGAGAAACGGAAGGATAGGTGGGAAATGTATCTTTTTGAGAAAATTAGGCTTCAGCTGGGCTACCGATAAAAACATTGCATCAGATCTACATGTCTGCATTCGGAAACTAGAGCGGACAGAAATGCCTTATACAATAGAGACTGATGGCACCACGCAATTTAATGATAAAATTTCAGTTTAACAAAAGACTTTTTCTATAGGTTTGTTTTACCGATGATGAGTGGCTACTAACTAATTTATCAGTAGATCTAAATATTGAAATTTATGATATGATGTGAAGATCATCGAAACGAGAATTTATTATCATTGCAGTAATTTAAGTAATAATAAAGTCATCAAGCATTAAGGAGTAAAATTTGATTGTATGTAGTACTTTGAAGTATTTATTCAATTGCGATAGCGTGCAACAATATGAAAGTGGACGCAATAATTGAAATTATTAGTCCGCGCTCGCTCGACCACACGACAAATCTTGATTAGTGAATTTTACACCATTGTTTCTTATTAGCTTTGAGGACATCATTCATTTTTTACATGTTATCCAGGCCAGCTACGTGAAGACAGTAGACACTTATACCCTCGCCATGAATTGATCCATGGCACTACTGCAGTTTAGTGCACCCTCTATGAAAGAGACGGAAACGCGCCTACTGCAGTTTAGTGCACCCTAAAACAACGGCGCATTCTCCCGCAAACGATGACTACGCACATTACACCGAAGCGCGCGCTCGGTGTAATGTGCGAAGACACAAAGACACTCATTTATAACTATAGGGAAGAACGAACGGCATTCATTCTGTTGATTAAATCATGTTGTTCTCACATGCACTTTAGGGTGCACTAAACTGCAGTAGTGCCTTGATCCATTTCGTGTTCAAATGTTTGCAACAATGATGTAGTGTAGATCATATTGAATACTCAAATGGCTGCACTTGAAAATTGTTCTATCAGTTGAGACACCAAAACACTTGTCGAACACTCAAAAAGATGCCTCATTGACGCCAGATTGGTTTTGATCAAGAATTAAAAAAACAGCAAAGTACCGTTGTTGTAAAAGGCATGCAATTCCATAAATAACAAAGTCCCTCATATCCATTTTCACCTCATATCACCTCGCTCTGTTGGATATTTCTGCAATAATCGTACGATGAGATAAGTGGCTGATCCACATCTATTAAAGGAGTCTTATTGTCTCGGTTTACTGCAATGAGAAGTCATTCGATGAATAAGACTGCCAAACCTGCGCATGAACGCACGCGCGTGTGTGTTTTGGAACCCTAGATGCCCGTTTTTGGATAAAACATGCATGATGCATGTATCATGGATAAATCCTATCAAGAAATTTCATTCCTTATTAAATAAAATGGTCTATTTTGGTGTAGATATAACTATATTAATAATATTTAGCATTGTAAAGAGTGGGAAATGTATATAAAAATTACTCAGAATAGTAATTTGGAATTGTACATGGTAAAAACATCGATGATCCATGTACGTGGATAAAATACATAATTAAAAGAGCGTTTCCTGTAGAGAAGAATTGTCCATTTGAGTTAGATACCGACTTTACTAATAATATTGATGCTGTAAGAATTAACAAATGCATTTAAATTACTCAAAGAATCGCTCATGGATAAAACATCGATGATCCATGGATATCGACATGTGAAACATATAGGGCCTATACGACATATGAAATATGCATGTCTACTATTATTTCGAGTGTTTTATATATGCCCTTTATATTTGATGAAATGGTGTGTATAATTAAGATATTCAGGTGACTTCATCGCTTATCTCTTTCTCACTCACTCACTCGTTCCTCTTTTCTTCCTCTTCTTCTACTCATTTTTCATCATCTTTCACATTCACTACATGTACATTGTAGCTACAATGGCAACAACATCAGTCAATGCTGACGAACAGGTCAACAATATTAGGCCTACACATGACATACTTTTTCAATATTAAGCAATTCTATCGGCACACATTTTTCTTCTCAAATTGAAACATTTATTGAAGTTTCTAAGTTCCACACCGTGCCCATCAGCAAGTCGACTTTGATCAGTTTGCTCGTGTGTTCGCTAAATTACTTAGCTAGTAATTTGCAAAACTTATGATATTAAATCAGCATGTAACTGAACCAAACAATTGCATAAGTATCTCGCTCAGTCTGCGTAATCGTATCTCGCTTCTATAACTTTCCGTCACTATATTAAGGAAATTCGCCACGCGCACGCAGCTGAGGAAGTTCGGTCACATTGTTGGCAGCCTGATCGTGGCCGTATTCGCGAGCCATGAGCGGTCGATAATATTCTCTCGCTGGGAACTGTTGATACCTGTGACTCAGCGTCCCTGCTTAATAATTATTGTCCGCCCATCACGTGGGACCACAGAATTAAATATTTTGTTTATCTGCTTCGGTTTGCTAGAAGTGTGATTAATACGAAATGGACGGCACATTGAGGAGCCTATTAGGTGGCCAAAAAGGAATTCCTAATACGAGATAGGAAAAAAGTCGTGCGTCGCTTGCGGATTAATGTGAGTTCCAGCGAAGTGCTTCGATTGCCAAAATTCCTTCAGATTCGAAGAATTCAGATCATTGACCACAAGTTTTCTCCATAATGTTGACCCTTCCGATCATTATTATAGAAAGTAGCAGGCGTACGAAAATTAGTTCACTTGATGTTTTCACATCCTCTCCTCGGAATTGCTCACTGTATAGTGCATACATTGAATCGAAGCCAGGCATCGATGTGTGTTTTGGTGTGTGCGAAGTGATATCACAGCACGCACGCATCTCTCACTGGCTCTGTTGTCCTTTGCTGACAGCTTATTGTTTGCGATTTCCAATAGCAAGCGATACACGAATTTTCCATTCGAGAAGGAGCAAGTTGTCTAATTCTGTGCCATTTCGATATAAGGTTACATATAACTCTTCCTTTCTAGGAAACCGAAGCGCGCGCAGATGAATCTAGTTCTGTGCGTGGGACAGAAAAATGCGCAAGTTGTGCGCTCTTCGTTCTCGTGAACCCGTGTTAACTGCTTAATATTACAAAAGTCAGCGCATCAAGAGGATATTCTACTTACACACCTTTATTTATTCATCGTCTATGTTTTTTCATTATCTTACTTAGTTTTCATGCACAACATGGAGCACAATTCAAAAATGAACACTCGCTTGTAGTTAGTGAGTTCTTCCACTCAATGAAGCCATCAAGTTCCTTTGATTTGTGCATCAGAATTAAAAATTCATCACTTGGATCAAACCGCAGAAAAAGGGTAAGCTTCTAAATGTTTCCAAATTTATTTTGTCAACTTACAGCATTTAACTGCAAGTCTAGGTACATGTATTTGGAAATCCCGAAAACAAAATCAAAGGAAAGATTTGGTCATATGATACAATCGATAAATCAAAAGTTGGTTTCCCGGGACGAACACACCAGATGCTTTTGTTAAATATTTGGCAAATACTTGACAACATTTTACTAAACTTCTACTAAAATTTTATCAAATATTTATCTAACATAGCTGATGATTTGCCAATTTTTAGCAAATAGCAAATTATTTGGTAAAATTCTAATAAAATGTCTCAAATTTCTCTCTGATATTATCTTACACAACTCTTACGTGAATTCCCAACAAAAAACATTCTAAAACTGTTCAGAAAATGTCGTGAATTTGCTATAAAATTATTCCAAAAAATGTTATATGTTCAAATGACAATACATGAGAATATATTATGAAAATGTTATCTTAAAACATTTTTAGAATGTTTTCTAGACATGTCCCAATATTTTGCCACAACATATATCGTAGATGAACTGTAGTTTTATCAATAAAATGTGATCATCCTGCGAATCCACTTAATGAGTCAAGATGAAACTAAGTTTAACGATGTGTAAATATTGCATTATAATTATAACATGTATAATTTACACATCATAAAACTTGTGGGTTTGATCTTGACGCATAAAGTGGGTTCGCAGACCGCTCACATTCTATTGATAAAATTACAGTTAACCTACGCCGTAGCAAAACATTGATGAAATTTACCGTTGATATTAATTGAATATATTGTTGATCGAAGTCATCCTGCTGCGAAATGCTCCAAGGATTAACAGCAGAAAAACTCAATGCTGCTAAAACCAAAACATTCGGAGGCAGTGACAAGAATAGCCCTACATATTTATACATTATAACTGTTGATTGCTGTCATCCTGCTACGAAATGCTCCAAGGATTAACAGCAGAAAAACTCAATGCTGCTAAAGCCAAAACATTCCGAGGCAGTGGCAAAGAATCACATAATTTAAAGACTCACCTCATCAGCAGATGTCAGCCTACAGAACTGTCGTAATTGTTCCTCTACATCAATTGTGCTGGTTTGGTCAGTTTCAATCAGTTCCCATTTATGATATCTCTTTGATAGACAATGATACTGCGGTCTGAAATGCACAATAGAGTTTTTGATGCAAAAAGTATTGAATGTATTTGACACACATAAGAGAAGGAATAGGCCATACAGAATGTAGCATAATTGAAAAATAGGAAGATGACACAGGTTTTGATCGAGCTTCTATTATAAGAATCAATCAGGTGATATTTTTAACTATCTTAATAGTCTTTGATCTTAGTATCTTTTATCATCCCAATAATTTACAACAGCACGAATTAATCCATAACACATTTTCCCACGGTGGACAACATATGCCGGTTAAGCAGAAAATCCGATTTGATGTCAAATAATTTCCCCATTAACTGAAATCAGTAACAATAACGTACCCTCAAATGTCTTGCACAAATCCAAATTATACAGTGAAGCATTTGACATATTTGAAAAACCACAAAAATTCGTATTTAAAAAAATATGCCAACCCTGCATGTAGGCCTGACAAACGACGGTCTAGATGTGCACGCAAGCTGCATTATCGACAGTATCAATCAGCGAATTAAAAGAGGATTCAATCTTTTTCCATACGACCAGCTGGTACAGTGATAATAGTGTGGTCCCAAAGAAGCCCTGTGATCCTGATGTTTAGCACGACCACTTCACTTCAGTCATGTATCTTGGACAGTTTCAATGCCACATTGGTGGACTACTTTTTAGTATCCCTTTCTCTCTCAAGAATAGATTTTTAGTAGATTCAATGACGCATGGGACGACTGCTGTGCACATTTCTAAGAGGTGCGCGCTGTCATGGTGAGGATTGTCCATAGAATATGGATTCTCTCTCTATACTCGATGCTGATGAATTTCAGAGGAAGTTAACTTTCTCATGATTTGATACGATTTGAAGAGCGATCACACTATCATCATCGTACCGACCAGCGCCCGAATGAAACACCCACTGGAAGGCAGCCGCATACGCTGCGGATTCTATTCGAGAATCCGGAGAACGCTTGCAATTTTTTTAAATGGAGGAAATTAATGTTTATTTACCACCCCTATTTTTGGGAAATATGCCTCATCATCAAATATCGGAGTCTCCATCTCCTATCATGATGAATCACACGATTAATTCTTTAACTGAATGTACATTTTATTTGGTAATTGAAGGACATTATAATTTGAGTGGTTGGCTTAGAATGTTTTTTCAAGTCATCTGTTTTTACACCTGATTTACAAATACAATTTATTTGCTACTCACATGTCTGAATAATAGTGACGCACCATATACACTTCATCTGGACACTCGACGCTAATGATCTTAAACAAAGGATGACAACATGCACATTACAGTATCTTCAATGAATAGAGAAAACTGCGCCGTCAGTCTTCACTTCGACGAGCGGAATCACACCCACACACTACATGAGGAATCCGTGAACTGACTGATAGATGTAGAGCGCGGCGAAGAAATGCTTTGCAATGTTCGAAGTCGGGAGGCTCGCCATCTTGAAGACATGATAATCCCCTCTCAGAATAGGTCAGAAATAAAAATTCGATAATTGCAGAGGTTGGGATGCATTAGAATAAAGTAATGCTTTAGAAATAATCATGAAAACTGATTACTCGTGCAACATGCTCGTGACACACTCGTGAAACATCGGGAAATGATAGCAACTCTCTGAGCGCCTTATACAGACTTCTAAATATAGCACCCAATATAGGATTCTCGTCACGGGAATTCCTATCGTTTCCTGAGAACGATTAGAGCAAGTTCGAAGCGATTGCTACAGTTTGATAGGATCTCAGAGTCGGTGAAATTTCACACGACTTAAACTGTTTCTTCGATTTAAGGCTCATATCATGACGTATCGAGTAGCTTTCACAAAGATAATACACAAGATTCATACAAGCAATATGGAAGTAAAACATACAATTTCGAACACAAGATCTGATTGCTACATTCGTGCTGAAACTTATTTTCAAGCTCATTTGACCAAGCATCGAATCACAGGTCTTCAATGAGAGATATTAGTGAATCAATGCCTTTTGTGACAATTTCTCATCGATTCTTGTCAATCAAAAGTTTAATGATCCTGACAACACACTGCGTTTTTGATGGCATATCAGATCTTATCTGAAAACATGTATTTAATTAATGTTTTGTTCTGACATTTAGGGTAATTTGACTAATATTTCATAAATATTTAACAAAATTAATAAGTTTTTTATAATTTTATTATTTTGCTTAGAAACTGGTAGGCCTCTAACAAAATTAGCAAACATAGTAGGAATTTATCAAAATTTCTATTTTTCACAAAATTAGCAAACAGCTAGCAAGTTTCTAACAAAATTATTCGGTTTGCTCGTCCCGGGTTATTGACCATGAACACGTAGAGACATTTCTATGACTGTGCTGCTATCTCTGCTATTAATTTTGCAAATACTAGAAAGCTACTAGCGTCATACTTAATTTAATTTACTGGCAACAACAAAATATCTCAATTCCTCTTGGTTCCTCTTAGCACCACATTTTGGGAGTTCTTTATTTATACATAAATATCATAGCTATCAAGAACTCCTAAAATGTGCTGCTAAGAGGAATTCTTAGCATATTGAATTCAAAGTGAATAAGTCTTTGGCATGTGACATCATTTGTGTGATGGAAAACCCAAGACTTATTCACTTTGAATTCAACATGAGAATGTGCATGCATATCAGTTTTCACGACGACGTTTCTCGTTGAATAATCGATCAAAAGTTGATTGTGTCGTGAAAAGAATCATAATCAAATGGGAATATGTTGAAACGGTAATACACTGCTTTTAAATTCGTAATTTCTGATTGCTTTGAAAATAGCACAAAAATCTGGGCATGTTGAGACAAAATAGTTGCATGCTAGAAACTATGAGCATGAAAGAACTTAATTAACGCATTAAAACCATTTCAATTTAGCACTTCAATAGTAGGCTATACTTGTGCTATAGCATCAATATTTAGATGACAAATAATTGAAAAAAAATTTGAAACAATTGAACATGGTATAAGGCATAAAAAATCTATTCCAGGACTACAAAAAGTTTAGATGGAGAATATTTTTATCAATGCGGACAAACTATTGAGCTATTCGATATCTGCTTAAGTTATACAATTTAATCTTGTTTCTGAAAAATGGATCCATCAAGGAAGCTTATTTAAATGGTCACTATTTCCATTTCATAAATATTGAACTGAAAACCTGTAGCTAACGCCCATGATATTCAATTAATTTTTTCAGAATTGCTACATTTTAGAAAATGATATCAATTTGATATTTCGAGTCGTTTAAGAAAAATGATCAAGCACACAAAAGGCATAGATGCTACACGACGGACTGCACACTGTAATAAAGATCAGTTATGCGTTGCAGTCCAACAATAGGTTTAGTTTTGCAAAATCAATTATTTTTCATGCCTTACGATTAATATAAAACAATCAAAGTGCAAACTCATTGCATCCCTGACTCATTGCCACTCTTTTATATCAATTTGTGTTTACTTATTACAAATTATGCATCGCACTTTTCATATCATCGTAGGCCTAGTTATTATGGTCACATGTTAGTTGTAGGCCCGCATGTCACCATGAATACCTGAAGAGATGCTGTCATATAAACGGTAGACAAGATGACATTATGTGTGTGTTTGCAGATAGTGATTTTAACAAAATGAAATTACATGTACGGTGTTAATATTATAGAAAATTCAAGCATTCCTGACTATCTTCATCTCATGAACGATTGACAGGCGGTCGGCAATAGGCTATACTCCGTTTTTATTTGCAGATTGCATTTTTCTAAAAACAGTTACCGGTACTTGAATATCAAAATAAAAGAATTCATAAATTGTTAATGATCACAATTCAACCACTCCTGAATATCTTCATTTGCTATCAAAATTCCTAAGAATAATATCGCTTGCCACATTGTCAGAGATGAAATGAGTCAAAAGCAGTTTTCTTAAGTCTTTACCACAACACCTAAAATTACTATAAATGATTTCTCTTCTAAACTTTGAGTAGGCCTACCCATAGAATGTTAATTAAGATTAGTTAAGTATGATAATTCTTCTAGCTGCTCTGCACATCAGCACAAAATTTGTCTTCTTTTTACAGGTGCTTATTGCTGAGGCTGCGCAAACTCGTCGTATCTGTGCATCAATGACTCAATACCTGACCTACGCTCGGCTGTTTTTTCGTCTTGTCTTGTGATATTAACCCCGAAATACTGGAATTATTATTTACCCATAAATCTCTCATATATTTGCAACGTCCCACCGATCATCAGATTCGGACAAACGTCTTGTGGTCCAACTGAAGATGTTTTTTCAGTGACCTCGTATTATCGCTTCAAACTTCATAGTACTAGTGATTGTTTCTCCGTTGAACTGTAAATTTTTCGTGACATCACCTCTATTCTTAAAAATGTGATGATGACGTCGCGACGGTGTTTCAGATGACGTGAAATACGCATTCGGACTGTGGGCATGTTTTCTGGTTGGAAGGATTTTCAAATGAAGGATGATCAAATCCGGAAAGAGAAATTTTCTTTATGTTGATAACAGTGATTTTCATCAAAATTATTTGTATCTGATCGTTCGATGTGTGCTACTATATGAACGTCATCCTATACGGTGGCAAAACTTTGTGCATTTTCTAAATACGTATGAAAAATTGTATTTTTGAAGGATATCCATTCCTTCTGCTGTTTACTTGGGAGAGCAGGGCTCAGTTTTTGTAATCTCTATGAATGCTATCGTACAAAGGATAATTTTAGCAAGAATTTTACCAAATGTAGGTCTAACAAATATTTTCTTACACGATTACTATTGTGCGGAAAATCAATCATGCTTGAAATTTGAATTAAGAACAAAAGAATACACTTCAATCTACAGCGTTATATTCCGTATAGCTCAAAGGGAAGAAGCGTACCGTGCCATAACCTATTTGTTTTAATCAGAAGAAAACTCCATAAGCTGAATGAGTGATCAATCGTTTCTTGTTATAATTTCAAATATCTTTCAACTAAATTTCTCAATAAATTGTCATGTTACCCTTCCAGTCGACAATGCTGCATCAAGAAAATATATAAAGAATATTTCAGAGTAACATCTTCCGAATAATCGCTTGCACTGCCATTTTAATCGTTTTAAAACATTTCTAGAAAATACACATCTGTGATAGCTTTTAGAATTATATTTGTTATTCGATCAGAGCCTTTTTTGAAAAATACCTTATTTTACTAATTACAAATCACATGTAAAAGCTCTTCTTTCTAATTTTTTATTCCATAAATTCATTCGAAATGTTTTTTGAATCGGAGATTGAAAACTGTGTTAGAGACTGATTCATTTGTGTTTCATTAATTCACGTTATGCATGAATTTTCCTTGTGTCTTCAATACATTGCTATAAACATGATGTCGATTTTATACACGGTTATTTAATTTGCATTTGAATGCCTCTGGGACATGTGCAATTTTATATCGAAGATAATGTATGGCCTTGCGCCACATCTATGGAGTGACTGGAATTTGCCAGGGATGTAATGAATGTATTTCAAGTTGTAAAGTGTGCATGTTCGTAAATTTTACAATGTTGTATTCATTCACTCCACGAAAAAAATGTGCTATGAGCCTACAATACAGATTGTACAATGATACTAGCATCGCTGGTTAATTTCATCTATTCGATGGTAAAATTATAGATGTCACATGATTTAATCATTGATATTTCATTGACAAAACATGCATGTCTCATAGATATAACCTGCATGTCTCATGCATATAACATGGATGTCTCATGGATAAAACATGCATGAAAATCATGCATGGCCATGTATGATGCATGCATGATCATGCATGAATCATGTATGATCATGCATGGGAATCATGCATGTTTTATCCAAAAACGGGCATCTAGGGAATATCTTTCTCCGTACCAATTTCCATGTTCTCTTATCCAATGACTTGCTTATCGATTCGTCATATCACAGATAAGATTAACTATTTCATCAGTAATAAACGAGTTCAAACAATTTTCAATACAGTCTGTTGAAGCATGTCGGGTTGGTCCACTGACTTCCCTGACAATATGTCTTCCAGATCGACGCCCAACTTGAACCGGAGGATCGCGAAGCCATATTCTATTTTCTCTGTCGACGAAATGACTATTATTTGAGTGACTCTCTTCATCATCACGTAAATCGTCGTTGTCGATTGAATCATCAAATGATTCATCTGAGATAACTTCCTCCTCTTCGACGTGATTTTCTTCCGAGTCCGAGCTGTCTACAGTCACTTCGGGATGTAAAGTCTCGTCAAAACGGTCGATCAAATCTTCAATGTTCGGACGCGCAGCCCTATGCAAATAACTTCTAGCCGATGCCATGATAATGGAACTGACAAACAATAATATAAATGCAATATATAAACAATAACATCGACGCTATGAGTTGATGTCATCTCGCGCTTTCATTGGCTGAAATACTTGAAAGCGTACGTCAGTTACAACCAATCGTTTCTCCTAGACTGCTGAGAGTCTCTCTGTAAGTGTTTGACGCGTTATTATATTGCTGATGAACACAAAATAAAAGTCACGAAAGCGGTGTTTGATACGACACTCACTTTTCTCGTGGTCATCGAATAATGGAAAGGGTGTGACATTTGTCACGGGGTGCGCAGTAGAAGGGTTAATGCAGTCTCATGAAAAATTCATTTGCAAATTAGCCTACTTTCCGCTTAGTTATGATGCTTGTTAGCAAATATTCATTCCTTTGATATCCACCATGTTCCACAGAGGACGTCATCTCGGTATATATACATGAATAATTTGAAAAATTTATTTTAAAAACTGCTCAAATACTTTTTTGGACAGCAGGAACTTATCTCCGTAAACAACTGAATCCTTTGATATAAAAATTTTCACTGTATACAGATACTTTTTTGAGTCGACATTCTACACGCTTATATGTGTACATATGTCCTCAACACCCTTGAATGCGATCATGCACGCATGTTGGCCTTGCCAAAACAGACTTCAGTAGAATACAAGCCGAATTCTTTGTCCCCATTGTCTCAATTAGCCAGTGCCGCATGAACATCGTTCCAATGCAATACACGCAATGGTTATAATTGAATTCAGCTTGCTCTTGATAGTGAAATAGCCTCCATAATTATATACGTCTACATGTGTAGACCAAGTTTGTTTGCAATTCTAGTCTAGCCTATCAGTTCACATTTGATGTAGCACTGTCATTAAAGATCAAGATATTGCTATACGCTTTTGTCTTCAGCAAATTGTGACCATATTCTAAGCAGAGTGCTTGATATGAGGTGCACATACGCTAACAAAAACATTTTGTACTTCATATAATTATGCTTTCGGTACAAAAGTTTTGTTGCATTCATAGAACGCAACTTAATTGTCATCATCAAACTCAATTTTTGCCATTAAAGTGCTGATATACTAAATCATTCTTTCTAATAACTTCTAGATGACAGACCTAAACGGGAGTTCTAAACTGCACTTTTCCGTTATCAAAATAAAGTTTCTGAGTAATGGTGTGCTTTGAAACTTATGATTATATGAAATTGAGTCGATTAGCTTGCATCAAAAAGTGATAGTTTTATTTTCACTTCATTCGTCATTACATATGGTACTAATGGAGATGGCTAATTAAAATAGTGTTTTGAAAGAAAGAACAGCTGAAAATGCATGCAATTGCAATCACTTTATTTATAAATACATATTCATAATTCAAATGGAAAAATACAAAATCAAAAAATAATACTCTTCTTTCCCTTAAGATGCAGACAACGTAGCTGAAGATAACCTTTCCATTTTAAACCTCTGACTCATAGAAGTACTGATCCCGTTCATGCACTGAAAGAAAGGAAAATTCTTGTAATGTAAACATACAGGAATCAAAGTCTTATTCGTCACAATGAATTATTTACAATAAGACACGTCATGGGAAAATAAAAACGAAATTTGTCAGACCGGTTATATATCTGGGCTCCAGGGATAGTTGGGCTCCGGGGGTTGATAGGACTCCGACTCCGGGTGGCCAATATATAAAGCCTAGTTTTTTGAAAAATTAACTGGTAACCTACATCATAGATCATTATAGGCTTACCTGAGCCCATTTTTAGGGATCATTGTTGCATCAATTATCAATCATTTGTGATGAAAGCTCATCATATATCGCTTTCAGTTGGATGCATACGACTCGGCTCCTCCCATCTTCTTGCTGTGTGCTTCACACGGTTTTTCTCCAGTCTCTACCAGGCAGGAAAATCCTCCATCCTTCACCAAAAATATGAGTGCACTTTCAATTTTATTATGCGCTTTAGAGGACCCATCACACACGATTAACGTGAGGGTAAGAGGATAATGTTCTCAAACAAACTAGTATTTCATTTTTGTCTCTGATGTGACCTTTGGCGCATAGGTGTGATCGAGGCTAGGAAGGATTGTCTTCTCTACTGAATCACCGAGTGAAAAGACAACCCTTTTTCATTCCTCAACTATTCCAAGCTTTGCATGCACTGCTGTCTCTGTACTTTTGTTTGACGGAGAAAGTTGATATCAAGACAGTGACAGCTATGTGCACGAGAATAGATAATTTGTTTGTATTATATTTCGGGTCTAGTTATAGGCCAGAGTCCTATCATTTGATAGGACTCCGACTCCGCATCCCTGCTGGGCTCTCAACCCTCAGTCCGTGGAACTGCTAACCTCAGTCTGTGAGATCAGCGTCAGTTGTGCGTGAGAGGGATGCAATTCTCAGACATTTTGAAAGAGTAACTTGTTTTCCTAGATCAAGATTTAGTTTTTCTTTATCTTGCTCATCCGTTCGAGGATGAAACATGGACATCGAACACGAAATCTCAAATTAATGCAATGTCTTTGATGGACAATGGAATATATGTTCATCAGGGAAACCGAATCGAAATGGGATGAGTTACTCAATTTCCAGCCTTTAATTCATCTCGTGCTCATGGAACAAGAGAAATGAAACCATACCTCCAGATCAATTGGAAAAACGTATGGATGAAGGATACTTTGATTATGGTGAAAGGTTGGTCGAGGAATTGATCGACAAACAAAAATTGCCATAAGTCTTGCAGCATTCATTTTCTGAGGTTACTGCTTCCGAGTTCCGAATTTTTTGGTTCAGCTACTTCTACAAAATATGCAACTATAGTCTTTCTACAGCAGCAGGAAAAATTCTAATATTGCTTCCAACTACTAAGCCTGCCTGTGCGAAACCTAGTTTTCTATTTTAACGAAGCATTTTTAGGGTTGCATGCGATCATGATCAAGGATGCACCAGGAAGTGATTTTATCAATGCGCTGAGTTTATCTATGATCAATTTTAGTTAATACATCAAGTTGCAAAATTTTCAGGTTATTTCAGGATTTTTTTAAACTAATTCCTGGGTTTTCCAGGTCAAATCACAAAGTTCTATATTTTTGCAAGTTGGCGGGTATCTTGTTGGGAGTAATAATGCAATTACCAGCAATCTTACTAGGCAATTTAGTTTTTGCTATTTTTGTTAATTTGCCAATTGTTCTTGGCAATTTTGTTTGAACTGTGACTGTTCTAATTTCTACTTTTGCTAAAGTGGCGAGTCTTCAAATTTTACTTGATCCTCTTCAATATTTTGTAGATACATATTTGTATCGCTTTCGGTTTGGAACATCTTCCTTAAAGGCATCTAATAAAAATTAGAGCAGTCTTCCCAGTGCCACGTGAGCTGGTGTAATTGATTCTCGATGATCAGCTCCTTCAAAGGAAAGTGATTTTTGATTTATGATCAAAGTGATCTTACATCGATTCTAATCACTTCAGTCAAAAGTGATTTTCCAAGTACAACTTTTGAAGGACCTATCACCGATCGGTTGAATCTTTCAGCAAATCGATCTATGAGTGAACATTCACTTACATCTATTGTCATCAAGTTCCTCTTTTTCCACAAAATGTTTCTTTTGTCTGAATTTCATCAGTTTTCTTGATTTGACTTTCTTTGCAAATAACTTAACAACTCTTGTGAATGGAAAGCACAAGCTCCAGGTGAACCATTTGCAATTAAAGAGATGAGCACAGCGTATGCCTTGATAACTTCAGTTTCAATTTTGATCAACTTGAGGTCCTGCAAAATCCAGTACAACGTTTGCAAATGCAGGAGCAATTGCAGTTCTTTGAGGATACTTTCTGTTTACTGGAAGAAGCTATCATTTTTAGACACTTTTGAACTACTTTCGAAACTTACCTTCGACCGCGTATTATCCAAAACCTTTGACGAATTGTTCATATAATTGTCGCCATCTATTCAATGTGTATGTTAATACATTACAAGCTCTCCTGTAAATGCATCATTATTTGGCAAAAATCTTCAGGGAAGTAAGAAAACTCCAGACGACCTCCAACCACAATGAGACTTCATTCAACATCAACTGCTGAGTCCAGTAAAAGAATACAGTTATCACATCTTACAAGGATGTTAAATTGACGGTCACCATTTTCTTTGTGTGAAGCCTTTGTCTTTGAAAATTTCGCATTAGAGTTTGTGCAGTTGAACGACAACTTATTAAAAAGACATTTAGTGTGTTTTTGTCTCAGTTTTTGTCGGTATAACTAACAGTTCCATTTGCCACATTGCTAATCTTGTGCTTCACTTGGCATTGAGATCAACTTGTACAGATTGTTTCATAAAAAATGGATCACCCTTAAACATCGCCTTAACTTCAACTTTGTCTAACTCCGCCAAACTTGAACGAATTTCTCTGAAATTTGGAAGATATGTCAGTTGTGCTTACTAATATCATTGTTGGAAATTTCAAGCATGAATATTGAGTTGTTTTCCTGTTATAGATAAAAAAGTAGTAGATAATTTGATCTTCATTTAGCAATGTTACACAAAATCATACCTCACTCTTATAAAATTACATTTGTTTCCTTTGTTATGTAATATGTTGTTCTACAAGCCAAAAGCTATCAAGCAAAACAAAAAGAAAAACGGTCAATCAGAGCCAGTATAGCACCATTATTCATCAACAATAATGTAACTGCTACATGTGATTAACTGGACTTCATGTTCCATAGCTTCCTGACTTCGTTGCGGTGGTGTTGGCAGCACTCCTGATTGCTTTCAGCTAGAAATCTAACTCTTACCGGTTGAAAACAATACAAAGCACAAATGAACAATAACGAGATCGCATTCACAAAAGGCAAAGTGTCAGCCTTGCTAGAACTAGGGTTTTCTTTGCGAGCTACAAGCAAGCGACTAAATGTCCCTTACACAAATGTCCATCGATGGCATAATGATGATTTTCGACTCTGTCGTAAAGAGGGCTCTGGCCGTCCACGCAAAACATCCAAACGTAGAGACCGCCTAATTTTGAGATTTGTTCAAGTTGATCCAAGTCTCTCGTTAACTGAGATGGCTGCACTAGACTCGTCTATTTCTAAGTCCACTATTCGTAGAAGACTTATTGAGTCGAATTTCAAGAGCTGTAAGAGGCCCTTTCAGATCGAATTATCAGATCAGCATACAAAAAGACGTCTCAGATGGGCAATGAGTCATTGTCACTGGCGAAATCAATGGGATCGGGTTGTCTGGTCTGATGAGGCATCAGTCCGTCTGAAGGATAGTGATGGTCGATTGAGATTATGGATAAAATCTAATCAGGAAATTCCGAGACATTTACATCGTCCCCGGGTACAAGGTGGTGCGACTCTACTGATTTGGGCAGGCATTTGGACCAATGGCCGCTCTGAACTTCACATACAGCAAGGAACCATGAATTCTGAACGCTATGTGAATGTTTTACGAATGAACATTGGCCAAATGACAGATCAACTTGGTGATCCATCGACTTGGCTATTTATGGATGATAATGCTACGTGTCACAGGAGTAGTAGAGTCAACTTATGCAAGTCTCAATTAGGGCTTAGGACATTATCTTGGCCAGCTCGTTCTCCTGATCTGAATCCCATAGAAAATGTATGGAGTATTCTAAAACGTAACGTTCGTCGTTCACTGCTACCTACAGATGGCGCATCACAACTTACGTCACTGTTAAAAAGAGAGTGGAGAAAGTTAGATCAGTCAAAAATCAACAATATCATCGAATCAATGCCTAGACGAATTGGTAATGTCATCGACAATAAGGGTAGGGCCACAAAATATTAGCTTCTTAAGAACCGTTACTGTATCATAGCTTATCAGATTATATAAGGACATTTAAATATATTAGGGACATGAAATAACATGAAAAATGCTTTCTGTATCATACTTATGTTTTATTTAGTCAAATTTTAGAGTGATCCACTTTTTATGAAACGGACTGTAGAATTGCCTCAAATTCCCTTTAACTGGTCGATTAACCGAAGGTCAATATAATGCTCAATTTGTTTACTATACTCATTTTCTCAGCATATTCTTCACTTGACCATTCTGGTAGAAACACAGCTTCATCACACGTCATGGTTGAGGACCATTTCATTTTGTTCTCAATCAGCCACTTTAGTCCATTCAAGTTTTCCCTCAAATTAGAAACCAAAATTTCTGGTGTAAACATGTCGGCAGAATTGCTAATTCCAGTGGTGTGTTTGAAGCAGTTTGGATCAAATGAATCATGCAATTGTTGTTGTTGTTCTTTTTAGTTGTACAGATAATAGGCTACTTTGGTCAAGCACTCGAACTGGTCGATTTGAGAACAGGGTGTCTATAAAACTATCATTGTTATTGCGGATATTTGGACGTCCACCTAGTTCTACACACCATTGAAGGCGCCGGACGCCGAAGTATTTGTGTTGATTTGTATACTAATCTGAATAGAAATTCTGCCACAAAACAAAGGTTTTTGTCTTTCTTAATACTCGTATGACATATGTCAGCACTTAATACTACCGGTTCTTGTCTTAGTCTCTTTCGCTCTTCTCGGGATCCGTCATCCTGTTGTTTCTTTTTCTTTTCGTACACTCTCGCCGACTTGTGAATGTTTTTAGAGATACCCACCATCGCAGCATCTCGGTCGCGCACTCAGTCACAAACAAATCGCTGACTGACTAGCGATTCCTCCAGCTGGTTTGCAACTTTAGCTTCTTTGTTGACGTTGAAGACCCTCTCCACCGCAGTTTGGCCGTGACTAAGTGTGAGGACCCTTAAAATAACATTGTTTTCTGGCGTTCCGGGATTAAAAACTTCCTCCAGAAATTGTCCAAAGCTTGAAAGCATTCACGTAACAATTTTTTCCTGAAAGGTCTCTTCTTTCAACCTTGAGCTGATGTGATCCTTTATCATCAGCTTCATGACCCTTGAACCAACTCAACTTGACACCCTCATCAAGATGAGCCTCCAATGAAGCTTCTACCGCCTCGCATTCATCTCTCCGCTTAATCCACTGTGCTGATAGAAGAAATCGTGACTTTAGAGAACATGAAAATTGCAGTTTTGAGAGCACAGTGAAAACTAGGGCTAACGTATTGACGTGCTGGGGCCCAGTTTTTCCTTAGTGAAAAATTGGGGCCCATTTTTTAAAAATCAAGCCTGTTTTTACAGGTCTTATTGTGAATATCAAATTTTGAAATGATTGTCATCAATATGCTCATAGATCAAATACTTATAAAACACTATTTGATGGAAATATTATATTTGTAGAATAAACGTCTTTCGTTACTTTTATATGTAAGTTTTCTTTTGCCTTCTCATTTTCAATGACAAACCCTAAAAATGATATACTTACACTCGTCGGTGTATATATCGTGAAATCAATTTGTACTTCTTGATCCTTTACATACAAGCTACCTTAAAGTCTACCACTTGCGTAACCTAAAACTTAAAAATTTGAACTTAGAAAAGACAAGTGTGTATTCCTGATTAGCAATTACATCTCAATGATAATTTCACTAAATCACAAACATGAAACTTGAACTGTCCAAGACGAAAACAACGTGTATTGTCTTATCAATGACTCTCTTGATTTTTATGATTTTTTACGAGTTCATCGATGTCCACAATCAATGATTGGTTCAAATTTAGCCGAAGCAAACCACGGTGCTCAATATCCAGCCGATTCCGCTTTTTTTGATAAAATGTGAACAACATGGGAAAATCCTATCTCCGCCAGCCATGTAGTGGGAAACGGAAGGAAGTAGGGTAAGGCGACTTTGAAAAGGTTTGGTGCTAGCGTTGTTGTATGCAGCCATGCATAGATACCTTCCGATGCCAATTTATTTTTGAAGGTGTTTTCTTTCATTTCAATAATTTCCTCTGCCATGACAGGATCTAATTCAGGATCAATCAATGGGTCGAAAGTATGAAGGGCAATCAGCCATTGTGGTGGATTGAATTTCAACATGTCATCAAAACGAGACAGCAAATTTGCTTTCAAACCAGTCAAATGCGTTATGCACGAATGAATTATTTCCTTGGATGGTGAAGTTTTCTCAAGGTGTGGAAAGAACTTCAAATTATTTCTTCTAAGCAATGTTATCCAAAGATCGAGTTTTGCAACGAACGCTTTGATATTATCTGAGCATTCAATCAAATTTATTCGCCGGCCTTGCAGCTGCAGATTTACTGTATTCAAATGATAAAATACATCAGCTAAATAATGAATTTTGGACTTGACAAAAGGACTTGGAGGCTCTCAGTTGGCTCGTTTCTAAGACTTAAGGCGGTCTGTTTTTGCTTACCGGTGCTCCTGCCTGCAGATGAAACTTCGTGAAGGAATCCCATCAGAGTTTCCCACAGCTCAACTAACCTTTGAAATGACTTTCCCTTGGATAGCCAGCGTACTTCCATATGCAGAACCAAGTTTCGATGAGAGTCATCGTCACAGAAGTTTTGAAAGAGTCTTTCAAGAAGAGAGTTGCCTTTCACAAAATTTATAAGTCACAACAATATCAACAACATCTTGCATTTCTCCGCCAAGAGATTTGGCAGTCAAATGTTCACGATGAATGATACAATGAATCCATTTAATATGTGGTGCCACTTTCTTCAATCTCGCAACGAATCCTTGATGTATGCCAGTCAATGCACGAGCGCCATCGGTCGCGACATGTATTGGATTTATCAATGGAATATCTTTTTCCTCGAAAAATTCCATCACGGTGTTGTAGATAGATAAACCAGTCGTGTCGGTAGTCAAATTTTTGATGAACAACATTTCCTCGCGCAAGTCCGTTCCATCAAAATATCGGACATAGGCGAGTAATAGAGCTGACGAAAACACTGTTGATTCATCTATCTGCATGAGAAAACAAAGAGTTTCGTAAAATGTCAACCAAACACGCTTCCAACTGAGAACCCATTTCGTCTTGGCGCCTTCGTATAGTGTCATTTGAAAGTGGAATTTGTTTAATCGAATGGGCCGCCGAATCACCCAACACCTCGCGAATACAAACGTCTATGGCTGGTTTTATCAATCGCTCACCAACAGTATCGGGATAACCGGCTTTGGAAATCATCAGTGAGACGCAATAGCTGGGTTTTAATGTCTTGATGGACTTTTGATGCATTTTTCGAGTAAAATCGCACAGTTTCATAGGCGCATTATCCGTGTGTTTCTTCGCTAGACGTTGAAAGTAGGTCATATCTTTTCCAACCGATAATGGATGTTTGTAGGAAATCTTGATGCTTTGATAACTTCGAAGATTTCATTGAACCGTTCATTAGGGTTGTTCCACATTCAATGCATTCAGGCTTTCCATCGTCGGATGATTGGAATCCAAGAAGCAAAAATTCCTCTTTAAAGCGTCTCACACATTGACGTTTGTTCGAAGTCGCCATCGAGACTTGCGCAGAGAATATGATATGAACTCAAACGGCGACAACCAATTTCGATAACTTGCAGTCACCATAGTCACCATGATTTCTTAAGCAATTCGTAAACCGAAATGATTATAATACTATTTATATCTATAAAAGCAATATTAGATATATGCAATAAAAAGATCTATAAAACTAATTCGTTAAGCACAAACAAGAAAAATTATCGTCGTTCTTTTCAAATACTAGCTTTCATTTTCCCGTCACTCACCCAGTACACTTCCAAAAGCCAGGGGCCCAATTTCAAAAGTGTGGGGCCCACCTTGAGAGACACTGGTCTAGACGCACCTGCGTGCACTGGTGCGCCGAAAATTATATAAGTTACATTGAAGCACTGAAGTGTAGCCGAAATATTATTTCTTTTTCACTCTATGATTGATAGTTAATAAAGACTTCAAGATCTTGAAGGTAAGTCCTCTATCTTCTGCTATAAATGTTCAATGCAAATTTCATAAAGTACTAGTAAAAGTCAGTGAACTTATTAGGCTCCTTCAGTGACTCTCATCATAATTAGGCGCAACCAGAAAATTGCAAAAGTTGTAAATCAATCTCAGGACATCTGTGTCTGCCACCGTCTAAAACTTCACGTAGGCTGCATTCATTTTTTCCATGGATTTGTTGCATTGTGAATCAAATAGTCCCCGACTAGTGGATCTCTATCTTTGCTGGTTTAATGTGCTGTTACTTTATAATTTTTCTCTTCCATGATGTTTCTTTTCTAAATGTGAAGTGTGAAATCTCAAATGTGAAATTATGATTTTCAATGATAAAATATACACTTGCTTACTTACTTACTCAAATGGCAAAAATTACTATGTCAGTGGCGGATGAAACATCCGGGTTTTTTTTAATTGTTTTTTTAAAATATATTTTATTTATTAACTTTTCAATAAATTGCTTCTTTTGAAATATATGCACGTACAGCATATAGCAAAGGAAGAGCTTTTCATTGCCAATTTTTTAAAATCATGAAAAATATGATATTTGAAAACATCAGGGTAAATAATGAATGAATAGGAGCAATGTCATCCCAATCTACAAATCATTGTGCATGAGGGTCAACATCTAGACATTCCTCGGTTTCAGTCAGTCTCTTTGTATGATACAACGCTACCAGATCGTACGAAAAAATCCTTCAGGCAGAACGCTGGATATATCTTGAAATTCTATGAACTATGAGATTCCTATGAGACAATGAGATGGACCATGACATATTCGCTATGAAATTCCGAGATTCTCAGGTGAGAGAAATGAGATATTGAGGCCCTAAACTGATTTCTCATGAACTTCTATTACCGTCGCCACTTTTTCACATTTTTCTCTTCTTCCGGAAATGCATCAGCAATTTTAAGTTTAAAACAACTTGAATTGAATAATGTTCTCTTAGTTGGATTAATCATACTGTATGCTTGAAGATCACACTACTACATCTGGTGCGACTAAGATTTCCAGGTAGAATTTACTGTACATTAAAATGTCATATTGTTTACGATGGAAAGAGTCTCGAGTTTTGATGTAAAATTTTAATTTTATTTTTTTCTTTGTAATTAATTTCGGTTTGACCATCATCGGGTAAACTGAACACAAATTCAAAATTCACATTGGCTGGTACAATAGCTTCCAGGAAGTATAGAAATTTAGAAATCTAGTATAGAAATATCTTATGTATAAAAGTCATATAAAAATGGAATAGAAATATAAAAGAATGAACACTACTCATTGATTCGCAGTGAGGTGCTTAACTTTCTGCGATTCGAATATATTTATATCAAGCACATGTGTACATATATTTACATACTTTGTTTTATTCATATCAAACAACATGTTCCTAGCAATGAGTTCCTACATTCAGAGTGGAACACAGGCATATGCCTGCTTGCATGATGTTGCACGCATCGATGCCAATCAATTATGCCCATTGTCTGATGCTGTGCCTGAGCTGGATGTTAATTAAGTCTCTAATATGTGAATAAAAATTTCTGTTTGAAATTATTTATTCGTTGAATCTTGAAATTGGCTTCTTTAAATATCATTGGATCATTGATATACAGCTTTCAGCGTTGCACTTGCACATAATCGGTACGAATGATTTAATCGACATCAAAAGCTTACCATGCAAAAGTGTGAATTGTGATGTTTACGGTGAATTAGCTCTAAAAATTCTTGGAGATTCCGAATGGAATTCCTGTTTCACGTGCACTAAATTTAGTACGGTAGTCCTAAACAGAGCTTCAAGAGACTTGCTATGTTTTTGATGCTTTGCGAGTCATACTAAGTATAGATATCATCTCATTCATAATTTAGTCCTAAGTCAAGGGAACGAATAGCACATGATTAATGAAGGCGAAGCCCAACGACTCCTTCAACTGATAACATGTCCTAGCGTGTGTCAGCAGCTGACCTGCCGATTTCCACAGTGCATTTGTGCCTCTCTCTTTCTCTCTCTCTTCGTCCTCGTGATGGAAAACTACCGCCGTGTATTCCTGCTGAGGACAATATTCTGTCTCGGATTTTGTTATTTCAGAGTAGTCACTACCACATTCAGACGTGAGTGGCAAATACATCTATGTAAAGTAAAAACAAATTCCAAGCCATCTATTCGAAGACTGTCCTCAAGTTGCTACATAAGCGGAAAATTAATTGCTAATAATTGAGTACTGGTGATCGTTTATAAGTCAATAAAGGAGAACATGCAAGGCGGGCTATAATACAGGCCATCTCAACGTGCAGCTGGAGTACATAACTGGAGGCAGGAATTAGCGCCGTCACTTTCATGCATTGTTGTTGATCGCTGCTGATCCCGGTTAACCTTCCCCCGACGAAGACATTTTTTGCGACATCACCGACGAAGCGGGGTATTTTTTTACCCCATTCGAATTTCTCTATTTAATTTCGTAGAAATATGTTTTTAAAAAGAAAACACATTTATAGGATCAAGTTCTTTTAATAACAAAACTCAGTAAAAAAAATTGAACCGGGAACTGCACATCAGAGCTGCACATCAGAGCTGCACATCAGAACTGCATAGAGAACAAGTAACACTGAAATGTTCCTTGCAAACAAAACGTTTGCACTCCATGCAGCGAGTTTTGCATTTTCTGTCAAGAGCTCTCGGGCAAACAAAACATCTCCCAGAACTCGGAAGTGATGCCACTTGATGGTCAAAAACTGAGGCAGTCGTGTCAGCAATATATCCATACTTCTTTGCAACTGACCTCAATTGTGTCGTAATTGATTGAAAATTGGTGTCTTTCCATTGCTGAATTCTTTGTATGATTGCATTCTCAGCCAAATTCTTGCTCATTTGTTCCAGATGAAGGCGTCGTTGTATTTTTACATTTCTTTTAAGAACGGCAGGATTTTTTTCAGTGAACAACACAAATGAATTATAGGCGGCAGCGTCCAACATAAAAAAGAAACAATTTTTGGTCCATCTGTTTGTGTACCGACGACAGGAAAATCCGGCAACCAGTTTATCAAAAGTGTCTACTGCACCTTTCGTTTCGTTGTACGCAATGATGATACTCGGTTTCTTTGCATCATCTCTTTCAACCGACTCGCTGTGATGTTCCGATGAAATGAGAATAACTGCTTTTGACTGATTGGGGACGTAAGAAACAATTGTCATTTGATTGTGAAACGCAAACATGGATGAAAATTTTGTTTTTTGCCTCTGTGGTAAGAACGTTGGTGGAATCTCCCCTTTATTTTTTCGCAATGTTCCAATATGTGTCATTCCATTCTTCCACAGATTCTCATTCAGCGAAACAGATGAGAAAAAGTTATCGGTTGTTATGCCACGGCCAGTTCTGAAGTATGGTTTTGCAAGATCAAGTACAACTTCTTCTCCAACATTTTTCGATCTATTTGACGAATGACTTTTCTTTCCAAGATAAGGTGTGACATCCAGCAGATAAGAAGTTTTGACGTCGTTGATACAGAAATACTTTATTCCGTATTTAGCAGGCTTACTTGGAAGATATTGCCTGAAACTACACTTTCCTCGAAACGAATATAGTTCTTCATCGACACAAAAATGAGAGTATGGTTCGAAAGCTGTTCTTATCTTTGATCGGAAACGGTCGAAAACAAATCGCATTTTGTAAAACTTGTCACAGGAGGTCGCATCAGTTCGTCGTTCTTCAATATCATCAAATGTAATGAATTTTGAAATCAGCTTATAACGATCTCTTGAAAGGATTAGTGTGCAGAATTCCATGTAATGACATGAATTTGGATTCCATATTTCAGCGATGTCCACGTTCCTTTTCTTTGTAAGTCCGAGAAGAAGGCATACAGAAATATAGCCTTCAAGTTCCTCGAGCGAAATTTCTTTGGTATCATCTGGAATTCTTTTGTTGGTACAATTGAGAATGAAACGCAGCATGGTCTCGTCCATAATGTAATGAAAAAAGTCGGTTTCATCTTCACAATCCTTCACAGCGTAAGTTACACCGGGAGACACACGAATGATGTTATGCCGTCTGAATGCTGATGGTCTTGGAGACTTCGTTTTCCACTCAAAATTATTTTTGCCACGAATCAAATCTTCAGTATCATTATCATCTGTTTCAGAATCCGAATTGTTATCACTGTCCAGATAAGATTGATCAATTATGTCTCCTTCTTCTTCGCCGAATTCACATTCATCACTCTCTGTTTCACTGGCATGGTCAGAATCTGCGTTTCTCTCGTCATCGTCAGAATTCTCCAGCATCGACGCTATGGATGCAGCTGACAATCGTGAACGTGAAGCCATAGAAATAATAATTGCAATTGTGAAGGATACAGGCGCGTGAGGTTTGTCGCAAGACGGTGGAGCTGTGTTCACTATTCGACCAATGGCTTGCAATGTCGCTGCTGCCCAATCGGAGCGAATCTCAATCGGCTCACGTGATATTGTTTCTTTATAAGTCAGAATGAGAGATGAAAAGAAGTACAGTAGATTGACAGCAGCAACACCAATTTTTCAATGGTTCAATGTGAGACAGATATAATGACATATACAGAGTGTTCAAAAAGAAACTGTGCACCTGATTATCGTAATTTATGACCAAGTTACTCAGTAAACAATGACTACATTCATGTCTAATGCATCGATCAGTTAATATTGCATTGTTTGATGTACGATTATCTGTGAATAGGCAACTGATGGCTTGAACGATGCTCGAGAATACAATGTTTTCACAAAATCACTGTTTTCGCTGTTCAATTTCATTCATTCTTGACAAAATGGTCTTGACTGTGCAACAGAGAACATTCCTGGTTGAACACACGTTTCGCTGTAATGGGCAATGCACAGATGAGGTTCGAAAACGATTCGAAGAGGCTTTTCCAAATGAAGATCCTCCATACAGAAATTCTGTCAGAAGCCTGATAGCCAAGTTCAGAGAGACAGGATCGGTTCACGACGCAGACCGATCAGGCAGACCATCAGTTTTGAACGCTGAAAAGATGGATGCGATTTCTGAGGCAATGACCAATAGCCCAAGCAAGTCCCTTCTACGCTTGTCCCAAGAAGCGGACATCTCTCTTGGATCGGCTCATAACGCAGTGCGCAAGAACCTGAATCTCTATCCGTACAAGGTTACGTGCTATCATGAACTGAAAGATACAGATTACGAGAAACGTGTTTATTGCAGATGGTTTGGACATGTTCTTGATGACAATGGCGTTTTGAACAGAACATTCTTTTCTGACGAAGCTTGGTTTCACTTGTCAGGTTATGTCAACAGTCAAAATTCACGTCACTGGTCGACTGTCAATCCCCATCAGTTCATTGAAAGCTCTCTCCATTCCGACAAAGTTGGTGTGTGGTGTGCAATGTCTCGTCGGAGAATTATTGGACCAATTTTTTTCATCACACCATTAATGCAGAAAGGTATTGAGACGAAGTGATACTCCCCTTCATGAACGAACTATCAAGACAAGAGGCTATTTTCAGCAAGATGGAGCACCGCCGCACACGGCGAGCGTAAACTTGTCACGCCTGAAAGAAGCCTTTCCTAGTCGACTCATCTCCACTGGAATCTGGCCACCAAGGTCCCCCGATCTGAGCCCCTTAGATTTCTACCTATGGGGAACCGTTAAATAAAAAGTGTTCAAAAGGAAGCCACGCAACTTAGAAGAAATTCAACAGCACATCAGTGAAATCATTCAGGTCATAACTCAGGAAGAATTGGCTTCAGTGTTCAACAACATGAAAAAACGGATTGAATTGTGTATTCGAGAAAACGGAGGTCATTTTCAGCAATTTCTGTGACTGCTCCCACATCTTTTTGTTACTTGGTTATCATTAATACACAAATTACTTGATTTGGAATCATTTGTTTTGATTTTATATTAAAATTAATAGGTGCAGTCACTTTTTGAACACTCTGTATATAGAGAGAGAAGCGCATGAGAACAAATAAAAGCGTCGTTTTTTTCATTTCTTACTCGTCACTCCATGCATTTGCATGCTTTACGTTGCTAAATTAATTGTAGGAGTATACTAGAATACTAAAGAAATCATTAATTCAGAAGAACATATGATCTAAAGACAAAATAATTACAAAACTAAGACCATTTTAATAAGAAAAAAACACCGACGTAGCCGACGAAGTGGGGTAATAAAATACCCCAGTGACGTTAAGGCCATTTTTTCATTTATATACATTACGTTGATCATCAGGCAAATCATTTATTTTTTACAAGTGTGTTTGGTACTTTAAACATGTAAAATATTGCCAATGAAAAATAAGTACAAATCATAAATATCGATTATCAAATACCTCTGGGGTATTTTTTTACCCCTCTTCGTCGGGGGAAGGTTAACAATGACCTAAGGCAGTGGTGGGCAACCAAGTTGGGATAGCGGGCCACCAATTTTAAAAGGCAGCATAATATGCTATATATTCTTTTGTTCCGTATTTTTAAGTGCACACATGGGCTGCTGTACCGTACGCTCATAGTGGTCGTATAACATAACAACATTTTACATGTAAATGCATGCAGCAGTATTGTACGCAAATAGATATAATTTGTTTAATATTAAGGAATGATTATTTACTTTCTACAATTCATGCGAGTGCTGAGGAGCAAACAGGCGTTTAACAAAACGTGGAAGCTTTTCTTTAGTGTAATTGAACGGTAATTTGACTTTTTTGTGGATGTGACTGACATTACCTCATTACGTAGAGAAACATGTTCAGCATGGCATCGAATACTATGTGGCTTAGCATAAACTCGCGCAGGTGATGACCATTTAGCGCTTGTGCGAGAAGATATTCATTATGAAAGGAGCATGGTTGGATAATTCGAATGTAGATTTCTGTTTGTTTGTGCCATCATATTGCTCACTTAGTTGCGAATTAATGGTTTTGAAAATTCTAAAGAGGATCCTTCACCCTTAGATGCACCTCACAAAGGTCGAAATAGGAGTGAATCATTTTCACATCATTGATTCAAATAATGTCAGCGGGCCACTTGAGATATGAGAAGCGGTGGCCCCAATATGTCCCGGTCCGCGGGCCACACGTTGCCCACCACTGACCTAAGGCATGGTGCATTGACCAATGACAGCTCGAAATTCGGTCGTCTGCGCTGTTCCCTAATGCAACGCAACTTGAATAGCACAGTACTGCGGTTCGTGTTCCCTATTCGACACCGTGATCGGACATCTCCTGTGTCTTAAGTATAATCTCTTCTCTACACGGCACCAGACATCTGTGATTTAGTGCAGTCTATCTTCTCTACTATACACGGCATCGGATCGAGCTTCAGTCTGTCTACTCTACAGGGCGCCCGGCATCTGTGATCTGCATGTAGTGCAGTCCATATTCAATTCACGTAAATAATGGGCCGCAAATGTTGTGTTTTCCAGTGTAATGGAAATTATGATGATGCCAACAAGGAGAGTACTTTTCGTCTACCGAAAGATCCTGAGGAACGTGCTCGATGGATTGCCGCCATTCCGAGAAGTGATCTGCCGGAAAGCTCTAACACAGTTGTATGTGAAAGACACTGGCCGGCTAATTATCCTACGATCAAAGTTCATGGAAGAGATAGACCTATCGGTCCACCATCCATATTTGTGTGTGTTGAGCCTAGTCTTACACCCACTCCGCCACCAGCGAAAAGAAAAACTACGAAAGTGAGTGCAGAAGTGAGGAATACTCTTATCAGGTGAACTGCATAGATTCAATGCAAAAGATGTTATCAGTGATCTGAGTGAAAGTTTACGTATACGGGATCAAGATTTGAATATTAGCGATTCTGAATGTACCGCTTTCCTTAATGATAATCAATTATCCATTCTTTCTGTTCGCTACGTAAATGAAACAGGAATACCTATCTTTCTCAAAGAGATAAATGATGACTTTACATTCGAATCTTTTCATTGTGGTATAAGAGTATCGATCGCTTCATTATCGCAAAATCGCATAACAAAACTGAACAGATGGTCGTTGATCGAAGAAGCTATCCGCTTCTTAAGATCGTTAGTAATTTCGCATAAGCAGGATGTTGTTCATCAGTTGGTTGATTCGATGGGTGTAACTGTTGTCGGAGACAAAAAGTATTCTGTATCTTCGATTGTACGAGCATTCGAATATTTCTCCATTTCACGTAGTCTCTATGAACGTCTAAGGCAAGATTTTCAGCTACCCAGGTGAAGCACACTAACACAACTTACCTCAAAAGTGAATAGTCTGGATGATTTCTCTTTTATGGAAACAGTCTTCGCGAATATTTCCGATGATCGCCAAAAGAATTGTGTGCTCTTGTTAGACGAGATCTACGTAAAATCGATCTTGCAGTTTCATGGAGGTTACGTTTTTGGAAAAGCAGTCAACAATCCCGAGGTTTTGTCAAATACGATTTTGAGCTTTATGATTGTTCCTCTTTTCGGTGGACCCAAGTTTCTTTGCAAAATGCTACCTGTTAGGAATCTCACGGCTGACTTTCTTTACGAACAAGTAAAATTAATTCTGGAATACATGTGTATCGGTGAGATTGGCGCTTCTATCGTTGTTGTTGTATGTGATGGAAATCGAGAGAACCAATCATTCTACAAATTGTTTGAAACCGATGACGAAACTCCTTGGAGAACTACGGATAGAATGTTCTCGCATTTTGATTATGTCCACCTACTTAAATGTGTCCGCAATAATTGGATTACAGAGGTCACCCACGAGTTGCAATATATTGAATGCGGAGATTCGAGTAAAAAGACAGCTAGAAGACATAAAGCGGCTCCACCGAATCGAGTCAAAACAACTCATTAAAATGTCAAGATTATCTGAAGTTGCTGTAAGTCCAAAGCCAATTGAAAGGCAGCGAGTGTCGACTTGTTTACAGGTGTTTTGTGAAGAAACGTGTACTGCTTTGAAAGCGCATCCTGATATCACTAATGCTGAAGGAACTGTTTCATTCATTGAGAAATTAGTTCAGTTTTGGAACATTGTCAACGTCCATACTCCCTTTCTTGATATAAAAAAGCGTAATCCAGATAGAGCTGTTATAGGAAACTCCAACGATGAAAGTCTTCAGAAGTTGCTTGATTTGAGTACCATAATCTCAAGTATGTTTCCAGAGTCATCATCTACGCGTTATAAATCATTGACTCGTGACATAGCCGCAAACTTCTTCCATACTTGTCGGGGACTTGTTGATCTATCCATTTATCTGTTAGGATTAAGACATGAATTCGTCATGTTGGGAAATTTCACGACAGATCCCCTGGAAAAGCTTTCGGAAAATTGAGACAAGGTTCAGGTGGTACTTACTTCATAACAGTACAGCAGGTCTTGGAAAAGGTAGCAATTCAGAAGACAAAACTTTTGTTGAGACTGACTGGAACTGTTGATGTTGAAGATTCAGGACATACGTGTGCTAAATGTAAGATGACGGAAGAGAACTGTACCTTGTTTGACTCCTTGCCAGATTTTGAAAATCAACTGTCTGTAGATACGAAAATGGCTCGTGTATACGTAGCAGGATATATTGTGAAAAGTGATAATGACACCATCGATGACACTTTCCTTTATTTCGCTGAATATGGCGACTTTACATTGCAATTAGACCGTGGAGGTTCGACTAAACCAGGTGACCGAGCGGTTCAATTTGCCTTTTTTGGATATATTATGTTTATTCAAATGTCAGATCATGTCTGCCGGTCGTCATTGCGAGATCTTTTATTGAATATGTCTGATTTTTATGATTTGCGTAGGAAAACATGTTATTGTGTCACTTTTGCAAACATTTTGTTGAAGAACTATTGTTTGTTTAAATCGCCAAGAAGTGAAAAAGAACCAAAGCAAAAAGTCCTCAAATTGTCTTGATAACATGCTGTTGAATATAGTCCAATATATCCACAATTTTACTTGATTTGATGCAAAGTTTGAACAACTAGTAGGATTAACAAAATTAGGCGGCCACTAGTTAACTGCTAACCAGCCAGAAATCAAGAGATTCTTCGTCAAATTCTATACTTGATGCTAACCAATACGGGAATTTGAAATTCTGATAGCGGAGGTCATATATTCTCTCTATTTCTGGATGGTTGGCATGCAGTTTGATGGTTACCACACCTACGCGCATGTATGTGATTGATGTACTCTGAATATCGCATTGTTTTTTATTTGTGATACTTCAATGTTACCAGAAAAGAAAGATTGAAATCGGAACTGAATGAAATGATAGGCCTAAATTGTAATACAAGTATGTCTTTCAACACATAAAAGTGAGAAATAATTTTGTGTGTTAAAGGACTATGCTTTATTAATTATTATTTAATGTGCTTTATTCAGTAGCGAGAATATCGCACTTTCTGGAATAGGCCTAAGTTAACGCAAGCTACATTGAATAAGACTACAATATAAGTGGTAGGGTCGTCGAACGTAGGTTATAGCTAGTGTATGGAAAAGTTTTGTCTCAGCTGATTTCACGAACATTTTAATTTGCATATGTAAGTTTACATGCAGTTATCGTTTTGTCAAGTTATCTTATTTTATTCGTTTAATTAATCAAAGGCTGAATTAATTAACATGCGATTTGAAAGAGAGGACACTCGAAGTAATATAGAAAGATGATAATTATTCGTGTCTTGATTGATTAATCCTTGACGACCTCGCTTTTATTGGTCAAATTGCCATGAATTGAATGTCATAAATTCGCCCGTACATGTTTTGAAGTAATTGTGGAAACGCGGAAGAAAAACAGGCAATGATGTGTTTCAGAACTTGCTCAATTGAGGTTGTTATGTCTACTATACAAACCTCATTCTTGTCTTAGTGTAAATAAATATTCGGTCACACAGGCATTTTTCGGTATTACTGAGCGGAGTTTCTTAATCCGCTCATTTTCAGAGTTCATTGACTCTAATTCGCTAGTTTGAATCCTGTTGCGTATCTAATCCACTGTATTCAAAGTTACGTTGCTTGAAGTTGGATCGGCATGTTATCAAATGTGTTTGTTAATCAACATTTTCATTTATACAAGCCCTCAAGAAAGTATTAGTTCCGTTTCAGCGTGGTGATGAGTTTCAATGATACACCGATATATACCGATAGTCAGTTGATTCCTGTATCATACTGATTGCAGTATTAACGGCATGATCTGGAAGTCGGTTGACTTATTGGACTGCTCAACATCTGTAGCAGCTAAGGATGAAGTAAGTGAATTTTGTGGTATTTT
This sequence comes from Prostheceraeus crozeri, assembly GCA_907163375.1. Classification (NCBI taxonomy): domain Eukaryota; kingdom Metazoa; phylum Platyhelminthes; order Polycladida; family Euryleptidae; genus Prostheceraeus; species Prostheceraeus crozeri. The sequence continues at coordinate 266,665 of CAJQUW010003232.1, forward strand.
GCAGTCATCCGGTTTTAGAACAACATAGTTACGGCATGTTACTAGGCGCTGCACGGGATAGGGCATCTTACACCTTATTTCGCCTTCAATTCTGCCATAAGATCTTGAGACCGCGACGTGCACAAAATCTATAAGGTCTAATCCATCTTTTCTAACGTTCTTGCGTTTGATCTTACCGACCTGCTTGAGGAGCTGAACAGACTTGTAAAAATGCTAAAAATCTTGCATACAGAATCTTGAAAGTCTTACAAGAAATGTTCAGCATAATCGAAGGAGTCTTTCACAAAATCTGTCGATTAGTGTTTACATCATGATGAGACTGAATGATAGCTCAGGCTATGCAAAAAAATAAAAAAATAAAAATTTTAAAAAATTTTTTTTAAATATTTTGCTAATAAAAAATTAGCAAAATGTTCATTAATTGCATCTGCTGCACATTCAACATCAGGACGAAATTTGTGAAAAATCTAAGTGATATGCGCCTAATAGACGAAACAGGAGGTGAAGTTTGAGCCTCATCGTTGAAGATTGAATAGCAAGACAGTAGTAAGTAAAACTCCACTTCTGGACCGCGCAAGATGGCCGCCGTCGCTGACGTCCCCCCCCTCTGGAACGGCAGAGTGTCGTGGTCGGCCGCCGTGGTGCTTTGAGTCTGACGTCCCCCCCCTCTGGAACGACAGAGTGTCGTGGTGTGCCGGCCAAGTGCGTCCGTCAGGTTCGCTGACGTCCCCCCCCCCTGGTCGGCCGTCGTATAGCGCGCGGTGATGTGCTGTCCAGGTTGGCGTGGTGTGCCGGCCAGGTTGGGAGGGTGGACTGTTGTAGCTCACCTGAAAAAATCCTAAGTGTCAGAGTGGCTTTGTATGGGTAAAATTTTGAAAATTTTCTAAAGTGTGGAATTTCGACCTGGGACCGTCACCAAAACATTTTTCATCAAATTTCACTGACCCCCCCCCCTCGGGAGAGCTAGCTTCGATCTTGGCTTCTAGTGGACGGATTTTGTCGTGCAATAGCTCGTTTGAAAGCTAAGAGTGAGACAAATTCAGTGAAAGAAACGGCTTGTTCATATCTGTCTTCGTTCAAAAGTTAGAGCTGTTACAAGATTTTAGGTCGGAGCTCGCTCACCTGAAAAAATCCTAAGTGTCAGAGTGACTTTGTATGGACAAAATTTTGAAAATTTTCCAAAGTGTGACATTTCGACCTGGGACCGTCACCAAAACATTTTTCATCAAATTTCTCTGAACGAGGGGGGGAGGGGGGGTCAGTGAAATTTGATGAAAAATGTTTTGGTGAAGGTCCCAGGTCGAAATTCGGATGTTTATAATTTTTCAAAATTTTCACCACACTGGAGCTCTCACACTTAGGAATTTTTTCACTTGTGGCATGTTACATGGACATGTGCTGACGGACCGACTTCCCGTGGTCATATGAGAATGGTTCAGGTGGCATATGATAGAGAATGATGAGACAAATCGTTTGCAACAAACCGCATGTCGCTACGATGAATACTTTCGAAGATAGAGCCATTTTAAGTTTTCTTCCGAGCATATATAAACCCCCGACAACGTAAGTCTGATCACTTCATCGAAAGACGAGGTAAGCGACGGTCGTCGCTCTGAGCTCCCGATATCGGGTGTTTCAAAGGACTCTATCTTTTGAAGTAGGCAAGCTATCTTCTTACTTCAAAGTTTGTGTGATAGAGTTTGATAGTGTCTTTACTACTGATAAAATTTTTTAAAAGTAGTATGAGTAGTAAAATGCGGAATTTTTTTAAAAATTCTTAATTTTCAGTTTTTTCAAAGTTTTAACATGTAGACTAAGGTTTTCAAGTATGCTGAGTTCAAATCTGCTATCAGATTTGAAATTTAACTAAGTCTAAGGCAGCTTTGAGGGGTTAGATCCCAGCTACTGATCACTACCTTTGACTCGGCGTTCCTGTTACCACTTCGGGGCAGTGACAATGATGTCTTCAGCTGTAAAGAGCGGGTATCGGGGAAGATCTCTCACTTCCCTAGTGATCAGTACAAGGCCTTCGGGCTGTCGACGGGATCGAGTGCCACTCACTCACTATACTCAAATCTATCATTCCTGACTAAGTGTAATACTTTAGGAATATGACTGTACTACATGATTCCAAACTTATACAAATTTCATTATCTTACAGTTAACAAGAAATCTCAGGCATGGCTAACGATAAAAACCGCAAATTTCATATCAAGATGTGCACATGTGGGCGAATAAATCGCAGCGCGGACGCCAAGGCTCATGTCAAGAAGGCGGGCACCGACCACATGATTATCCTGAATAGGGTTGCGTGTGTAAAGTGTAGAGTGCTGAAGGGTGATGAGGATGAGGCGCGTTTCTACAGAGTGCATGCTGACTGTAGTGGAGGATTGGTGAATGACGTGCGATTCACGCAGTTGATTGTTAAAGAGAGGGAGCGAATGTTGGCGATAGAGCGAGAGGGCAAGGTTGAGAATGTTGTTGAGAATGATGAGTTGGCGAGAGCAGTTGCGTCGTTGGAGGCTGAGATTGGGCGAAAGAGAGTGCTTGAGAGTGATGATGAGGATGATGTGGATTTAGATAGGGAGCGTGTGAGGAAGTTGAGCTCTTCGTCGTCGGAGGTGTCAAACATTGTCATCACCGACCCCCCGAAGAGCTCATCTTCCCCAAAAGTGAAGAGTGGTGGGATACGTAAGCAGTCGGCGAGGTGGTTGAAGGATGAAGAGAAAAAGCATGTGTCGCAGCAGATGGCGCATGATTTGTTGATAAATAAGTATGAGAGTTTGAAGAAGGTGAAGGATGAAGTTGTGAAGGAGTTGGATGAGTTGAAAAAGAAGGAACTGAAGTCGAAGGAGGTAGCGGATGAGAATGTTAGAATGAGGCGTAATGTGACTGATTTGAAGAATAAGACGCGAGAGTTGGAAGAGAAGAATGATGAGTGTGAGAAGAGGGCGAGTGCTGCAGAGAGAAGAATGAGAGATGCAGAGGCGAAGTTTGAGGAGATGATGAAGGAGATGAGTGTGATGAGAGCGAGGAATGTTGAGTTGGAGAGGACTGTGGCTCGGCGGGGTGATGAGAGGCAGGCGTATGAGAAGTTGGAGCGCATGAGGGATGAGTGGAATCGTGTGAATGAGGATCGTTTGTTTGAATTTCACATCCCCATTCGGGATAATCATTTGGACGGCGAAGTACTCGTAAACCAGAATTTAGACGAGTCTATCATTTGTTATAACGGCCATCCGACGAAAAAATGCCTACATGCCAGCCTGAGAATGCGCGGCCATCTGTACAAATTCTCGATTCGGAAGCGCGTGAGACTGCCAAAGGATGTCTAACTTGGTAAGTGAAAAGTAAATAAGATAGTATATCCTATTCTAATACATATCATTTTCATTGCAGATCTTTGCCCGCCTTCACCACCCCATCAATTCACTCCCGAGAACGAACCATCGGCTCTCTTAAGGGCCACCATGGGGCAAGACATGATAGAACCTCCACGCGGTTTGCCCTGGGCAGTCTTCGGACTGGCGAATACTATCATTAAGTTGAATCTGCTATCAGTCAACTTGAACGTTGCGTCGCGTTAGAGGGGTATATAAACCACTGCCTCTCATTTCATTTCATTTCAATCATGCAGACGCCGAACAGTCAAGTCAGCTCTCCTCGCGGACCGCAGTTAAGGCCGCGAAATTTATTTGAGGAGTTTGTCAAGCTAGAGGAGCAAGACAGAGTCCACAATAATCTTGCTCGGATTGGCAATCCGATGACAGCAACTGTTGTCAATCCAACGGAATGGCGCTACATTCCACTTTTTAGCCATGTACCAGTTAGTGTGGAAGTCGACAGTGCTACCAAAGAGAGAGTCAAAGACTCTCTCAGCAGAATTGGTAGGGTGTAAGATGACGTTACTCCCGAGAACGAACCACCGGCTCTCTTAAGGGCCACCATGGGGCAAGACATGATAGAACCTCCACGCGGTTTGCCCTGGGCAGTCTTCGGACTGGCGAATACTATCATTAAGTTGAATCTGCTATCAGTCAACTTGAACGTTGTGCAGTCGATTGCTATTCCTGAAGCATTCTGATTCGCTGTTGAGCAATTCATTGTTGTTCAAGCCAGAAGATTGTAGCGCTTCTCATTCAATTTCAAGTCACGATGGAAGCAACGACTCCTGCCAACAGCATTCCCGTCTTCATCGATGAAGACAACGCCATTCCCGAGTTCGTCATCCTCGACGAGTGGGATGAAGAGGATGATAAGAAGGGGAAGATCGAGAAGATCGTTTGGACGGGTGGGGTGTGGACTCCAAATACCACTCGCATCCGAAAGGTGCCAGATGCACCAGCACGACCTCGGAGGTATAGGGTCTATGACAACCTAACCGTCATACCCATTGACTATTCCAGCCAATAGTCAACTTAAATTCACACCCCGAGAACGAACCATCGGCTCTCTTAAGGGCCACCATGGGGCAAGACATGATAGAACCTCCACGCGGTTTGCCCTGGGCAGTCTTCGGACTGGCGAATACTATCATTAAGTTGAATCTGCTATCAGTCAACTTGATCGTTGCAAATGAAGTTCGGTGTAATACTTCCTTTCGACGGGCGTTCCTGTAAAGGGCGGCGGTGAAACCCGTAGCTATGTATACCGCAAGGGACATTCGGCAATGGTCAATCTTGTTTAACCTCTCTGCGTCATGTTTGCAAGTGATTGCCTCTGTCTCAACGTAGTATGCATTCGCGTCAGGGCGACATTTAGCCAACTGTCGAAGGTTGCCTAAAACTTTCCATTGCATACGTTATGAGAACCATGAGTTCTACCTGTCTCTATCAATGAGACGAATTGATGAATGGAATGAAATGGGAGGACACTCACGCGCCACACGCAACATAACACACTTCTCTCTTCCGTAGTCTAACAAGCTCTTTACACATGGATCGCAGTCGATTGCTATCCCTGTATCAGAAGTGTAAGCTATCTTAATTTTATTTGACACTATTTCATCTATCATCATCGCCCATATCAAATGTTATAAGATTTACAAGTTAGACTAAGCGTGCTACTATTTCCAAATGAAAAAGTATACATGGTTAAATCATCCACTTAAGCCCATCCGTAGTCTAACAAGCTCTTTACACATGGATCGCAGTCGATTCCTATCCCTGTATCAGAAGTGTAAGCTATCTTAATTTTATTTGACACTATTCCATCTATCATCATCGTCCATATGAAATGTTTTAAAATTTACAAGTTAGACTAAGCGTGCTACTATTTCCAAATGAAAAAGTATACATGGTTAAATCATCCACTTAAGCCCATCCGTAGTCTAACAAGCTCTTTACATATGGATCGCAGTCGATCGCTATCCCTGTATCAGAAGTGTAAGCTATCTTAATTTTATTTGACACTATTTCATCTACCATCATCGCCCATATGAAATGTTTTAAGATTTACAATTTTTAACAGACGGAAAATAGCTGCGCGTCTTGGTGGATCAAGTTAGACTAAGCGTGCTACTATTTCCAAATGAAAAAGTATACATGGTCAAATCATCCACTGAAGCCCCATTCAAGTAAGTCAGTATGAAAGCAAAGATAATACGAAATAAAAATTTATTATGGCATGTATTTCAAAAGGTCTTCATCGTCAATATCGTCCCAGAGTCTGGCTTCACATAGATAACAAAAACAGTTCACTTGCTTTAATCGTTCTTCCACTGCGAGCCTCACTTTGTCGATATACTCCCACTCCGCCATAGTTCGTGGCTGGGAGTTAGGGGTGTACCACTCCCATACTTGGTGGAGGAATTTCGTGCTGGTGATCTCCATCACATCGTCAGTATCGTACTGGAGATACTTCCACCTCACGCCTGTTAAGTCGGGACACTCCTCACATACACTCTCTTCATTGTCCGCTGGTAATGACAACTTTCTGATATTGTCCAGTCGGTACACCTTCTCTACCTTCCCCTTCGTTGGTGCGTTTGGTGCAACGAGCGCCTTTGGTGTTGAGGATGGAGAAGAGAATTTTGTGTTTGGTGTTGTCGGAGGACTTGTCATGTTGACTGTGAATAATAACTTTGAAATGTTTTCTAATTCTTAAGCATCAACAAGCAACCAATCAGAATGAACAGCCAATGAATGATGAATACGAAAGTATATATGTAAAGTGACATTCGTGTCATTTCACTCTGTCTTTGTGATATACGAGGCTTGGCCAAAAAGAAACGAGACTGACTTTTTGAATTCAATACGCTCATAATACCACTTATCGGAAACCAATTTTCGGACCTATTTGATATTCTAACAATGTTTAACAATACTGTCAACTAAGTGAAATGACAACAAAGACTTTACAAGGATGGAATGACCATAGAAATTGATTGATGTCATGTGTTAACTTTGTCGTCTCGTGAGTTCTTATCATTTGCAACAGTAATTTGCTTTTCCAGGACTTCGTGACACTTTGAATGTTCAACTGATCAGAATGACTCAAGAACAACGCACTAACATAAAATTCTTGACAAAGCTGGGTAAAAGCGCGACGGAAACGTTGTCTTTGCTGCAGCAAGCCTACGGAGAAGAGTGCATGTCTCGCGCACGAGTGTTTGAGTGGCACAAACGCTTTCGTGAGGGGCGTAAAGAAGTGGAAGACGATCCGAAATCAGGGCGACCATTATCAGCCAAAACTGACAGAAACATCGAATTAGTGAACCAACTCGTACGAGAAGACCGCAGATTGACCATCAGAATGATGGCTGAAGAACTAGAGATGTCCAAAGAATCAGTTCGAACAATCCTGGTGGAGAATTTGGGAATGAAGAAGATCTGCGCAAGAATGGTACCGAAACTGCTTTCTGAAGAACAGAAATCACGTCGCATTCAAGTTTGTGAAGAAATTCTGCAACAACTCGAAGTGAATCCAGATTTTTTGTCCCACGTCATCACGGGCGACGAGTCTTGGATTTTTCAATACGACCCGGAGACAAAACGCCAGAGTCGCCAGTGGAAGTCGCCATCGTCACCAAGACCAAGGAAAGCACGAATGAGCAAATCCAAGGTCAAGGTAATGTTGATTGTGTTCTTCGACTACAAAGGGTTAGTGCACTACGAGTTCGTACCTGAAGGACAGACTGTAAACCAGGAATTTTACAAAGCGGTTTTGGTTCGTCTCATGGAGAAGGTCAGGCGAAAGAGAAGAAATCTCTGGGAAAACAAGCAATGGCTCCTGCACCATGACAATGCTCCAGCCCATTCAGCCCTCTCCATCCGCCAATTCTTGACATCAAGACACGTGACCACTTTGGACCATCCCCCTTACTCTCCAGACTTAGCACCTTGCGATTTCTTTTTGTTCCCGAAATTAAAAAGCGTCTTGAAAGGTAACCGTTTCGAAGACATCGACGACATAAAGGACGAGACGACGTCCCTCCTTAAGAACATCACAGAAGAAGACTTCTCAACATGCTTCAGTGCATGGAAAACAAGAATGCAGAAGTGTATTGATCAACAGGGGGACTATTTCGAGGGAATTCACCGTTGATTCTGTATTTTGATTCTAAATAAATGTTCTGGAAATAAAGTCTCGTTTCTTTTTGGCAAAGCCTCGTATAAGTGAAGTGTTCTCTGGCGTATAAGTGAACTGCTCTCTCGTGAAGTCTCTATCTTGTTGAAGTATCAACCTTAAACTCGATTTCGTTGAAATGGTAAGTTGAAAATTTCTTCACTCATCTCCCTCAAACGTGTGGCTAATAGCATCTTCCTCAATTTCAGGCATCAACTTCATCACCAAAGCCCTCCCTTCTCGAGGAAAGTTTAGAGTTGTTGAGTCAAAGTAGGTTGTAACAATACACTGAGACTTGAACAGAGATGATAGAATGATTTCTCTTTCAGGTGATGTGAGTTCCAGCTCAGGACTCTCGCGACAAGGCAACGAGTGGGAATGTGCCGACTGCGGACATATGTTTACAAGGAAGCACAGTCTCCTTCGACACATCAAACAACGTGTGTGTCAACGCAAAGCGGCGTCAATCTCCGGAGGTGAAGTTGATTCTGACGATGACATCTCCTTTCCTTGCGATTTGTGCCCTCTTTCTTTTGATAGTCACTTTCAGCGATCTTCGCACAGACTTCAACACACGCATGCAAATGATCACTACACCAACGGTACCTCTACCATCTCCCTCATTAATGTTTCACATAATAATTTAGTACGCGACTACTGCATGGAGTCCAATACTGAAATAGTAGATTTTCCTGAGTGGCTCCTTCAAAATTCTAACATTATCGAAGCGCTCTTCAACAATTTAGACAATTTTAGAATGAAGGCGCTCATCTACCTCAAACTAAAATATATCAAGATAGATTTTCAAACGGGTCAAGTGACGGAGACAATACAGTTTCATGTTCCTTCCTCTTCCGCAACTAAGTTGTAGACTGCGAGTCTTGGCTAAATTTTCACATTCAATGTTTAAAATCAAATGTAGATAAATTCAATCAACGCGACAGCGCTCTCATTTTTGATGGTGTGGACTCAGCCATATTCAAAATTTCCCTATTAGAAAGTCATGCAGCTCGAGGCACATTTAAACTACCAAAAACGTTGTATAATAAGAAAGCTGTCATCAATGTCGATTGTAAATCACAGTGTTTCAAATATGCAGTCCTATCCATCCTTCACTATAATGATATCAACGCGCACCGATATCGCACCTATAGCTATAGACAGTGGGAGGATGAACTAGACTTTGAAGGTTGTGATAGTAACAACATGAAAATCAAAGATGTAGAAACGTTCGAAAAACATAATAAGATTAAAATTGTCGTTCACGTGTGGGAGAAGGGGTTGAAGGGTGCCCGCTATAATTCACGTTCAACTTGTTATGAACGTGTAGTCAACCTCTTATTAGTAAAACAAGATGATAGCGAGAAATGGCACTACTGTGGTATTCCCAAAATCTCTCGCTTGTACACTCACTTGGGGCACTCTAAAAGAGGTGAACATTTTGTATGCGACCGCTGCATCCGCTCCTTTTGGAGTAAAGATAAATTTGAAACTCACTATGAATGGTGCAAGCGAGGTAAATTACAAATGGAACGCATGCCCAAAGATAAAATATTTTCACATAGGGATAATGGTGACGAATTAAGTCCCCTGCGTGTCATTTACGCAGACATAGAATGCTACATTGATGATATCATCCACAAACCAGCAGCCATATCCTGCTATGAAGTATGGCATGACCACTTTAGGAATAGGCAAAACAAAATGCATACTTGGCAAGGTGAAGATTGCATTTCAAAATTTCTAGAATTTCTCAATAAAGCTGCTAAATTTCAACAATTATATGATTCCCAATTGCAGCGTAAGTCACTACATATGTCAGATGAAGACAAACAAAAATTTGAAAGTTGCACATCCTGTCCTAAATGTTATAAAACGTTTGATGACGATAAAATTAAGAAAGTGCGTGATCATGATCACATCACTAGTAAATCTAGAAACGCACTCTGCTCCAAATGTAACTTTTCACTTAGGTTGAGACGTCGTGTACTACCCGTCATTTTTCATAACTTTAAGGGCTATGACAGTCATATGCTCATAAAAGGAGGGTTGAGCCAGATGAAATCGTGGCAGTTTAATGTAATAGCGCAAACGAGAGAAAAATTCATGGCAATGACAGCAAAAGTACCAGTAGATAAAACTAAAGAAAATAAGACAGTCTTCTTCGAAATAAAATTTTTAGATTCATTCCAATTCATGTCAGCGTCACTAGCTTCTCTCGTTCGTAATCTCAAGTTTCTTCCCCATAGTCAAACTTTGAAGAAACACTATCCAAACTTAACGGATGAAATAATAACTCGCAAAGGAGTCTTTCCTTATGCGTATTTTAGCTCAATGTCTAAACTAAATGAAACAACCCTTCCTTCCATTAACAAATTCAAAAACGATTTGACGGGTGAAGATTGTCCAGTAGAGGACTATGAACATGCTCAAGAGGCATGGTTAAAATTTGAATGTAAAACGTTTGGCGATTATATGATCGCTTACTTAGAATTAGATGTCATTTTGCTGGCTGATGTCTTTCAGGAATTTCGACGAGTGGCATTAGAAGAAGACAAATTAGATCCTGTCCACTTTGTCAGTCTACCAGCCATGTCCTTTAAATCAGCCTTTAAAATGACTGGTGAGACCATTCACCTCTTACAAGACCCGGAGATGTATGATATATTTGAGCGCGGAATACGCGGTGGTCTCACATTTGTAAATAAACATCATATAAAATCTGAAACAGTAGGTGATGATCATATCCACCTAAAGTACTATGACCAAAATAATTTATATGGCAGTTCACTGTCTAAACCACTACCTCATTCCGAGTTTAGTTGGTTAAATCAAGATGAGCTTGAGTATTACTCCAACCCTTCAAACATACTGAAGATTCCAGATGAAGGTGATTGGGGATATTATTTTGAAGTGGATTTGATTTATCCAAATAGCATTAAAAATAAAACTGCTGATTTCCCACTCGCACCTGAATCTGGTGAAGTGACTGAAGATATGTTTTCACCATTCATGTCACAATTTCATAATAACTTAACAGAGTGTGGACAGCCAAGGTACAAACCATGCCGCAAACTTTTACTCACCCAATATGATAAGAAAAATTATCTCGTACACTTCTGCATACTAAAATTCTATTTAGAAATGGGCATGCTTCTAAAGTCAGTTCACCGCATTATCAAATTTAGACAGAAAGCCTTCCTCAAACCCTACATAGATAGTAACAGTCAAAAACGTGCACTCGCCCAAAATAATTTTGAAAAGGATTTTTATAAATATAAGAATAACAGTCTTTTCGGAAAGACCATGGAGGATGTTAGAAAACGTATGAATTACAAACTAGTCGTTGATGAACAAAAATATCACAAATTGACCTCATCACCTCTTTTCATTGATAGAGACATCATCGATGAGGATCTTGTAGGTGTTAAAATGATTAAATCAGAAGTTGAGTTGTGCAAACCCATCTATATTGGGCAAGCCGTTTTAGATTATTCCAAGCTTGAAATGTATCAACTCTTCTACAAAATATTAAAACCATGCCCTCTCGTAAAAGAGGTTCGCTTGCTGGGTGGTGATACAGATAGTTTCTTTTTAGGAATTACCACTCAAAAAGATTTAAATTTTAATGAAGTAGGTAAGTCATTAGAAAAATATTTCGACACATCAAACTACAATCCCACTCATCCACTCTATTCCATACAGAATAAAGCCAAACTTGGTTGTTTTAAGGATGAAACAGCAGGAAAGGAAATAGATGAAATGATTCTCCTCTGTCCTAAAATGTATTCCATGAAATTAAAAGAATGTGCAGATAGTATTAAGCGTGCTAAAGGTATATCAAAATCCATTGTTCACAAAATGAAACATCGGTCCTATAAGAAGGCCTATAAAAATAAAACTATAACGTTTGTCAATATGACAATCTTAAAATGTCAAGTTCATACTGTGAAAACGCACACGTTCAAGAAACGAGCGCTTTCAGCATGGGAGGATAAGAGGTGTTGGATAGGACATAACACATCTGTTCCACATGGACATCCTGACACAAACATACCTCCACCCAAAAGAATAAAACTCACGCTACCACATTCAGGAGATGTATTGACATAATCAACTTTAACTCAGTATTTTGATGTTGCTTTTTGTAGATATACATGGTTGTTTTATGTATCGCATGAGATCGTTTCTTCCTTGTGAATATATGCCTACAGTCAGCCCATTCCCCCTTTATCTGTGAAAAGACTTTTTCATACACATTTTTATTTCAATAAACATATCACAATGACTTCACTTTGTTTTCCGAAACACTAAAGTTACGAGGGATTTAGTATCTTTCACATGGATGCACTCTTGTAAACCATTGGTCATTTTGATAGCAATAGAGGGTATAGTTTGTTTGACGACGGGATGATAGAAAATAGATTCAAACATCTTCTCGACTATTCCATATGAAGCGTCTTTATCATGAATGAAATCACGTAAAATGTATTCTTTTTTCTCACCAACAGAAATAGGTAGAATCAAATCACTTTGAATGTAAAGGTGCTGTTCATGTTTATCAAGTGTCATTGGTGTTTCTATACCAATCGTATGCGCAGCAGTAAACACAGTTTGTAGCATTGAAAAACCAAAGAGTTTTTTCAAATTTTTACTCAATTGACATTGAATGTCATCGCCCAGTTTCAGAACAACGCGTTGATTTTCAATTGAAAACGAAATGTGGTGTGTCTTTACATCATATTTACTTTTCATCACATGCTTCAACTTCTGTTGTATATAAGGATTTACTACATGAATGAAGCTTTCAACTGTATGATATAGACGCGGCATTATATTGATAGCAACTTTAGATTCTTCATAAGACTGGTAAATTTTCTTGATGCGATCGCCATAGATGTCCACCCACCATTCATCATTAACTGAATCAGCTTTAGTGTGATATTCATGAGAAGCATACACCACACCACTTCCAATAATAGGTGTATAATGTCTTACAAAATGACGCAAGGTTGGAGTGAAATAAATTGTAAGTTTGTCATTATATTTCTGAATGACCAACTTATTTTTGTCCGCCATAATTTTCTCTCCATACTTCTTACCCACAGTCTCATTCCATCGTTTTACTAACTCAATAAGTGATAAAGGTTGAACACCACGCTTTTTCAAAATGATGCGTTCTTCACATTCTACAACATCTTCATCAAATATTTTAAATTTATAATGAAATTTATTGATTCGATTTGAATAAACTTTTTTAACATTTGCAGTAGCAATTGACGTTAGATGTAGTCCATGGCCAAAACCGAGATGCGGATAGAATTCATTATCCAACCTCAGTGTAAGACCTTTAGTAAAAGAATGAAAGCGAAGGAACTGTCTCCCACTCCAATGATAGATAGTAAACTCATAAACTTTCTGATCCTTATTCTTCATGATGGAAGTATTACCACTATTGAATGCCTTAATAATTTTCTCATTCCCAAATGGTTCATAAGAATCTGATTTTATCTGAACCCATTCATAGTTCCACTTTCCATCTGATGTTAAATTGTATGGGAAGTGGAATGCATTATTCATCGTTATTCCATCATGGGTGCGAGGAGTCAATATCATTTCTTCCAAATCATTCACATTCTGAATATTGCTATCATAGCAAATACTAGAAACGCCAACCTCCCATTCACCTTCTGAATGTAGTGGGCGATTTAATTCTACTCGATAGTCTGATGGTTTATTTTTGGGAAATTTATTCATAGAAGCATTACTGGGCAAGTAGATTAGAAACGAGTCCTTATTTTCACTTTCCATACTAATCACATTGGAAAAATATATTAGCATACTTTTGCATTAACTCCTCATTCGGAAATGGAGTGTGATACTTGTCACAGCATCTTTATGAAAAGGAATCAACGCACCAGCATCGTCATAAATGGCAATATCAATTTGTGGGATGTAGTTTGATTTCAGCTTTGTATAATGCACTTTCTTGAAAGTATGCTCAGATAAAATACTGCAGCTTTTTGACTGGTATGGTATCATTGCTAGCAATGGAGCTTCAACATCTCCCACACGTACATCTTCACCAATATTGAAATATATCTGAAAATAGTTAATACGACGCGATAGCGACATGTCTGCGCTAGCTTTGGTTACAGTACCACTTTTAAAGATATTTTTATCAAAACCCAAAATGTCCATTAGAGTTTTATCCATAATTAGTTCAATACCTTTTCCACTTATAGTGAGAGACAAAGTACCTTCTTTTTCAGAAAATGAAATATGTTGCTCATTAATCACTTCATTTAAATAATCTACAACCAATTTAACCGAAGTAATAATGCGAGGCATCAACACTCTTGTTTCATGTAAGATACCACCTAAAGGCTCTACATACTTTCTGTATAAAGATACGGTCCATTCTGTATCAAATTGATTTGGCCTTTCACATGGTAAATGTTGCATATCAGATTTTCCATGAACAGCTGCAGAACGATGTCGTAAGAACTGATGAAAATCTTTTGAACAAACTAATACTAGATCATCATCATTTAATTTACTTATTGCAATATGATTAGATGATTTGATATAAGTCAATGTTGCCACTTGTTTACCATCAACTCGAAGGAGATAATAAGAATTTTAATTCTTCAATAATGTTTCAGGAGTCATGTTTGTCTTTCTTGGCTTAATCACAATCTTCTTCACCAACGTCTTCTCATTTTTTGGAATAAGATCTACATAATAAGCTTCCTTTCGATATATTAACTGTTTATGACCACTTATGTGGTAATTAACGTTATAATTATCATAGCTTGTTGAGGCGCTAGCGAGGTAACCTAAATCATTTCTTAAACTTGGACTTAAACCAACAATCCAATCTTTCTCAACTACATGATGTACATAATTATGATCATCATTGTGCGGAGTAAATTGGACAATATGTTTACTCGCTTTATTCAAGAAATCATATATAAACTTTTTACATGATAAGAGATCTTTCTTTGGCCACTGTGGAATGTATACTCGGCAGCCCTTTTCACATTGGTAAGCAGCTGTACGTCTCATATTAATAGTCATCACCTCATGATCAAAAGTACAGACACAGTTGCTATAAACAAGTTGAGTGACACCCACTTCCCAATTTCCATTTAGCTGTTGTGCATGATCAATGGGAGTAGAAAAGAGTGCGGCTCGATTACTAGCAAATCTCTTTGTAGCCGCATTGCTAAGCAAAATATGATAAAACGACATTTTTATATTGCTGATCTGCGGCTTTGCATAACATCATGAAGACTTGGATTTTGGACTCTCTACAATATATCAGAGTTGATCGTGATGGAAACGTGCATTTCAAAAATTCTCATGGTCATACATCAAGAGGTATTACATTAACATGGCGACAATTTGTCAACCTCAATGATATCATGAGGGATTTGGAATATTTTGAAACATTAAGATTCATCTCCTTGGGTGATCAAGTTTGGCTTCAACATTACAGAAATGAAATTCAAATCTGCCATTCTCATTCCGCAAACTGTTTCTCATTTCGCAAATACAATTGGGAGAAGTATAGAAGATACATACATCGCTCCATCATGACATTTATTCGTCGTGAGTTCATCGCCCTACTATGCAAATCTTAATCAGACATGACTACCACGCACCATGAGTTGGAAATTAGATTCCCTACAACGTATTGAAACGGATCATGATCGAAACGTCTATTTCAAAGATTCAACTGGAAATGTGAGAAGAGAGTTTGCTTTATCTTATCGTCATTTTCAATCTCTACATCATATCATGAAGGATTCGAAATACTTCTATATGAAAAGACATTCACGTATTGGAAATCGCATCTGGCTGCGCGTCAACAATCGGCGAATTCAACTCTATCATTCCCAACTTCATACTAACTTCACATTTCATCAAGGTAGTTGGGAGAAGTATAAAAGGAAGGTGCATCGCTCAATTTACTCATTCTTTCATCATGAAGCGCCATCGCTACACCATCGTCAACATTCTCCGTCGCTTCAGACTCTACACCAAAATCGATCTCACAACATTACACCAACACCTTCCAAACAGCAAGTATTACCCGGGCCGACCTCAAATGTTAGTGGTGAAGATGAACAATTCACGGAATCTTCAACTCTTCCCAAATGGGACTGTACAGATTCTCGGCGCCCTTTCTCATTCATCGGCGCAGTCAATGCGCTTAGAGCTACAAAGACTACTACGTCGGATATGGAAGAGGGAGAGGTGTGTGATGTCGAATCTGACTGTGGACAATATGGTGATCTCTACTCAATTGAGTGAAAGTGTATCATTTTTGAAGATTCGTACCAGCAGTTACAATTTGTGTTATGAACTCGAACTTTTTCCTGCAGCTCTCATTAGTTGTTGGTTACCTGTGCATGTGGCAATCTTTCATAATAGTAAAGTGATCATTACTGGACTAAAATCTCATGTACAAGCAAATGTGATCCTAGACTATCTCATCGAGTATGTACGTACCCAGCGGATTGTAAAATAAAAAACAATTTTTCCAACATGATGTTTTTATTTCAAATCATGATAGAACTTACAAATCATTTTTTCATTAGAGGATGGATTACATGAAAAGTTTTGAATAACAGATACAAATCGAGATACATGTAAACGTTTTAAGATGAAGTACAGTACAAAAGCACCACACGTTGATGAAAGTGGATGTTGTAGTATGCGTTCATTTCGCTGATATTGACGCGTATGTTTTCTCAACCACTGCTGTGTTGGTATATTTGGAGGTTGAGCAAGAGAGTCAAATAGTTCACCACGTCGGTCTTCTCCAATAAAGATCGCTTTCCAATGCTCACCGCCTAAATTCTGCGAATGAGTGTTTAGCACAATAAAGATGGGATAGTGATTTACTCCAGGTGGTAAGGTATCGAGTGAATAGACATTATCGAAAGCTTTCAACGTCGCTTCGTCTGCATTACGCTGCACTTTAGTCTTAATATCGTCAGCAGTCAACCAACTCATTAACGATTATACTGAAGAATCACGTCACGATACTTTGTAATTTCAATATTTGAATCGAAGACTGCATAAATTAATACATTGATCGTCTCAGGTAGTGTTCTTTTGAACGTCAAATCCAAACGAATATTATGAGGCACGTTCGCTTGACGATAGGGTGCACTAATATCGCTGTCAGCAGTCAAATCAAATGCATAAATAGTATATCCACTCTTAAACTCTTTCATAGTAAGTCCGTTGGTGTCATCCGTATTGTAAAAGCCAAAGACATCCATAAAATCAACATAACTGCGCATAAATTGATCCGAAGCAAAATCTGGTTTGTAGGGTGGACCAGGATGACTCACACCATTTACACGTAAAGCAATTTCACTTAACTGATTGTGTTTAAAATTGAAAGGATTCTTCTTTATATTACCATTAAATGCATCATTTTCAACCATTGCCACCATGAGGAGCTTCGGTGCTTCCGATGGAAAGAGGCCATCTTTCATGAAACTCTTTTGATCTTTCGGAATTGTAAAGGTGAGAAGCTTTGTATGCTGATCGGGGTAAATGGCATTTTGGCGGTTAAGACCTTCAGCATGTCCTCTAATGACACTTGGATTCGGTACTACTCGACGAATGTAAAGTGCAATATCTTCCACATGAATTCTAAAATTGTCAACTTTAGCAAATGCATTCAGCGCAAATTCAGGCTTATTCAATGTCAGCTTGAGTCGCATGCTGGTATTACAGAGTAAAAACTTTGACTGTCTAAAGAAGTCTAAATTCAGCGGACCATATAGCTGACATACTTTACTATCTTTAATCATAGCAGATCGCTTTACAAAGCCACTGTTTGTTTCAACATCAAATTTTCCTGCTTCATCTCTATACCATCCCATGGCTTCCATATGACTTTTTTGTGCTGCTGGATGAAACTGTGATACATGATTGAAATATGATTTATAGGGATAATCGCTTTGACCACCTTCCACCTGCTGCTCTCCAATCGTTAGAGAAACATCGCGAAGTAATGTAGTCAATGGTAAATTGTTCAGTCCAACTTTATGTGCATCGTCAATAGCAGTTCCATCTGCTTGCTGAATTCTAAACCTCAAATCAAGCATCGCATTACTCAAATCTATGTAGTCATCACTACCACCAGGAATAACAAATTCAATGGGGCCAGCATTCTCAGCTGTTCGAGGATGATAATCTACAATACTTGAACTAAGAATATCTGTCTATATGGCTTGTTGATCAAACAAACAAAAACAGGAAGTTTTACACTCCATGATTAGAAGTTATAGCAGCGTCGTCGTTTAGCGCCTGATGAATGATTAGAGCCTCTGCGACGTTTGCGTGAATGCCTTTTGACTGAAGATCGCACCTTACCAGCTCCGCGATGTTTCCTCCTTCCTTTTTTCATTCGTTTAGGTGATTTCTTTCCTTGAGTAACACCAGCAAAGGTCTGCTTCAATGTTTTTAAACCGCGTTCCTTCCCACGATTCAACAAACTGCTCTTAAAACTTCTACCTCTGGAAAGATCACTAGCAACATCACCAGCAAAGCCAATGGCATTACTTAAAACATTTCGTTTTAAAGATCTACCGACATTGGATATGAGAGGTGCTACAACAGATTTCAGTGCACCAAGTATGCTACCTCCACGTTGGCGGCGAGCGCCGATGTAAATTTGTCCTCCACCACTTACATAGGAGGGTCGTGAATAAAATTGAGGCAGTTGGATTCATAGCTCAAACCCTAAACATTGTTAGTTACAACTTTGCATGAATCACTGTCGATCACTTAGATGAAAGATGTCGACACGACGCATCCAAGAGTTCATACTTGAAGGATAACCAGTCCATTTAACAAGACACCATTCTTCACCTTGCCGTTTTTTACATCGAATGATTTTCTCTACCAAATATGTTTCACTTTCAGTGACTACCTCAATCTCATCGCGGTAAAAGCTACCCTCAATTTCTTCATTATCGTAATCTTTCAACTTGTAGGTGGTCGGAGAGTCTTTTTGATTAATCCTTGATACTGTAAATACCTCCTCTGTCCAATTCGGAAGGTACCCTTTAGCAAAAACACTTTTCACTTTTGAGATACGAACTTTATCACCAATTTTCACATCACTTTTCACATGAGTGCGTTTACGTTGGAATGATTCGCGCACTTTATCTACATTGTCAGCATTTACATCTACTGGCCTGAGTCCAATACAACGATGGATAGAGTGATTGTAGGCATGGAGTGTATCTTGTAGAACCTTTGTCCAATTTTGTGTCAAGTTGGCAGTAAAATGTCGCCACAAGCGATTTTTTAATGTGCGATTAAAACGCTCAACGAGTGCAGCTGTATAAGCACTCTTTACACTAAACAACTCAATGTCATGCCTCTCAAATAATCTTCTCACATGCTGATTTTCAAACTCTTTTCCTTGATCACTCTGAATTCTTTTTGGAATGCGACCTTCTCGAAAAATTGTTTGGAATGCTTTTGCTACTCCTTTCCCTTCTTTAGTTTTTAAAGGTTGAGCCCACGCATAACGCGAGAAAATATCAATGACGGTTAAAATAAAATTATTGCCCGAGTTATGTTTTGAAATGTAGGCGACATCGCACAAATCTGCTTGCCACTGTTCATCGATGTCATGAACAATAGAATGGCGGGTGCGGTACTTCTTTTTCGCTTGTTTGTGGGGTGTATAGGTAGCCTGACCCTTTAACCATCGTTTCACTTGTGATTGTGGAAGACCACTCGCTTTTGATAATTTCTTGATAGATGCAAATCCTGCCGGATGTTTTACATCATAATAGATTGACTTCAAACGTTCAGTCGATGACGACTGACTCTTTTTTCTCCTTCTCATCTTTTTGTTTTCTCGCCTTTCTACATTTACAACAACTGCAGCATTTAGCTTCAGCGGTTTTGCGATCGTGTTCACATTGCTTAGGGGTTTCATTGTGAGAGCTGGCGCAGCAAGTGCAAGTGACAACGACATTCACCTCTGGCGGCTGATTACATGGCAAGCAACACATCTGCTTCATATTAATAGTCTGAGAACATGTATTTCCTAGGAGGAGCTGTTTTACGTTTTCCTTTTACTAGTTTTAGTGGCGATGTAGATCTACGTCGAGTTCTTCCTCTTGTTTGCTTACTGAGTGTGGGAGGGGATGTAGCAGGTGACGTCTTAAACCAATTTGTTGGCATTTTCATCGTCTGAAGCATTGGAGCAGTAGCCACTGTTGAATCAAGTTCTTTCAATGTCTCATTATTCAAAGCAAATTTTGGTACATTATGCTTTTTCAATAGTTTAAGAAAGTATGACCAACCAGGTGGAACATAGCCCTGACGGCGCTTTCTACGTGTCGCATACTGAATCAAGTCTTCATAACGTGAAGCATCAATCACTTTATTTTCATCTGTAATGATTTCTCCTCTATCATTTAC
Source organism: Prostheceraeus crozeri (assembly GCA_907163375.1). NCBI lineage: Eukaryota > Metazoa > Platyhelminthes > Polycladida > Euryleptidae > Prostheceraeus > Prostheceraeus crozeri. The sequence continues at coordinate 286,702 of CAJQUW010003232.1, forward strand.
ATTCAGATGGGGTTCAATACTGTTGAAAAGAGATTTGGCATGTGCGCGAGATGCTAAAGGTGTAGCAGTCGATACAGAGTCACGCATCTTATTCTTCAAGTTTTTCAATTGCTCAACAGTTTCCGATTGTAATAATACAGCACGATGTGGATCTTTGATGTGAACATTTTGCTGATAATCTATTTCTTTCCTATACATTTGATTTGCAAGAGGTTGCTTTACTTGCTGCATGGCAGTCAATTGTACATATTCATCCTGAGGAATAACAATCATGCGAGAATAAGAACTCATAGTTTGTAGATAATCATGGGAGTTTTCAAAATATCACTTCGAAATCTAAGTTCTTCCGGACACTCTTGCGTAAAGTCAATGAATAAGTAACCGTATGGTTTTTCAGTAGCTGCTTGAAAAATTTCAATTAAGGCTTTTGATCCTCTGGGTGCAACTTGTCGCGCTAAAATTTCAAATTGACTTTTATCTCGCGGATTCTTGAAAATAGCATAATAGTGTGTATTCAGGTTTCGTGTACGAGCTTCTTTTCCATCAGGAAACAAATTTTGTGTGATATAGATGATAAAACACCTTTTATGATGTGCTGCACGAGTGAACATATCTGTAACATCTTTTGAATTCTTACTTTCTTTTAATAAATCATCCAATACAACAACATCATTAGACTGAAGTTTATCCACTGGAATAATTCCTTCATGTCGAATAAAGTTGCGACTTTCCAATTCCTGAAACAGCGACGGTTGATAAATACCATAACACCAAATCACTCGATTGATAGGTTCCTTAAACAACTCCCTTCTTTTATCCAATAAATTCAGCGTGAAAACAGTTTTACCTGCATGAGATGGACCTGATACAGTCAGAACTATATCACATTGAAGTCTGAAATCCATTTTATTACTTTGAGATTCAACATTTGCATAATTAACGCTTAGAGCCAAAGATATTACCCAATAGGTTGCCCACGGCAGGAGCTATCATTGGAAGTATTGCTGAAAGGAAACCGCCCTTTTGTGTTAGAGTTTTCCTCTTTCTTTGAAGGGTGACTTTAGGATTGGAGATGAAACGCAATTTTGTGCCATATCGCTTAAATAACTTTCGCTGTTTTGGCGCTAATTTCTTCGTCCTCAACTTTCTGACATGAGAAATAATTTCACGAATGAATTTATCGTTGGCATGTCGTATAGCATTGTATCGCTGATTTGCTTTCATTCGTCGGAGAGCTTGAATGGCTGAAGAAAACTTTGAAGACTTTTTACGTTTCGCCATTTTCCGTGTTAGTCTTTAAAACCTATCTTTACCACATTTGCATAGGAACTAACTATTGCGACATAAGTGACACTCGAAATGAGCAATATCACAGTGGTTACATTTGCAAAGTTGAATGCAATTACGTATGAAACAGCGTTGACAAAAAGCGTGCTTACATCTCTTGAAGATGCGCTTTTCATTTCCATCCTTTCGCTTACATACATCACAACACATAGTTTCACCGTTACTGATGTCTATAGCAATTCTTTTTGAAGATATGAATTTGCTAGCCTTTTCTAAATAATAGACGCATGTACAGAAGGAATATACTTCGAGTGAGCAGACATAGCTCGAAAACCAGTTGTGCTACAATCAAGTACCACTGCATTTTCAATTTTTCTTTATGGAAAATTGAATGTGAATATCTGAAATCGCTTCAATCACTAGACTGCTACCATGATGGTTAAATGCGTTAAGACGTTCAGCAATTTTTATCATATGTCTTTTAAAAAATTCTTCGGGGTGATCTACCACTTCCATTGAATAAGAAGCAAAATGGAAAGAGCGACTTTCCACCTCTTCCTTTCCAAAATGACTAAACTTAATTTTCGCAACTAATCGCGCCATGACAATGCTATCAGAGAATGTATTCATTAACTCTAGAAATAGAGTGCTAGCATCATCGACCACTGCTTCGATGTCGGTCTCATCTTTATGAAAATTTATCACATAATCTTGAACAGCTCCTTTTAAACTTTGCCTATGAAAATGTAATGTTCCGCAGTCGTTTGAGAAAGACATGATCGCCCTTTATCTAACCCATCCATTGCATGAAAACAACAACTCTCCTCATAGTAACATTTATTGAATAATAGTAACAAGCATGCATTATAAATCAATGGTTTGAAAGAGATAAAATAGATACAGCTGGTAACTATCATACAGCGAGCAATGATAACCATACAGGACTTTAGCAGTGCTGAGGTAAGGAGGAAAGAAGCATTGGTTATGAACGTAGCTACTACAACGAACAGACAAAATAGGAACAGACAAATCCTTAAAACGTTTCGTGACTTCATGATAATGTTGATTCACTCTACTATCCCAAGGTGGGAGCAAAATATCATCAATGATTAGATTGGGAAATACTTTCCTCTCCTTACCAGGATTATTACAAAAGATGCGTATAACATTGAAAGCAGCTAACCATCGTTTAAAGTCAATAAGAAGAGCACTCTCACAAGAAAAGCCATAGTCTTGCAAATATTTCAGATTAAGTCCATGAATGTGTTTTCTCGCCCATTGATCAACATTGGGATTGCAGTTGGCATGTTGATGATAGACACTGACAATCTGATATGTCCAATTGTTCATAGCAATAGCACTGAGCTCCTGTACAGGTTCACCCTCACAATCCATAAAAATGATGATAGAAGCCTAAAACGGAAATTTACACATCTAAGGAAACGTTCTATAACATATTACAAAATGAAGAATTACATCGATGCTTTTCACGACAAAATACACAAATGATATGATGGCAACGAAGAAGTAAAATGTATCTAATAAGACCACGTCTACGACACTCAAAGCACATAAGCGAATTGTCATAGGGTAGAGTTAGGAAAGGACTAGTAATTCTCCTTCTTTGATTTGCGTTTTGAGGCAGCATTCTTCTCCGACTTGCGCTTCGTACCACTGCTGTTAAGGATTTGATCAATTATGTCATCCACGTTGGGTGGTTTTGGAATATATAGAATGGATTCCATATGCATGGAGAGAGAGGCTATTTAATTATCCTTATGCCGACCATAATATAGCCCATTCACTTTGAAAAGGATATCCCAAGTACCTTCTCTGAGCTCGTCGCATGTGATGGATGTTGAATGATCTCCCTCCTTCTTATAGTAAGTGCACCAATGTGATACCGGTTGGCAAATTTGATTACCATCCCAAATCTTTCTATAGGGAGTATCCTTGTCATCTCTCGCCTTCCACTCTTGAGCAAGAGGAGTAGGAATGTCCATATTTAATGTCACGTACTCCTCAATAATATCAAGTTGGTGGCGAATGTACGGACTCACGGGGATCAGTATGTAGTCCCCATACTGATTGTGCATTATCTTGACATCCGTGGAAGGGAGCATTCCCGTTTGGAGTACTACACCATGATCGCCATAACGCAAGACTTGTTTAAATTTACGCTGTAGCGGTGTAGGATTATGTACCTTGGTTGTTTCTTCCACTGGCCTCAGTTGTAGATGATCTGATCGTAGCGAACCTTGTAACGTTTGACCGCCATTTTGTCCTACTAGTGCAGCAGATGGATTAGATGCCATTTTAGTTGGATAATAGAATAGGGAACTAGAGAGAGAAAATGTGCGTCCGTCACTCGTGTGATTCAACGATGGAATGATTCTCACTGTGGAAGGCTCGCTATTTATATAGAAATGCTTTATTCTCATTGGATGATGATCCTCATTGGATAATAACATCAAGCTGATTTCAAATCTGGCCTCCGTTTACCAATCCGAGCCTTCATTCGCCCGCTGGAGCTGCTTCTTCGGGAACTTCTAACTTTGTCGTTCTTCGTCAATCTCCCAAAATCTTAAATGGCGTCTCACATCTAAACGAAGACAGATATGAACAAGGCGTTTCTTTCACTGAATTTGTCTCACTCTTAGCTTTCAAACGAGCTATTGCACGACAAAATCCGTCCACTAGAAGCCAAGATCGAAGCTAGCTCTCCCGAGGGGGGGGAGGTCAGTGAAATTTGATGAAAAATGTTTTGGTGAAGGTCCCAGGTCGAAATGACACACTTTCTGGAAAATTTTCAAAATTTTACCCATACAAAGCCACTCTGACACTTAGGATTTTTTCAGGTGAGCTAAAACAGTCCACCTCCCAACCTGGCCGGCACACCACGCCAACCTGGACAGCACATCACCGCGCGCTATACGACGGCCGACCAGGGGGGGGGGACGTCAGCGAACCTGGCGGACGCACTTGGCCGGCACACCACGACACTCTGTCGTTCCAGAGGGGGGGGACGTCAGACTCAAAGCACCACGGCGGCCGACCACGACACTCAGCCGTTCCAGAGGGGGGGACGTCAGCGACGGCGGTCATCTTGCGCGGTCCAGAAGTGGAGTTTTACCTACTACACAAGACTGACAAAAGAATCTGGTAGTGGTATTAAATTCACGAAGAGAAGTCTACTTTAATAATTGAGTGAGGTCATTAAATGAGTTCACCTCTGTTTGCATTCTCTTCATCGAACGCATTTTCACGCGATAACTGTTACTCTTGAAAAAACAAGAAAATTGATGAAAAGATTTCTTGGAATTGAAAAAACTAAAGATCATCTTTATGGCCAAAATCACGAGGTGGCCATCGAAATGATGTTGATGAGATCCGGAAAACTAGCAAACCAAAAGGTTAAACGTGTGTGAAGTTGGCGGAAACACCCAGCTGAACCATTATATATTACATCAAGATTCTATTCGAAGGAACTTCTGCTGTATCAATCCTCCTGATCACAAATCTGGGCTCAGATTATAAAAAATCGCAGTCATGCTTGAAAAGTTCAAGTTTACAGATAAAAGTGGCTCTGTTGTGAAGTTAGCGGAGCGAACTTCTTAGCTCGCTGATAGGTGCAGCAAATCATTTTTGCTTTGTCACAGGATCCAATTTGTTGCGCTGATCACAAACACCGGTATGTGTTTCATTTTTCACAACAATGCAGTTAAAAACGGAATATCGCAATATATTCAGGTGAGTGCGTGAAGTTAGCGGAACAACCCAATGTAACCACTTTTCTTTATTACAGCGTGATTGCATCCGAAGCAACTTTTACCTTATCAATTCAGTAGTGTATCAATTAGTAGTCGCTATTGAGAAATTCAAGTTTGTTTAAAGATAAAAGTTGCTCTGATTTGAAATTGTTGGCCATACCCAAAGTAGATTATAATTTCAATGAAACTTAATTCAGTCTTCCTCACGGCCTAATGGGTAAAGAGAAAATACACGGAGTGTCGGAACGTTTCGAGTATTCTTCTTCAGCCCAGAATGAATCAAAATCAACTCGAGCAAGTATGTCGTTCACATACATATGTCCACTGTTAAGAGAATAACAAGTGCACGTGTGCGCCGGCGGAATGTCTCATCCTTGTAGCTGGCCTAAGTGGGAGGAGAGTATCAGGCGTGAAGAAACTGATAAGTTCTCTTCCCCTCACAGCCATTCATTAGGTTGCGGTGTCCATTGATGTGAAGCGTTTCCGCTGCTAAGCGTATTCGCCAATCTTTAATTGTAGTTGAGACGATCTATTTGATGGGATGTGTTCCTAAAGGGAGCTGATGCCTGCTGATATGCATGTAAACATGCGATGACGTAGAATGAAGGTGCTCAAGAATTCGTGACCTCATTGTCCTACAAGACTGTCCAACGTACACTGCTTGGCAAGATGGAACAGTGCATGTAATCTTGTAAACAGTGTGCTTGGCGAAACATTGATTCTTGAAATCTGCTGTAGCACAAGCCGCACATGTTGTTGGGCATCTCTGCTGTTCTCTTGCGGGTTGTAGATGACGCGAAAGAGGTTTTTGGGTGTTGAAGATCACTCTTATGTCCTTATGAAGCCCAGTGGTGGTCAACAGGTTAATTATGCGGCGACGATGAGCTTCTCCGAGATAAGGCAGTTTCAGGAAAATGACAGATTCACTTTTGTCATTGTTGTTAGCAGTAGCTGTGCTTGTTTCGTTCATTAGTTTTTCTACTAGTGCATCAGGATAGCCAGACCATGTCATCATGGGCGACATTCCCTTTCACACCATCTGATTGCAGAAGCCTGAGCAGCTATTCGTGGAACTTGAGACTGCATAAAAAGAAGAAACTCTCTTCTCTGCGACACCGATCTTCCACAGCGATTCCAAATCGATCATCGGATTTGTGAACTTTTCTGAGACCAGCTTCGAGATTGAGGAATTTAAGCTTCTCTCCAAAGGTCCGTCTTATGTCCCTCCTTCAATGAATCCCAACGTCAACAGCGAGATAAACTTCAAAGCCCAACTCCCAGATTGCTTCGAGGGAACTCAATCAAAAGCTCCTCAGCTGGCTGCTACATCGAGTTTCTTTGAATTAATCAGTGGAGCAGATCGTATCACGAGTTCCATCATCGACAAATTTCCACGAAAGAAGACCCAAGAACAAGTCATCATCGACAACATCAAACAAAAGCCCGTTGTGATAATGCCATCCGACAAAACCAAGAGACTGGTGACCTTGGAACTTAATGAGCATGATAGAATGGTATGTGAAGCATTGTATTCCGATGACCCCAAGTCCAGGGTCATTCTCCCAACGACAAGACAGATTCGTTTTAACGACCGCCTTAACACCATCAAGGGAAAATATGTTAATATCAATTGTACTGACCTCATCGAACAGTGCAAAGTATCAGAGCCTCTTCCAAGCACTCCCTATGCTCTGCCGAAAGACCACAAAGAGAGGCAACTCAAAGGCAGGCCAATTATCTCCATCAAGGAATCCATTGTTCGTCCACTCTCTTAATTATTGCCGAAAACTCTTCTCCCTGTTATCAAACGTCATGTTGCTAACTATCTCTAATCCACCTCAGACTTCATATCTACGCTCTCTCAAACCACCGTGCCGTCGAATTGTGTCTCCGGTTCTCTGGACATCACAAACCTGTATGGCAACATTTCCTTGGATGACGACTCTAACGAAAAGGGTCTGATAAGCATCACCTCACACTTCTTCGAAACATACGGTGCCAATTGTATCCTTTCATCTGTCAGCCCATCCGACTTCACCGAACTCCTCAAACTTTGTCTTCTTGAAGACGGATATCTTCGAAACGGTGAATTTGTAACACGAACTCTGCAACTCTGCAGCACCGGCCTTAGCTAATATCTTTATGAACCATATTGAGACTCAAATGTTACAGTTACCAGATATCAACTTCTGGAAGAGATATATTGATGACATCTTCCTGGTTGCACCGCCTTCTTTCAACATCGACTTATTCATACAAAGGATCAATACGATATGTGTGACGATTAAACCCATCAACGATAGAAATGGTTGATGGAAAAAACGCAACCCATCTTCCTCGACACATCCGTCCACATCACCAACGGCACTGTAAAATTCGAACTGTATTTGAAAACCTCTCACAGCGGAGCCTGTCTCAGGCCTGTGATTACCCTATGAAAAAAATTGAGGATTTTTTGTGAAAAATTTGAGGAATGGAAACGGAGTCTAATATGATAATTGCAAGAAAAACTGCGAATTTTAGCACGGATTTTGGGCCAAACTTCAAATCATGAAAGTCACAACGAAGAAGGTAACCCAAGGGTTGACCACACCCCACTTTTTGAAGTTGTGTATATTGCAAAGGAATACTGACTTGGTCATAATCACTTCCCGCGTTGTTGCGAAATCAATTTGTTGCCTCAAGTATTATCTGCTTAGAATGTGTCGAACAGAGGATGTCAGATCAAGCTGCTGATATCGCTGTGCTTCACGCTATCGTCTCCAATTCAATGCTTGTCAGATTTGTATACTGTAATTTTTTGAATGTAGGATATATCCTCAACCACATGCATCTGGGGCTTTGCAAAGATTAATTTTTACTGACTTTAGACAAATTTGGGAGGAGAGTAACCCATAAGCATAGAAAGCTTAAAATCGTTGACGGAATGCTTGTGACTTAAAAAAGTCAGTAATTTATCATGAAGGATACGCCACATTACACACTAATTTATTAATTTTACTTTATGCTACATAAGTTTTGCTGGGTTTTGTTTACTTGCTAGCGTTTGATCATATCGCTCCGATCTACATTCAAATGAACATGAATTCTCTCATGCAACACAAAACAAGTGTCGGGAACAGGCTTGCCAGTTGAGTTGTTGGTCTCATACATGCAAACTGTGAAAGATTATCACCTCTATTCGCATGAATTTGCGCCGAGATGTTGACGTCCAAATCTTGCAGTAGACCCAGGTTGAAAATCTACCAACCCAGTACTATGTGGTTCAATGTCTTAATTAATCTAAGTTCACATACAACGATAAGCAATGTGTGCACTAATTTCACACCAACCTGTGTTCAGCAAATTATGAAAATGATCTTTACGTGAATAATTCATCCAGGATAAATGTCGGTCGGCAGACCCTGGAAAATGTAGCTGCAAAAAGACTCATGAGATAGCACAGCTTCATACGCTTCCAACCCCCGCACGCTAGTGACCAGGAGGCATGTAGACACTAAATTTATGGTCCATCCGCTTTACCCCGTCAGATGTGTTCAACTGTTCATGTTCAGCGGAAATAAAATGGAAGAGAGTGAGTGAAACAAACGCTTCAGTTGATAAGAGCACTGAAATCCAAGTGGGCTGGGCTACCTATATGTTATCATATAATGGATATGGAAGATCGATATCCTTAAGTTCTTTAAGAAGTATAGGCATGCATTTAGCAGCCATATAGTCGCAGAAACATATAAAGAAGGTTGTGACAAAGGTCAAGATAATTAATGAAAATAATTGAATGTGCATTTTATTGTTGGAATTCTAAGCAATATTATGAAGTTAGAAGTAAAAAATTGCAGTGTTCAAATATACAATTTCTGTAGGTTGATCGTAGTGTTCCACTCATTAAATACGTGAAAGCATTTAATGAGTGACTTCGACAGACAATAACTTCGGACAACTTCTCTGCTTAGCAAAATAAGTCCAGACGAACCGGAACATCTGCAGCCCTGTAGCTTGCAGAAATGAAAGCGACATTCAACGTATTCAACGTAAGAAAGTGCGTCAAGGTAACAAAATTAAAAAAACAAGCTAACGACTGGTTAATTTTTGATGTGCTAAATATGACATGGCTAAAAGAAAATCATCCCGTACAGAAATAAGTCCGTATGAATCATAGTATGAAAAGGTATGAAAAAAAGTATGACAACGCATACGTATGTAATAACATACTATGAAACATAGTATGCACAAGTTTGAATAATGCATACGTGTGTATAAACATACTATGAAACATAGCATGCATAAGTATGAATAGTGCATACGTATGTATTAACATGCTATGAAACATAGTATGCATAAGTATGAATAGCGCATACGTATGTATTAACGTACTATGAAACATAGTATGCATAATTATGAGCGATGCATACGTATGTCTTGACATTCTATGAAACATACAATGAATAAAAACGTATTACGCATATGTATGCATTATCATAGTATGAAACATAGTATGCATAAGTATGAATTTCGCATACGTATGTATTAACTTACTGTGAAACATTGTCATAATTAATTATTTAAATTCATACCGTATACAAATATACTACATGTTATTGTGCAGGAGTAATCTATGTTGGGTAGTGGCAATTTTTTCTACTATGATGTTTGATGCTTAACCCGAATTTTGTACCCATGCTGAATGATGCTGGTAATCAGTCATCTATACAAAATTGATGGGTGATATCAAATATAACTCTCGTTGAATATACGCATTTCAAAATGCTGTTGTTCAACTTCTTGATGAGCACCAACACATTTTAGATAAGTAATTCTATCAAACATGATTCATGAAAGTAATAAAAACTAATTCAATTAGTTTCGAAAAATATTGTTGATATTTATTTTGATTATTCATCTTTCCTGTTATTGCTTGAGAAATTGCCACCTTATCATAAACGTGTATAATTCTTTTATTAGTGTGTCATTGTATCTGAAGTTTTCCATCATGCCCATCAGGGTTGTCCAGTCTAACTCAGAAGGCTCCTGGTTCCTTTCACTTCTCTAATAATAAGCATTAGTTTATTTCCATTGAAAGCATAGATGAACCTGTATGAACGTCAAAACAATTAACTTCACACTGTCTTGACGTGGGAGCATTATTATTAGCTGATTGCATTACAGGTAACGGTAACGGATTCTTTTAAGATTGTTTATGTTACTGAATGCTAACGACTTGCTTCACTTTCCTTTTTATCTTCTGCTTAAGGGTTTATGGTGCCGTCCTCTTCACTCGAACTTTGATTTTAAAAAATCATACAAAAATGTTTATCTTTGATCAAATGGGTACGTCGTTCGTGTGTTATAACAAATGAATGCCACAAATGTGATTTTAACGTATGAGAAATTGTAGTTATTATGATCTTAAAATGCAGCTAATAGCTGTCTCCCTCATGATATGTTTTGTATCTAAATCAGTTGACTTGCTACATTTAGCATGTTACCGGCGACACAAGGTGTTTTTGACTGTGTTCCCTTTCAGATTTAAGTACGACATATTGAATACAGAATGCATATTATTATTCATATGATAAATGGTGCATGTAATAATGAATTCATGCTGTTATAGAATATATGTACAACATCAAAACATATGTGCTCATGTATGATATTCCTTCGTACGATATACTGCTGTATGCATATATGTTTCATTTTTATGTCAGAAACATGCTCCGAAAACTCACGCGTGTTCAGGATAAGTATACGTACATATTTTCATTGTATGATTCATGCGTATGGCACGACAACGCGCTACATGCTCTTAGTACGTCTCATACTGTGTTTCGTATGTCTGTTCCATACTATGTTTCACACCATGTTTTCATAGCGTGTACCATATGAGTATGCATACTATTTTCATAATATGATAATATGATAATATGTAAAGTCATAGTATGAATCGTACGTATGTTAGGGTATGGCCCGACAGAGCGTTACATGTTCATAGTATGTTTCATAGTATGCTTCATACGTCTGTTCCATACTATGATTCATACTACGTTTTCACAGTGTGTCTGGTATGAATACGTATATGATTTTTCATGGTATATTTCATAGTATGATTTTGCTGAGTATGATTTAGGGTATGCTTCATACTAAGTTTCATACTATGTTAAGTCATAGTATGAATCATACGTATGCCAGGGTATGGCCCGACAGAGCGTTACATGTCCATAGTATGTTTCATACGAATGTTTCATAATATGATTCATACCAATTTTTTCTGTATGGGATTATATCCTAAAATGTCTAGAAATTTAAAAATACTTACTTGAAGGACAAGCAACGGTTCTCCTCTCCTCATGTGGAATGAATTGGTGAGTAAGTCGCTCTTTTCAAAATTATGTTTATCACTTATATATTGAAGAGATTCTATTTAAATCATGAGAGAAGAAAAAGAAAGGAAATAAATCATGAGTGATTCATGATTAGCAGCATGGATGTAGGGTACATGTTACAGGATTCTATCTTAGCTTCTTGTTTCGAAGTTTACATATCATCGCCATTCGCCAAAAAACAATACATTATCCGACATTTAGTCTGTTGTGTGTCGTATTTGAAGAATTTCTCATAATTAAGCTATATTTGAGGAATTTTTGAGGATTTGAGGAGTAATAAACAAATTTGAGGAATTTGAGGAGTGATCACAGGCCTGCTGTCTGCCATTTGATTCTGCTACCCCTATGTCTCTGAAAAGAAACCTGATACGTTCTGAGACATTACGAGCACACCGCAATTCCTCCAAAACCCGTTTACCTATAGCCTTGATTAAGCTAAAGCGAACTTTTAAAATGAACGGCTATCTTGATGCACTAGTAGAAAAACTAATGAACGAAACAAGCACAGCTACTGCTAACAACAATGACAAAAGTGAATCTGTCATTTTCCTGAAACTGCCTTATCTCGGAGAAGCTCATCGTCGCCGCATAATTAACCTGTTGACCACCACTGGGCTTCATAAGGACATAAGAGTGATCTTCAACACCCAAAAACCTCTTTCGCGTCATCTACAACCAGGCCCGTCGTCAGAATGGATTTACAGGGGGGGGGCTCAGCTTTTGACAGGAGGGGCAAGCGTTTGTGATTTTTATATTCAATGAAGCACATAACCAATATACCTAATCATGCATATTTGACATTCCTGTGCTTCACATATCTGTATTTTCGTACTTTCTATTGTAATCGCAAGTTAGCTAAATTAAAACATGCACAGATTAAGTATTCAAATGTAATTCAAAAAAAGTTGTAAGCGTTTGTGAACATTGCTAAATGTCTTCAAGACAGACTGAACGTCAATATTTTCCACCCTATCTTTCTCAAAAGTCAAAAAGCACAAACTGGCTCGTCGAGACTGCGCCATGCTTCGTCGTTGTGGCCGATCAATGCGGGTAAGTGCCGAAAACGACGCCTCACAGACAGCAGTGGAACAGGCCATTGTTGACACCGCCGCAAATAAATCGTATGTGCACTGGAAGGCCTCTCTTTGATTATGCAAAACATCGAGAAGTGTGGAAGTAGGCCTCCCGTCGATTTTCTTCTTGAGATAGCGTCTCACCAAATCTAATTCGCCTTCATCTGGAATCGTAATTCCCAGTCGGCTGAGCGGGTCAATCGTAGTCTTCATTAAAAATTCGTCTCCGTCTGGTATAGTTCCCTACAGAAAATAAAAAAAGCAACTACTCAATATTCAGTAGCTAACTATTACAGCACCATTAAGTTTAGAATTTAATCTTCGATAGTAAAGAATTAAAACATACGGCTTGCATATGAATTCTCCAGCTATGGACATTTGATGATGGATTTTGCTTGTTATATGATGATCTCATCACAAAATAGTTCGATTTGGTAAATGAAGTCTAGAAAATATTTCATAAAAGGAATCTAGATATGTCAATAGAGACAATGATTAGTCAATGACGATAACAAATAGGCCTAAAAGCAAGATTATTATTTGACTTTATGAAAATAGATGTTAATGCTATTTATATATTTATTATTGTTCACATGCAAAACCTGTTAACGACATTTTATTTTCCAATGTAGTGTTTGAGCAGAAGAGAAACTTACTTGCAAAGCCTTGTACAACCAATCCTTTTCTTCAAAGCGTCGATAAAGTTCCTGTGTGACAATGTCGATGATTTCGAAGTACACTGCCTTGGTGTTTATGCTGTCTATATCAGATTGATGGCCACTGACAGCCGCAAGAACAACACTGTCTCTCAGAAGGGTACTTATTTTTCTCTTGCGAGATGGATGGTCACTTTTTTGGTCCTTTATGAAAGCATTACTTTCTGTCAATATATCACTGAATACTTCTTCACTTCTCATTTCATTGAGCATTTCTTTGACCTGTGAGATTAATTCCATGGCTTTTCGCAGATCACATGCATGACTTTGCAATGCTTTGTCGATTGGCATCAAAATCCCCAGTATGCGCTTCATAACAACAGCTATGAACATGAAATTAGGTCGACACAAAATTTTTCGCAATCCGATGGCTCTCGATGGTAGATCGCCCTCCAAATTCATTGACTTACTGATCTCTTTCAACGCTGAGACAATTTCTGCATGGTTGTCAATAAGACGCTTTGTGGCATCGTGATGTCCTGACCAACGTGTCTCGAGTAATGGCTTCAATTTCGTCCCATTGTACATATCAACAATTGATTGGCATTTGAAAAATTTGTATATCACTGCACACTGATCGAAGTAGTACCTCACTGCTGAGATAGTAGAAACTAGATCCACAATAACCAAATGAAGTCGGTGGTTAAAGCAATGTACGTATGGTACCTCTTTTCCGGCTCTTCTCTGTATGATAGCTTGCACTCCTGCGAGTCTGACACTCATTGAACTGGCTCCATCATAGCATTGGGTAAGCAATCACTCCATCGGAAGGTTGTACTTTGCCAAGCTCTCCAAAATAACGTCGGTCATCGATGAGGCATCCAGTTTCGCAGACATAGGCATGCAGAGAAGGCATTCTTCCACTTTCCCATTCTTAACAAATCGAACTGAAATGGAGATATTTTCGATGTTGCTCTTGTCACGCTTTCCATCTGCTAAAAGTGTAAAAAACGGAACGTCAGCGTTTAGGCAGTCGGATGCTACTCCTCTTGCAACGACGTTAAATCATTTTGAATTGTAGGAGATGTGTAGGTGGAATTGCGAGGAATTCCGGGCTCAATGTCAGCAAGCTTTTTATCCTTTCGAAGAGTGTATTTGAACATCTTGATAAATACACCACTGTCTGAATCACCACCCCTAAATGGCAATTCGTTAGTTGCCAAAAATTGTACTATCTCAATCAAGGACTGGACATAATATCTCCTCTTTTCTAGAATGTCGGAGTTCAGGAGGTAAGATATCGATGTTCTGCTGTCCTCTCTGTTTTTCTGCTCATTCCAAGCAATGGTTGAATTTCTGTGCGTCGTAGTTTCAGCATGCTGAACAAATCCATTTCTTTTGTCTCCAAGAGCGGTTTTCCATGCTCTGTAACCTGCCTTGATGAAGACCGACTCAAATTCCTTTGAACTTCTGGTAGCATATATCCTGCAGGGATGACAGTACGCTGCATCTCTTTCGACGGAATATTCCAGCCAAGGGAATTGGTCAAACCACTGTGATCGAAAGCAGCGGTTGTCCTTGTCTCTTGGATATGACTTAAGTCGAGGTCGCTTTAGTTCAGCGCCAAATATGTCTTTCGGTAATGAATGCAAAACACTAGGAATCGCAGTTGCAGATTGTGTAGGGAATTTACTTGCTGATGACTGCATCGCAGTTGTGGATGATTGGATCGCAGTTGTGGATGATTGGATCGCAGTTGTGGATGATTGGATCGCAGTTGCGGAGGTAGTAGGGGTATCAGCTGAAGATGTTGGCGTGAGTGAACTTCGAGGTTTTAGAAGCCATGATGTTAAAAGGATAGATTTTTTATGCACCTCATCTTTTGAATTGCGATGCGGCATTTCCGACTATTCAATTATCACCTCTGAATATAAAACAAAAGTCACCAGTTACGGGGGAACACAAGACACGTAAGACACGTGTGCGTGTAATTCGAATTTGTTGAGCGCAGGCCGATGCATTGTCAGTAGAGTGACAAATTGCTTTCTTGATGCGAGATTGAAAAGTGGATTTGCCTTGTGTGCATGTATGCATTGTGTGAGAAAAAACCAATGATCATGGTGCAGTTATTTACTCTATTGATGCGAATGGCTTCGTCTGCATCGAGTGAATGACTCACTCAATGCCGAAGGAGTGATAACCTGATAAATCCACTGTCTTCATTCATCGTCTTACATTCCTCGATGCTACCATGTTGTGTTCACGTGAACTTAAATTTTAACTGACTGTCAACTCATTTCGTGTATAACTATTATTTTGTACCATGCCATACAAATATTGCGTTGGAGGTTGCAAAAGTGGGTAGAAGACCGATGGAACCGAAAATGTGTCATTATTCAGTTTTCCATATGAGAACGAATATAGTCAACGAAATAAATGGTTCCTATACAACGCGTTGATCTCAAAAGTGTTAATGAAGTAACTGACAGGATGAAAGTCTGTGCTAAACACTTTCTGTCAGATGACTTTGAATTTGAAACCGACAAAAAGAAGAAAATAAAATCTTACGTTACCGGATATCTCCGTTTATTTAATTGACAAACACTCCTTTGATTATGTCCCCGGAAAACTGCAGTCGGATCCTATGAATGTGGATTTGGCGGTACTTCTATTTTTTCCTCTCCACAAATCATCTATTTCAAAATCAACAAATTTAGCCGAACTTAACTGCATTTTCTTTTAGGATAGGTTAGATCAGTCGTAGAGGTTAAGTTCACGAAATAACACAAAGACGAGCAGCAGAGGAATTAATCAAGAGGGAAACTCCTAGAAACTAATAACTTAAATAGAAACTAATGATCAGAAAGAGACACAAAACAGTGGTGAAGGACTGAAGTGATGAAGTCATAAATTATTCGCAATGAGTAGCAGGTGGGAAATGTTCACGCTGAATGAGTCAATAGTTATCGTCAGTCAAAAACTCCATTCACAATGCAATGGAATTATGCTATTAGGCTTTTCTTGTATGACCACTGCCATCAACTAAAAGTAGACACATGCGAACATTATTTAACAGGAGGGGCGAAATTTTTAACAGGGGGGGCGGCGCCCCCTTGCCCCCCCCCGCTGGCGACGGGCCTGTCTACAACCCGCAAGAGAACAGCAGAGATGCCTAACAACATGTGCGGCTTGTGCTACAGCAGATTTCAAGAATCAATGTTTCGCCAAGCACACTGTTTACAAGATTACATGCACTGTTCCATCTTGCCAAGCAGTGTACGTTGGACAGTCTTGTAGGACAATGAGGTCACGAATTCTTGAGCACCTTCATTCTACGTCATCGCATGTTTACATGCATATCAGCAGGCATCAGCTCCCTTTAGGAACACATCCCATCAAATAGATCGTCTCAACTACAATTAAAGATTGGCGAATACGCTTAGCAGCGGAAACGCTTCACATCAATGGACACCGCAACCTAATGAATGGCTGTGAGGGGAAGAGAACTTATCAGTTTCTTCACGCCTGATACTCTCCTCCCACTTAGGCCAGCTACAAGGATGAGACATTCCGCCGGCGCACACGTGCACTTGTTATTCTCTTAACAGTGGACATATGTATGTGAACGACATACTTGCTCGAGTTGATTTTGATTCATTCTGGGCTGAAGAAGAATACTCGAAACGTTCCGACACTCCGTGTATTTCTCTTTACCCATTAGGCCGTGAGGAAGACTGAATTAAGTTTCATTGAAATTATAAAAGTTGTTCTGCTAATTTCACACACGTTAAGTTTAATTGTCTAGATGTGTAGTATCTTTACTCGCAGGTACAAATCTAAATCACATTTTTTTGCTTTATACAATCAACAATTTCATACATACTGTCATAAACTGCAAAATCTCCGTCATTCCGTCCACCAGCTGAGAAGTCCTAATCCGGGCTCATTGATTGTTCCCTGAAACGTACATCCGTCCATTGAATAGTTACTTGATAAAATCGTTAAGTAAAATTAGTCATCAAAAGTCTACAGCCTATTGAATCCGAAGAATATCCGAAAAACTCAATATCGGAAAAAAGGGGCATCAGACAATTCACTTTCTTGAACTTTAATATAGCCGATGCTGTTTGACCTTGAAATTTTATTCCCAAATTTTCGTCTGTACACAGACCGCGACAGGGAAGAAGGGAGTCAGTAGTGCCTATAATTTTCAAGTTTCAAATAACAATCTATGTTAAACACATTATGTAAAAGCAGAAGTAGAAATAGGTATGGTAAAGTAGAAATAGAAATAGGTGACGTAAATGCTCATAGAAATGACGTTAAAGGAATATCAATTATATGAACAAGAACTGTTTGCATTGTTTTCTCTCTTCTCTGGAGTTAACGTTTGGCTGGAATTTTCTCATCACGCTTTTCTTAGCCTAATGTTGTTTTGATCTTGTTTGTATGTTATAATATTGGTTTCGATCTGGTTCACATTGCATTGGTCTACATGCTTGCATACGGAAGAAACAGCCCGTGACATGCTGTCAACCCCCCCCACCCCGCATCGCTCTGTTTGTGATGTGGTTCGATCACACCTGAACCTCATGGAATGAAATGTGGGAGTTATATTAAGATATCCGTCGACTCCTTGGACAGAGTCTCATTAGATGAACAACTTACACATGAATAATTTAGACTATTAGATTTCTCCTGTAAACTGCCACAAAAGGTCGAACCTCCATACGACTGTTCTCCACCTCCGTATCAGACCCAACATGACTCTAGAGCGCGCACAATAAAGTTTGATGTGTGACTTATAAAAATGTTAGGTTGATTTTCCTCAAACGTGTTAAGGCTAGATATGATGGGACACAGACCGGTCCTCTTGAGAGATAGATTAAATTTCATGAATAGTTAGACACCAATTGGTCCATTTATAACAAGTCTAGTTCCTTATTTCATTTTCTTCATGGAATAGTTCCAGGTGAGACGTTGTAGGTCGATTCTAGCAAGTTCAGTACCCATACTGTAGTTTCACATGTATTTTATTTTATTTTTCTTTTCTTCAAAGTTCATTACAAATTTATTCACTACAGTAGGTTTAATCTTAGTTTATTTTATGTAGTTATAACTGAGAGTCCTAGAGGATGATGATTCTCATTAAAAGTGTGAAAAACCATGTTGCCTAACTGAGTCAGTTAAAGCCTGCTTTGCCGCGGCACTCTAAGCCATTTTCATCACGGCTTCGGCTCGACTTGAAACATAATAAAGTCGGCTGATCACGCCCAAGTTTTATCCAGCCGTTTATGGGCGCTACTTTAGTCTTCAAATCTACAGAAATTTCCTTATCACAGTCTGCATTCTATTGCTGCATTCATATTCAACTGAAGCTATATCACTCGCCTATACTCATTAAAAGATGAATAACTCAATAGCATTACTTTCAATAGCAGTGTAGAGACGTGCGAGTTTATTGCAACATTCAGAGCGGTAGGAGCCCGTATACGTAAAGACGGTATTGTAGATTCGCGGCTGCTATTGCAAACTTCTACCTGCTATTCAGGGTTGGCTGTTATTCGCAGAAACGCGGTACTGCGCATGCTTTGAAAATTATTGCTTTACAGTAATAGAACGTCAAATTCGAAGTGAACACAAAAAGTCTTGCTACAAAATCCTTGAATTATTCAATATATTGTGCACCAAAGTTTCAGTTGCTCGGACTTCGCAATGATAAAATTGCTTTCACATTAACAATTTTTGTAACATTATTTATAGCTATTATAACCTTAAGACCGCAGGCTGAAATTAGGAGATAGTGGTTGCACAACTTTTATTGCTGAAATAAAGGGTCTAGCTAGACCGACAGTATTTTATTTCATACAACTGCTGTGTAATGGCAGATAGACGATAAATCAAATTGCTATGAAAGATGTGCGACTGGTAGAACTAGAACTTGCGACTCCAGTCTAGACCTATCGCTCTACGAAATGAGCTACGATCACTTAAATGTTAATATTCGCTGAAATTAATAGGCGATTTCCATGGCGTCCAAGGCTAAGACATTACGCTGATTTATGATGCACATGAGTACATGAGGTGATGGCTTCGAAGAAAAAAAAGCAGCCTTGTGTTCTCAATAGTGGCCTTGATTCGAATCCAAATTGCTCTTTGATGACGACAGCTTCCGAAGCGAAGTAAGTGATGGCTGAGATGAAAGTATATTGTGGTTAAATTATCCGTAATTTCTTATTTTACAACTAGGCTTAATTCTATTGAATCAACAACAAAATATCCACCTCACAAGGAATACTAGTCGAAATCCCTAATATTTTGTCCTTTTTTGCAATTTTATACCACCATCTCAACTTTTTGCTTTTATTGAATTTCTTTTTGTTTATTTAATTTCATTGTTGTTAATTGCTGATTTAGATTCCCACTGATATAGATATACGTTATTGTCGGCAAGCGTTTAGTGAACATCAGTCGCTTAGTCGGATAAGATTCTCAAATCGACATCAGTGCGAAAGACAAAAATGATTTCTAATCTATGAGATCTCATGAAGATTCCTAATGACGAGAGACAAGTTTTATTAGTGGTGATTACAACGGACATGTACGAAAGACCAGTGATGGCTACGAAGGCTTTCATGTTGACTTCAAGTTTTGATGAGAGGAATGCTGACGGTGAATGAATCCTGGAATTCTGTGATGCATTTAATCTACTGGTTCGTGAAAGTGATCGGCACTAATACTCGAGCACTCACTCGCAAAGAATTATTTTAGTAGTGATTCCGAGTACTCGCATCAAAATAGCTTCTGCCACGAGTAAACTGAGCAATAAGTCCTCTTTAACTTGTTTAATTACTTTGCTTTTCTTTCATCGAGAAATGATTATTCTTAGATTTAAAGCACAACATCGTAACTGATGACTACATGTACAGGGCTACGGAATGAAAATTCCGGAAAATTCATGGAACCTCAATATATCACATGTATTGTCAAAGCAACGAAGTTGCATCATAACAACTACTCCATTCGATTCATAATGAATGGCATAAACCTCTATATTCACCTGCAACTCAATCTGCTGATAACAAGGTGAACCGACCGACAACTCTCCTGACAATATTTTCAGAATTTCTAAATCTTTCATTATAGATGAGCCATTTTTCCGCTTAAAACTCACATACTGTCTGCATGTAAATGTGATTTTGATATATACATGTATATTTATATATATATATATATATATATATATATATATATATATATATATATATATATGTGTGTGTGTAATGATGTTCCCTGATCTGCTCACCTAATCTTAATAATACTTAAAAATCGAAAGATCGATCTTTAATTCGAAAGACATTAAAGGCGTGGGACAATATAGTCAGATTTTACATGCTCGTATCGAAGAAAACTCATGCTTTCGATGATGAAAGTAGTAAGTAAAACTCCACTTCTGGACCACGCAAGATGGCCGCCGTCGCTGACGTCCCTCCCCCCTCTGGAACGGCAGAGTGTCGTGGTCGACCTCCGTGGTGCTTTGAGTCTGACGTCCCCCCCCCCGTGGTGTGACGGCCACGTGCGTCCGTCAGGTTCGCTGACGCCCCCCCCCTCTGGCCGACCGTCGTATAGCGCGCGGTGATGTGGTGTCTAGGTTGGCGTGGTGTGCCGGCCAGGTTGGGAGGGTGGTCTGTCGTAGGTCACCTGAAAAAATCCTAAGTGTCAGAGTGGCTTTGTATGGGTAAAATTTTGAAAATTTTCCAAAGTGTGGAATTTCGACCTGGGACCGTCACCAAAACATTTTTCATCAAATTTCACGGACCCCCCCCCGACAGCAATCTTCTAACTTTGGTTCTAGTGAATGGATTTTGTCTTACAGCTACTCGTTTGAAAGAGGAGAAAAAACTGCTCGACGCCATTTTTGGCGCGAGTCAATCGGACCAGCCGTTCAAAAGTTAGAGCTGTTACAAGATTTTAGGTCGGAGCTCACCTGAAAAAATCCTAAGTGTCAGAGTGGCTTTGTATGGGTAAAATTTTGAAAATTTTCCAAAGTGTGGAATTTCGACCTGGGACCGTCACCAAAACATTTTTCATCAAATTTCACTGACCCCCCCCCCCGACAGCAATCTTCTAACTTTGGTTCTAGTGAATGGATTTTGTCTTACAGCTACTCGTTTGAAAGAGGAGAAAAAACTGCTCGACGCCATTTTTGGCGCGAGTCAATCGGACCAGCCGTTCAAAAGTTAGAGCTGTTACAAGATTTTAGGTCGGAGCTCGCTCACCTGAAAAAATCCTAAGTGTCAGAGTGGCTTTGTATGGGTAAAATTTTGAAAATTTTCCAAAGTGTGGAATTTCGACCTGGGACCTTCACCAAAACATTTTTCATCAAATTTCCCTGACCTCCCCCCCCCCCCCCCCGACAGCAATCTTCTAACTTTGGTTCTAGTGAACGGATTTTGTCTTACAGCTACTCGTTTGAAAGAGGAGAAAAAACTGCTCGACGCCATTTTTGCCGCGAGTCAATCGGACCAGCCGTTCAAAAGTTAGAGCTGTTACAAGATTTTAGGTCGGAGCTCGCTCACCTGAAAAAATCCTAAGTGTCAGAGTGGCTTTGTATGGGTAAAATTTTGAAAATTTTCCAGAAAGTGTGTCATTTCGACCTGGGACCTTCACCAAAACATTTTTCATCAAATTTTGAAATTTCACTGACCTCCCCCCCCCCGACAGCAATCTTCTAACTTTGGTTCCAGTGGATGGATTTTGTCTTACAGCTACTCGTTTGAAAGAGGACAAAAAACTGCTCGACGCCATTTTTGCCGCGAGTCAATCGGACCAGCCGTTCAAAAGTTAGAGCTGTTACAAGATTTTAGGTCGGAGCTCGCTCACCTGAAAAAATCCTAAGTGTCAGAGTGGCTTTGTATGGGTAAAATTTTGAAAATTTTCCAAAGTGTGGAATTTCGACCTGGGACCGTCACCAAAACATTTTTCATCAAATTTCACTAACCTCCCCCCTCTGGACAGCTAGCCTCGATCTTGGCTTCTAGTGGACGGATTTTTTCGTGCAATAGCTCGTTTGAAAGCTAAGAGTGAGACAAATTCAGTGAAAGAAACGGCTTGTTCATATCTGTCTTCGTTCAAAAGTTAGAGCTGTTTAAGATTTTAGGTCGGAGCTCACCTGAAAAAATTCTAAGTGTCAGAGTGGCTTTGTATGGGTAAAATTTTGAAAATTTTCCAAAGTGTGGAATTTCGACCTGGGACCGTCACCAAAACATTTTTCATCAAATTTCTCTGAACGAGGGGGGGAGGGGGGGTCAGTGAAATTTGATGAAAAATGTTTTGGTAAAGGTCCCAGGTCGAAATTCGGAAGTTTTAAATTTTTCAAAATTTTCACCACACTGGAGCTGTCACACTTAGGAATTTTTTCACTTGTAGCATGTTACATGGACATGTGCTGACGGACCAACTTCCCGCGGTCACATGAGAATGGTTCAGGTGGCATATGATAGAGAATGACGAGACAAATCGTTTGCAACAAACCGCATGTCGCTACGATGAATACTTTCGGAGATAGAGCCATTTTAAGTTTTCTTCCGAGCATATATAAACCCCCGACAACGTAAGTCTGATCACTTCATCGAAAGACGAGGTAAGCGACGGTCGTCGCTCTGAGCTCCCGATATCGGGTGTTTCAAAGGACTCTATCTTTTGAAGCAGGCAAGCTATCTTCTTACTTCAAAGTTTGTATGATAGAGTTTGATAGTGTCCTTACTACTGATAAAATTTTTTAAAAGTAGTATGAGTAGTAAAATGCGGAATTTTTTTAAAAATTCTTAATTTTCAGTTTTTTCAAAGTTTTAACATGTAGACTAAGGTTTTCAAGTATGCTGAGTTCAAATCTGCTATCAGATTTGAAATTTAACTAAGTCTAAGGCAGCTTTGAGGGGTTAGATCCCAGCTACTGATCACTACCTTTGACTCGGCGTTCCTGTTACCACTTCGGGGCAGTGACAATGATGTCTTCAGCTGTAAAGAGCGGGTATCGGGGAAGATCTCTCACTTCCCTAGTGATCAGTACAAGGCCTTCGGGCTGTCGACGGGATCGAGTGCCACTCACTCACTATACTCAAATCTATCATTCCTGACTAAGTGTAATACTTTAGGAATATGACTGTACTACATGATTCCAAACTTATACAAATTTCATTATCTTACAGTTAACGATAAAATCAGGCATGGCTAACGATAAAAACCGCAAATTTCATATCAAGATGTGCACATGTGGGCGAATTAATCGCAGTGCGGACGCCAAGGCGCATGTAAAGAAGGCGGGCACCGACCACATGATTATCCTGAATAGGGTTGCGTGTGTGAAGTGTAGAGTGCTGAAGGGTGATGAGGATGAGGCGCGTTTCTACAGAGTGCATGCTGACTGTAGTGGAGGTTTGGTGAGTGACTTGAGATTCACGCAGTTGATTGTGGAAGAGAGGGAGCGAATGTTGGCGATAGAGCGAGAGGGCAAGGTTGAGAATGTTGTTGAGAATGATGAGTTGGCGAGAGCAGTTGCGTCGTTGGAGGCTGAGATTGGGCGAAAGAGAGTGCTTGAGAGTGATGATGAGGATGATGTGGATTTAGATAGGGAGCGTGTGAGGAAGCGTGTGAGGAAGTTGAGCTCTTCGTCGTCGGAGGTGTCAAACATTGTCATCACCGACCCCCCGAAGAGCTCATCTTCCCCAAAAGTGAAGAGTGGTGGGATACGTAAGCAGTCGGCGAGGTGGTTGAAGGATGAAGAGAAAAAGCATGTATCGCAGCAGATGGCGCATGATTTGTTGATAAATAAGTATGAGAGTTTGAAGAAGGTGAAGGATGAAGTTGTGAAGGAGTTGGATGAGTTGAAAAAGAAGGAACTGAAGTCGAAGGAGGTAGCGGATGAGAATATTAGAATGAGGCGTAGTGTGACTGATTTGAAGAATAAGACGCGAGAGTTGGAAGAGAAGAATGATGAGTGTGAGAAGAGGGCGAGTGCTGCGGAGAGAAGAATGAGAGATGCAGAAGCGAAGTTTGAGGAGATGATGAAGGAGATGAGTGTGATGAGAGCGAGGAATGTTGAGTTGGAGAGGACTGTGGCTCGGCGGGGTGATGAGAGGCAGGCGTATGAGAAGTTGGAGCGCATGAGGGATGAGTGGAATCGTGTGAATGAGGATCGTTTGTTTGAATTTCACATCCCTATTCGGGATAATCATTTGGACGGCGAAGTACTCGTAAACCAGAATTTAGACGAGTCAATATATTGTTACAACGGCCATCCGACCAAGAAATGTCTGCACGCCAGCCTGAGAATGCGCGGTCATCTATACAAATTCTCGATTCGGAAGCGCGCGAGACTGCCAAAGGATGGCTAACTTGGTAAGTGAAAAGTAAATAAGATAGTATATCCTATTCTAATACATATCATTTTCATTGCAGATCTTTGCCCGCCTTCACCACCCCATCAATTCACTCCCGAGAACGAACCATCGGCTCTCTTAAGGGCCACCATGGGGCAAGACATGATAGAACCTCCACGCGGTTTGCCCTGGGCAGTCTTCGGACTGGCGAATACTATCATTAAGTTGAAACTGCTATCAGTCAACTTGAACGTTGCGTCGCGTTAGAGGGGTATATAAACCACTGCCTCTCATTTCATTTCATTTCAATCATGCAGACGCCGAACAGTCAAGTCAGCTCTCCTCGCGGACCGCAGTTAAGGCCGCGAAATTTATTTGAGGAGTTTGTCAGGCTAGAGGAGCAAGACAGAGTCCACAATAATCTTGCTCGGATTGGCAATCCGATGACGGCAACTGTTGTCAATCCAACGGAATGGCGCTACATTCCACTTTTTAGCCATGTACCAGTTAGTGTGGAAGTCGACAGTGCTACCAAAGAGAGAGTCAAAGACTCTCTCAGCAGAATTGGTAGGGTGTAAGATGACGTTACTCCCGAGAACGAACCACCGGCTCTCTTAAGGGCCACCATGGGGCAAGACATGATAGAACCTCCACGCGGTTTGCCCTGGGCAGTCTTCGGACTGGCGAATACTATCATTAAGTTGAATCTGCTATCAGTCAACTTGAACGTTATGCAGTCGATTGCTATCCCTGAAGCATTCTGATTCGCTGTTGAGCAATTCATTGTTGAAAACCCTATATAAGCCAGAAGATTGTAGCGCTTCTCATTCAATTTCAAGTCACGATGGAAGCGACATCTACCAACAGCATTCCCGTCTTCATCGATGAAGACAACGCCATTCCCGAGTTCGTCATCCTCGACGAGTGGAATGAAGAGGATGATAAGGGGAAGATCAAGAGGATCGTTTGGACGGATGAGGTGTGGACTCCGAATACCACTCGCATCCGAAAGGTTGCAGATGCACCAGCACGACCTCGGCGGTATAGGGTCTATGACAACCTAACCGTCATACCCATTGACTATTCCAGCCAATAGTCAACTTAAATTCACACCCCGAGAACGAACCATCGGCTCTCTTAAGGGCCACCATGGGGCAAGACATGATAGAACCTCCACGCGGTTTGCCCTGGGCAGTCTTCGGACTGGCGAATACTATCATTAAGTTGAATCTGCTATCAGTCAACTTGAACGTTGCAAATGAAGTTAGGTGTAATACTTCCTTTCGACGGGCGTTCCTGTAAAGGGCGGCGGTGAAACCCGTAGCTATGTATACCGCAAGGGATATTCGGCAATGGTCAATCTTGTTTAACCTCTCTGCGTCATGTTTGCAAGTGATTGCCTCTGTCTCAACGTAGTACGCATTCGCGCCAGGGCGACATTTAGCCAACTGTCGAAGGTTGCCTAAAACTTTCCATTGCATACGTTATGAGAACCATGAGTTCTACCTGTCTCTATCAATGAGACGAATTGATGAATGGAATGAAATGGGAGGACACTCACGCGCCACACGCAACATAACACACTTCTCTCTTCCGTAGTCTAACAAGCTCTTTACACATGGATCGCAGTCGATTGCTATCCCTGTATCAGAAGTGTAAGCTATCTTAAATTATTTGACACTATTTCATCTACCATCATCGTCCATATGAAATGTTATAAGATTTACAAGTTAGACTAAGCGTGCTACTATTTCCAAATGAAAAAGTATACATGGTTAAATCATCCACTTAAGCCCATCCGTAGTCTAACAAGCTCTTTACACATGGATCGCAGTCGATTGCTATCCCTGTATCAGAAGTGTAAGCTATCTTAATTTATTTGACACTTTTTCATCTACCATCATCGTCCATATGAAATGTTTTAAGATTAACAAGTTAGACTAAGCGTGCTACTATTTCCAAATGAAAATGTATACATGGTTAAATCATCCACTGAAGCCCCATTCAAGTAAGTCAGTATGAAAGCAAAGATAATACGAAATAAAAATTTATTATGGCATGTATTTCAAAAGGTCTTCATCGTCAATATCGTCCAAGAGTCTGGCTTCACATAGATAACAAAAACAGTTCAGTTGCTTTAATCGTTCTTCCACTGCGAGCCTCACTTTGCCAATATACTCCCACTCCGCCATAGTTCGTGGCTGGGAGTTAGGGGTGTACCACTCCCATAATTAGTGGAGGAATTTCGTGCTGGTGATCTCCATCACATCGTCAGCATCGTACTGGAGATACTTCCACCTCACGCCTGTTAAGTCGGGACACTCCTCACATACACTCTCTTCATTGTCCGCTGGTAATGACAACTTTCTGATATTGTCCAGTCGGTACACCTTCTCTACCTTCCCCTTCGTTGGTGCGTTTGGTGCAACGAGCGCCTTTGGTGTTGAGGATGGAGAAGAGAATTTTGTGTTTGGTGTTGTCGGAGGGCTTGTCATGTTGACTGTGAATAATAACTTTGAAATGTTTTCTAATTCTTAAGCATCAACAAGCAACCAATCAGAATGAACAGCCAATGAATGATGAATACGAAAGTATATATGTAAAGTGACATTCGTGTCATTTCACTCTGTCTTTGTGATATATAAGTGAAGTGTTCTCTGGCGTATAAGTGAGCTGCTCTCTCGTGAAGTCTCTATCTTGTTGAAGTATCAACCTTAAACTCGATTTCGTTGAAATGGTAAGTTGAAAATTTCTTCACTCATCTCCCTCAAACGTGTGGCTAATAGCATCTTCCTCAATTTCAGGCATCAACTTCATCACCAACGCCCTCCCTTCTCGAGGAAAGTTTAGAGTTGTTGAGTCAAAGTAGGTTGTAACAATACACTGAGACTTGAACAGAGATGATGGAATGATTTCTCTTTCAGGTGATGTGAGTTCCAGCTCAGGACTCTCGCGACAAGGCAACGAGTGGGAATGTGCCGACTGCGGACATATGTTTACAAGGAAGCACAGTCTCCTTCGACACATCAAACAACGTGTGTGTCAACGCAAAGCGGCGTCAATCTCCGGAGGTGAAGTTGATTCTGACGATGACATCTCCTTTCCTTGCGATTTTTGCCCTCTTTCTTTTGATAGTCACCTTCAGCGATCTTCGCACAAACTTCAACACACGCATGCAAATGATCACTACACCAACGGTACCTCTACCATCTCCCTCATTAATGTTTCACATAATAATTTAGTACGCGACTACTGCATGGAGTCCAATACTCAAATAGTAGATTTTCCTGAGTGGCTCCTTCAAAATTCTAGCATTATCGAAGCGCTCTTCAACAATTTAGACAATTTTAGAATGAAGGCGCTCATCTACCTCAAACTAAAATATATTAAGATAGATTTTCAAACGGGTCAAGTGATGGAGAGAATACAGTTTCATGTTCCTTCCTCTTCCGCAACTGAAGTTGTAGACTGCGAGTCTTGGCTAAATTTTCACATTCAATGTTTAAAATCAAATGTAGATAAATTCAATCAGCGCGACAGCGCTCTCATTTTTGATGGTGTGGACTCAGCCATATTCAAAATTTCCCTATTAGAAAGTCATGCAGCTCGAGGCACATTTAAACTACCAAAAACGTTGTATAATAAGAAAGCTGTCATCAATGTCGATTGTAAATCACAGTGTTTCAAATATGCAGTCCTATCCATCCTTCACTATAATGATATCAACGCGCATCGAGATCGCACCTATAGCTATAGACAGTGGGAGGATGAACTAGACTTTGAAGGTTGTGATAGTGACAACATGAAAATCAAAGATGTAGAAACGTTCGAAAAACATAATAAGATTAAAATTGTCGTTCACGTGTGGGAGAAGGGGTTGAAGGGTGCCCGCTATAATTCACGTTCAACTTGTTATGAACGTGTAGTCAACCTCTTATTAGTAAAACAAGATGATAGCGAGGAATGGCACTACTGTGGTATTCCCAAAATCTCTCGCTTGTACACTCACTTGGGGCACTCTAAAAGAGGTGAACATTTTGTATGCGACCGCTGCATCCGCTCCTTTTGGAGTAAAGATAAATTTGAAACTCACTATGAATGGTGCAAGCGAGGTAAATTACAAATGGAACGCATGCCCAAAGATAAAATATTTTCACATAGGGATAATGGTGACGAATTAAGTCCCATGCGTATCATTTACGCAGACATAGAATGCTACATTGATGATATCATCCACAAACCAGCAGCCATATCCTGCTATGAAGCATGGCATGACCACTTTAGGAATAGACAAAACAAAATGCATACTTGGCAAGGTGAAGATTGTATTTCAAAATTTCTAGAATTTCTCGATAAAGCTGCTAAATTTCAACAATCATATGATTCACAATTGCAGCGTAAGTCACTACATATGTCGTGCCCTAAATGTCATAAAACGTTTGATGACGATAAAATTAAGAAAGTGCGTGATCATGATCACATCACTGGTAAATTTAGAAACGCACTCTGCTCCAAATGTAACTTTTCACTTAGGTTGAGACGTCGTGTACTACCCGTCATTTTTCATAACTTTAAGGGCTATGACAGTCATATGCTCATAAAAGGAGGGTTGAGCCAGATGAAATCGTGGCAGTTCAATGTTATGGCACAAACGAGAGAAAAATTCATGGCAATGACAGCAAAAGTGCCAGTAGATAAAACTAAAGAAAATAAGACAGTCTTCTTCGAAATAAAATTTTTAGATTCATTTCAATTCATGTCAGCGTCACTAGCTTCTCTCGTTCGAAATCTCAAGTTTCTTCCCCATAGTCAAACTTTGAAGAAACACTATCCAAACTTAACGGATGACATGATCACTCGCAAAGGAGTCTTTCCCTATGCGTATTTTAGCTCAATGTCTAAACTAAATGAAACAACCCTTCCTTCCATTAACAAATTCAAAAACGATTTGACGGGTGAAGATTGTCCAGTAGAGGACTATGAACATGCTCAAGAGGCATGGTTAAAATTTGAATGTAAAACGTTTGGCGATTATATGATCGCTTACTTAGAATTAGATGTCATTTTGCTGGCTGATGTCTTTCAGGAATTTCGACGAGTGGCATTAGAAGAAGACAAATTAGATCCTATCCACTTTGTCAGTCTACCAGCCATGTCCTTTAAATCAGCCTTTAAAATGACTGGTGAGACCATTCACCTCTTACAAGACCCGGAGATGTATGATATATTTGAGCGCGGAATACGCGGTGGTCTCACATTTGTAAATAAACATCATATAAAATCTGAAACAGTAGGTGATGATCATATCCACCTAAAGTACTATGACCAAAATAATTTATATGGCAGTTCACTGTCTAAACCACTACCTCATTCCGAGTTTAGTTGGTTAAATCAAGATGAGCTTGAGTATTACTCCAACCCTTCAAACATACTGAAGATTCCAGATGAAGGTGATTGGGGATATTATTTTGAAGTGGATTTGATTTATCCAAATAGCATTAAAAATAAAACTGCTGATTTCCCACTCGCACCTGAATCTGGTGAAGTGACTGAAGATATGTTTTCACCATTCATGTCACAATTTCATAATAACTTAATAGAGTGTGGACAGCCAAGGTACAAACCATGCCGCAAACTTTTACTCACCCAATATGATAAGAAAAATTATCTCGTACACTTCTGCATATTAAAATTCTATTTAGAAATGGGCATGCTTCTAAAGTCAGTTCACCGCATTATCAAATTTAGACAGAAAGCCTTCCTCAAGCCCTACATAGATAGTAACAGTCAAAAACGTGCACTCGCCCAAAATAATTTTGAAAATGATTTTTATAAATATAAGAATAACAGTCTTTTCAGAAAGACCATGGAGGATGTTAGAAAACGTATGAATTACAAACTAGTCGTTGATGAACAAAAATATCACAAATTGACCTCATCACCTCTTTTCATTGATAGAGACATCATCGATGAGGATCTTGTAGGTGTTAAA
The DNA here is from genome assembly GCA_907163375.1 of Prostheceraeus crozeri. Taxonomy (NCBI): domain Eukaryota; kingdom Metazoa; phylum Platyhelminthes; order Polycladida; family Euryleptidae; genus Prostheceraeus; species Prostheceraeus crozeri. The sequence continues at coordinate 317,241 of CAJQUW010003232.1, forward strand.
ATGATTAAATCAGAAGTTGAGTTGTGCAAACCCATCTATATTGGGCAAGCCGTTTTAGATTACTCTAAGCTTGAAATGTATCAACTCTTCTACAAAATATTAAAACCATGCCCTCTCGTAAAAGAGGTTCGCTTGCTGGGTGGTGATACAGATAGTTTCTTTTTAGGAATTACCACTCAAAAAGATTTAAATTTTAATGAAGTAGGCAGGTCATTAGAAAAATATTTCGACACATCTAACTACAATCCCACTCATCCACTCTATTCCATACAGAATAAAGCCAAACTTGGTTGTTTTAAGGATGAAACAGCAGGAAAGGAAATAGATGAAATGATTCTCCTCCGTCCTAAAATGTATTCCATGAAATTAAAAGAATGTGCAGATAGTATTAAGCGTGCTAAAGGTATATCAAAATCCATTGTTCATAAAATGAAACATCGGTCCTATAAGAAGGCCTATAAAAATAAAACTATAACGTTTGTCAATATGACAATCTTAAAATCTCAAGTTCATACTGTGAAAACGTACACGTTCAAGAAACGAGCACTTTCAGCATGGGAGGATAAGAGGTGTTGGATAGGACATAACACATCTCTTCCACATGGACATCCTGACACAAACATACCTCCACCCAAAAGAATAAAACTCACGCTACCACATTCAGGAGATGTATTGACATAATCAACTTTAACTCAGTATTTTGATGTTGCTTTTTGTAGATATACATGGTTGTTTTATGTATCGCATGAGATCGTTTCCTCCTTGTGAATATATGCCTACAGTCAGCCCATTCCCCCTTTATCTGTGAAAAGACTTTTTCATACACATTTTTATTTCAATAAACATATCACAATGACTTCACTTTGTTTTCCGAAACACTAAAGTTACGAGGGATTTAGTATCTTTCACATGGATGCACTCTTGTAAACCATTGGTCATTTTGATAGCAATAGAGGGTATAGTTTGTTTGACGACGGGATGATAGAATATAGATTCAAACATCTTCTCGACTATTCCATATGAAGCGTCTTTATCATGAATGAAATCACGTAAAATGTATTCTTTTTTCTCACCAACAGAAATAGGTAGAATCAAATCACTTTGAATGTAAAGGTGCTGTTCATGTTTATCAAGTGTCATTGGTGTTTCTATACCAATCGTATGCGCAGCAGTAAACACAGTTTGTAGCATTGAAAAACCAGAGTTTTTTCAAATTTTTACTCAATTGACATTGAATGTCATCGCCCAGTTTCAGAACAACGCGTTGATTTTCAATTGAAAACGAAATGTGGTGTGTCTTTACATCATATTTACTTTTCATCACATGCTTCAACTTCTGTTGTATACAAGGATTTACTACATGAATGAAGCTTTCAACTGTATGATATAGACGCGGCATTATATTGATAGCAACTTTAGATTCTTCATAAGACTGGTAAATTTTCTTGATGCGATCACCATAGATGTCCACCCACCATTCATCATTAACTGAATCAGCTTTAGTGTGATATTCATGAGAAGCATACACCAGACCGCTTCCAATAATAGGTGTATAATGTCTTACAAAATGACGGCAGGTTGGAGAGAAATAAACTGTAAGTTTGTCATTATATTTCTGAATAACCAACTTATTTTTGTCCGCCATAATTTTCTCTCCATACTTCTTACCCACAGTCTCATTCCATCGTTTTACTAACTCAATAAGTGATAAAGGTTGAACACCACGCTTTTTCAAAATGATGCGTTCTTCGCATTCTACAACATCTTCATCAAATATTTTAAATCTATAATGAAATTTGTTGATTCGATTTGAATAAACTTTTTTAACATTTGCAGTAGCAATTGACGTTAGATGTAGTCCATGACCAAAACCAAGATGTGGATAGAATTCATTATCCAACCTCAGCGTAAGACCTTTAGTAAAAGAATGAAAGCGGAGGAACTGTCTCCCACTCCAATGATAGATAGTAAACTCATAAGCTTTCTGATTTTTATTCTTCATGATGGAAGTATTACCACTGTTGAATGCCTTAATAATTTTCTCATTCCCAAATGGTTCATAAGAATCTGATTTTATCTGAATCCATTCATAGTTCCACTTTCCATCTGATGTTAAATTGTATGGGAACTGAAATGCATTATTCATCGTTATTCCATCATGGGTGCGAGGAGTCAATATCATTTCTTCCAAATCATTCACATTCTGAATATTGCTATCATAGCAAATACTAGAAACGCCAACCTCCCATTCACCTTCTAAATGCAGTGGGCGATTTAATTCTACTCGATAGTCTGATGGTTTATTTTTGGGAAATTTATTCATAGAAGCATTACTGGGTAAGTAGATTAGAAACGAGTCCTTATTTTCACTTTCCATATTATTCACATTGGAAAAATATATTAGCATACTTTTGCATTAACTCTTCATTCGGAAATGGAATGTGATACTTGTCACAGCATCTTTATGAAAAGGAATCAACGCACCAGCATCGTCATAAATGGCAATATCAATTTGTGGGATGTAGTTTGATTTCAGCTTTGTATAATGCACTTTCTTGAAAGTATGCTCAGATAAAATACTGCAGCTTTTTGGCTGGTATGGTATCATTGCTAGCAATGGAGCTTCAACATCTCCTACACGTACATCTTCACCAATATTGGAATATATCTGAAAATAGTTAATACGACGCGATAGCGACATGTCTGCGCTAGCTTTGGTTACAGTACCACTTTTGAAGATATTTTGATCAAAACCCAAAATGTCCATTAGAGTTTTATCCATAATTAGTTCAATACCTTTTCCACTTATAGTGAGAGACAAAGTACCTTCTTTTTCAGAAAATGAAATATGTTGCTCATTAATCACTTCATTTAAATAATCTACAACCAATTTAACCGAAGTAATAATGCGAGGCATCAACACTCTTGTTTCATGTAGGATACCACCTAAAGGCTCTACACACTTTCTGTATAAAGATACGGTCCATTCTGTATCAAATTGATTTGACCTTTCACATGGTAAATGTTGCATATCAGATTTTCCATGAACAGCTGCAGAACGATGTCGTAAGAACTGATGAAAATCTTTTGAACAAACTAATACTAGATCATCATCATTTAATTTACTTATTGCAATATGATTAGATGATTTGATATAAGTCAATGTTGCCACTTGTTTACCATCAACTCGAAGGAGATAATAAGAATTTTAATTCTTCAATAATGTTTCAGGAGTCATGTTTGTCTTTCTTGGCTTAATCACAATCTTCTTCACCAACGTCTTCTCATTTCTTGGAATAAGATCTACATAATAAGCTTCCTCTCGATATATTAACTGTTTATGACCACTTATGTGGTAATTAACGTTAAAATTATCATAGCTTGTTAAGGCGCTAGCGAGGTAACTTAAATCATTTCTTAAACTTGGACTTAAACCAACAATCCAATCTTTCTCAACTACATGATGTACATAATTATAATCATCATTGTGCGGAGTAAATTGGACAATATGTTTACTCGCTTTATTCAAGAAATCATATATAAACTTTTTTACATGATAAGAGATCTTTCTTTGGCCACTGTGGAATGTATACTCGGCACCCCTTTTCACATTGATAAGCAGCTGTACGTCTCATATTAATAGTCATCACCTCATGATCAAAAGTATAGACACAGTTGCTATAAACAAGTTGAGTGACACCCACTTCCCAATTTCCATTTAGCTGTTGTGTATGATCAATGGGAGTAGAAAAGAGTGCGGCTCGATTACTAGCAAATCTCTTTGTAGCCACATTGCTAAGCAAAATATGATAAAACGACATTTTTATATTGCTGATCTGCGGCTTTGCATAACATCATGAAGACTTGGATTTTGGACTCTCTACAATATATCAGAATTGATCGTGATGGAAACGTGCATTTCAAAAATTCTCATGGTCATACATCAAGAGGTATTACATTAACATGGCGACAATTTGTCAACCTCAATGATATCATGAGGGATTTGGAATATTTTGAAACATTAAGATTCATCTCCTTGGGTGATCAAGTTTGGCTTCAACATTACAGAAATGAAATTCAAATCTGCCATTCTCATTCCGCAAACTGTTTCTCATTTCGCAAATACAATTGGGAGAAGTATAGAAGATACATACATCGCTCCATCATGACATTTATTCGTCGTGAGTTCATCGCCCTACTATGCAAATCTTAATCAGACATGACTACCACGCACCATGAGTTGGAAATTAGATTCCCTACAACGTATTGAAACGGATCATGATCGAAACGTCTATTTCAAAGATTCAACTGGAAATGTGAGAAGAGAGTTTGCTTTATCTTATCGTCATTTTCAATCTCTACATCATATCATGAAGGATTCGAAATACTTCTATATGAAAAGACATTCACGTATTGGAAATCGCATCTGGCTGCGCGTCAACAATCGGCGAATTCAACTCTATCATTCCCAACTTCATACTAACTTCACATTTCATCAAGGTAGTTGGGAGAAGTATAAAAGGAAGGTGCATCGCTCAATTTACTCATTCTTTCATCATGAAGCGCCATCGCTACACCATCGTCAACATTCTCCGTCGCTTCAGACTCTACACCAAAATCGATCTCACAACATTACACCAATACCTTCCAAACAGCAAGTATTACCCGGGCCGACCTCAAATGTTAGTGGTGAAGATGAACAATTCACGGAATCTTCAACTCTTCCCAAATGGGACTGTACAGATTCTCGGCGCCCTTTCTCATTCATCGGCGCAGTCAATGCGCTTAGAGCTACAGAGACTACTACGTCGGATATGGAAGAGGGAGAGGTGTGTGATGTCGAATCTGACTGTGGACAATATGGTGATCTCTACTCAATTGAGTGAAAGTGTATCATTTTTGAAGATTCGTACCAGCAGTTACAATTTGTGTTATGAACCCGAACTTTTTCCTGCAGCTCTCATTAATTGTTGGTTACCTGTGCATGTGGCAATCTTTCATAATAGTAAAGTGATCATTACTGGACTAAAATCTCATGTACAAGCAAATGTGATCCTAGACTATCTCATCGAGTATGTACGTACCCAGCGGATTGTAAAATAAAAAACAATTTTTCCAACATGATGTTTTTATTTCAAATCATGATAGAACTTACAAATCATTTTTTCATTAGAGGATGGATTACATGAAAAGTTTTGAATAACAGATACAAATCGAGATACATGTAAACGTTTTAAGATGAAGTACAGTACAAAAGCACCACACGTTGATGAAAGTGGATGTTGTAGTATGCGTTCATTTCGCTGATATTGACGCGTATGTTTTCTCAACCACTGTTGTGTTGGTATATTTGGGGGTTGAGCAAGAGAGTCAAATAGTTCACCACGTCGGTCTTCTCCAATAAAGATCGCTTTCCAATGCTCACCGCCTAAATTCTGCGAATGAGTGTTTAGCACAATAAAGATGGGATAGTGATTTACTGCAGGTGGTAAGGTATCGAGTGAATAGACATTATCGAAAGCTTTCAACGTCGCTTCGTCTGCATTACGCTGCACTTTAGTCTTAATATCGTCAGCAGTCAACCAACTCATTAACGATTATACTGAAGAATCACGTCACGATACTTTGTAATTTCAATATTTGAATCGAAGACTGCATAAATTAATACATTGATCGTCTCAGGTAGTGTTCTTTTGAACGTCAAATCCAAACGAATATTATGAGGCACGTTCGCTTGACGATAGGGTGCACTAATATCGCACTAATATCAGCAGTCAAATCAAATGCATAAATAGTATATCCACTCTTAAACTCTTTCATAGTCAGTCCGTTGGTGTCATCCGTATTGTAAAAGCCAAAGACATCCATAAAATCAACATAACTGCGCATAAATTGATCCGCAGCAAAATCTGGTTTGTAGGGTGGACCAGGATGACTCACACCATTTACACGTAAAGCAATTTCACTCAACTGATTGTGTTTAAAATTGAAAGGATTCTTCTTTATATTACCATTAAATGCATCATTTTCAACCATTGCCACCATGAGGAGCTTCGGTGCTTCCGATGGAAAGAGGCCATCTTTCATGAAACTCTTTTGATCTTTAGGAATTGTAAAGGTGAGAAGCTTTGTATGCTGAACGGGGTAAATGGCATTTTGACGGTTAAGACCTTCAGCATGCCCTCTAATGACACTTGGATTCGGTACTACTCGACGAATGTAAAGTGCAATATCTTCCACATGAATTCTAAAATTGTCAACTTTAGCAAATGCATTCAGCGCAAATTCAGGCTTATTCAATGTCAGCTTGAATCGCATGCTGGTATTACAGAGTAAAAACTTTGACTGTCTAAAGAAGTCTAAATTCAGCGGACCATATAGCTGACATACTTTACTATCTTTAATCATAGCAGATCGCTTTACAAAGCCACTGTTTGTTTCAACATCAAATTTTCCTGCTTCATCTCTGTACCATCCCATGGCTTCCATATGACTTTTTTGTGCTGCTGGATGAAACTGTGATACATGATTGAAATATGATTTATAGGGATAATCGCTTTGACCACCTTCCACCTGCTGCTCTCCAATCGTTAGAGAAACATCGCGAAGTAATGTAGTCAATGGTAAATTGTTCAGTCCAACTTTATGTGCATCGTCAATAGCAGTTCCATCTGCTTGCTGAATTCTAAACCTCAAATCAAGCATCGCATTACTCAAATCTATGTAGTCATCACTACCACCAGGAATAACAAATTCAATGGGGCCAGCATTCTCAGCTGTTCGAGGATGATAATCTACAATACTTGAACTAAGAATATCTGTCTGTATGGCTTGTTGATCAAACAAACAAAAACAGGAAGACTCCATGATTAGAAGTTATGGCAGCGTCGTCGTTTAGCGCCTGATGAATGATTAGAGCCTCTGCGACGTTTGCGTGAATGCCTTTTGACTGAAGATCGCACCTTACCAGCTCCGCGATGTTTCCTCCTTCCTTTTTTCATTCGTTTAGGTGATTTCTTTCCTTGAGTAACACCAGCAAAGGTCTGCTTCAATGTTTTTAAACCGCGTTCCTTCCCACGATTCAACAAACTGCTCTTAAAACTTCTACCTCTGGAAAGATCACTAGCAACATCACCAGCAAAGCCAACGGCATTACTTAAAACATTTCGTTTTAAAGATCTACCGACATTGGATATGAGAGGTGCTACAACAGATTTCAGTGCACCAAGTATGCTACCTCCACGTTGGCGGCGAGCGCCGATGTAAATTTGTCCTCCACCACTTACATAGGAGGGTCGTGAATAAAATGAGGCAGTTGGATTCATAGCTCAAACCCTAAACATTGTTAGTTACAACTTTGCATGAATCACTGTCGATCACTTAGATGAAAGATGTCGGCACGACGCATCCAAGAGTTCATACTTGAAGGATAACCAGTCCATTTAACAAGACACCATTCTTCACCTTGTCGTTTTTTACATCGAATGATTTTCTCTACCAAATATGTTTCACTTTCAGTGACTACCTCAATCTCATCGCGGTAAAAGCTACCCTCAATTTCTTCATTATCGTAATCTTTCAACTTGTAGGTGGTCGGAGAGTCTTTTTGATTAATCCTTGATACTGTAAATACCTCCTCTGTCCAATTCGGAAGGTACCCTTTAGCAAAAACACTTTTCACTTTTGAGATACGAACTTTATCACCAATTTTCACATCACTTTTCACATGAGTGCGTTTACGTTGGAATGATTCGCGCACTTTATCTACATTGTCAGCATTTACATCTACTGGTCTGAGTCCAATAGAACGATGGATAGAGTGATTGTAGGCATGGAGTGTATCTTGTAGAACCTTTGTCCAATTTTGTGTCAAGTTGGCAGTAAAATGTCGCCACAAGCGATTTTTTAATGTGCGATTAAAACGTTCAACGAGTGCAGCTTTATAAGCACTCTTTACACTAAACAACTCAATGTCATGCCTCTCAAATAATCTTGTCACATGCTGATTTTCAAACTCTTTTCCTTGATCACTCTGAATTCTTTTTGGAATGCGACCTTCTTAAAAAAATTGTTTGGAATGCTTTTGCTACTCCTTTCCCTTCTTTAGTTTTTAAAGGTTGAGCCCACGCATAACGCGAGAAAATATCAATGACGGTTAAAATAAAGTTATTGCCCGAGTTATGTTTTGAAATGGAGGCAACATCACACAAATCTGCTTGCCACTGTTCATCGATGTCATGAACAATATAATGGCGGGTGCGGTACTTCTTTTTCGCTTGTTTGTGGAGTGTATTGGTAGCCTGACCCTTTAACCATCGTTTCACTTGTGATTGTGGAAGACCACTCGCTTTTGATAATTTCTTGATCGATGCAAATCCTGCCGGATGCTTTACATCATAATAGATTGACTTCAAACGTTCAGTCGATGACGACTGACTCTTTTTCCTCCTTCTCATCTTTTTGTTTTCTCGCCTTTCTACATTTACAACAACTGCAGCATTTAGCTTTAGCGGTTTTGCGATCGTGTTCACATTGCTTAGGGGTTTCATTGTGAGAGCTGGCGCAGCAAGTGCAAGTGACAACGACATTCACCTCTGGCGGCTGATTACATGGCAAGCAACACATCTGCTTCATATTAATAGTCTGAGAACATGTATTTCCTGGGAGGAGCTGTTTTACGTTTTCCTTTTACTAGTTTTAGTGGCGATGTAGATCTACGTCGAGTTCTTCCTCTTGTTTGCTTACTGAGTGTGGGAGGGGATGTAGCAGGTGACGTCTTAAACCAATTTGTTGGCATTTTCATCGTCTGAAGCATTGGAGCAGTAGCCACTGTTGAATCAAGTTCTTTCAATGTCTCATTATTCAAAGCAAATTTTGGTACATTATGCTTTTTCAATAGTTTAAGAAAGTATGACCAACCAGGTGGAACATAGCCCTGACGGCGCTTTCTACGTGTCGCATACTGAATCAAGTCTTCATAACGTGAAGCATCAATCACTTTATTTTCATCTGTAATGATTTCTCCTCTATCATTTACATTCAGATGGGGTTCAATACTGTTGAAAAGAGATATGGCATGTGCGCGAGATGCTAAAGGTGTAGCAGTCGATACAGAGTCACGCATCTTATTCTTCAAGTTTTTCAATTGCTCAACAGTTTCCGATTGTAATAATACAGCACGATGTGGATCTTTGATGTGAACATTTTGCTGATAATCTATTTCTTTCCTATACATTTGATTTGCAAGAGGTTGCTTTACTTGCTGCATGGCAGTCAATTGTACATATTCATCCTGAGGAATAACAATCATGCGAGAATAAGAACTCATAGTTTGTAGATAATCATGGGAGTTTTCAAAATATCACTTCGAAATCTAAGTTCTTCCGGACACTCTTGCGTAAAGTCAATGAATAAGTAACCGTATGGTTTTTCAGTAGCTGCTTGAAAAATTTCAATTAAGGCTTTTGATCCTCTGGGTGCAACTTGTCGCGCTAAAATTTCAAATTGACTTTTATCTCGCGGATTCTTGAAAATAGCATAATAGTGTGTATTCAAGTTTCGTGTACGAGCTTCTTTTACATCAGGAAACAAATTTTGTGTGATATAGATGATAAATCACCTTTTATGATGTGCTGCGCGAGTGAACATATCTGTAACATCTTTTGAATTCTTACTTTCTTTTAATAAATCATCCAATACAACAACATCATTAGACTGAAGTTTATCCACTGGAATAATTCCTTCATGTCGAATAAAGTTGCGACTTTGCAATTCCTGAAACAACGACGGTTGATAAATACCATAACACCAAATCACTCGATTGATAGGTTCCTTAAACAACTCCCTTCTTTTATCCAATAAATTCAGCGTGAAAACAGTTTTACCTGCATGAGATGGACCTGATACAGTCAGAACTTTATCACATTGAAGTCTGAAATCCATTATAATACTTTGAGACTCAACATTTGCATAATTAACGTCTAGAGCCAAAGATATTACCCAATACGTTGCCCACGATAGGAGCTAGCATCGGTAGTAACGCTGGAAGGAAACCGCCCTTTTGTGTTAGAGTTTTCCTCTTTCTTTGAAGGGTGACTTTAGGATTGGAGATGAAACGCAATTTTGTGGCATATCGCTTAAGTAACTTTCGTTGTTTTGGCGCTAATTTCTTCGTCCTCAACTTTCTGACATGAGAAATAATTTCACGAATGAATTTATCGTTGGCATGTCGTATAGCATTGTATCGCTGATTTGCTTTCATTCGTCGGAGAGCTTGAATGGCTGAAGAAAACTTTGAAGACTTTTGACTTTTACGTTTCGTCATTTTACGTTTCGCCATTTTCCGTGTTAGTCTTTGCTAAAACCTATCTTTACCACATTTGCATAGGTACTAACTATTGCGACATAAGTGACACTCGAAATGAGCAATGTCACAGTGGTTACATTTGCAAAGTTGAATGCAATTACGTATGAAACAGCGTTGACAAAAAGCGTGCTTACATCTCTTGAAGATGCGCTTTTCATTTCCATCCTTTCGCTTACATATATCACAACACATAGTTTCACCGTTACTGATGTCTATAGCAAGTCTTTTTGAAGATATGAATTTGCTAGCCTTTTCTAAATAATAGACGCATGTACAGAAGGAATATACTTCGAGAGTGAGCAGACATAGCTCGAAAACCAGTTGTGCTACAATCAAGTACCACTGCATTTTCAATTTTTCTTTATGGAAAGTTGAATGTGAATATCTGAAATCGCTTCAATCACTAGACTGCTACCATGATGGTTAAATGCATTAAGACGTTCAGCAATTTTTATCATGTCTTTTAAAAAATTCTTCGGGGTGATCTACCACTTCCATTGAATAAGAAGTAAAATGGAAAGAGCGACTTTCCACCTCTTCCTTTCCAAAATGACTAAACTTAATTTTCGCAACTAATCGCGCCATGACAATGCTATCAGAGAATGTATTCATTAACTCTAGAAATAGAGTGCTAGCATCATCGACCACTGCTTCGATGTCGGTCTCATCTTTATGAAAATTTATCACATAATCTTGAACAGCTCCTTTTAAACTTTGCCTATGAAAATGTAATGTTCCGCAGTCGTTTGAGAAAGACATGATCGCCCTTTATCTAACCCATCCATTGCATGAAAACAACAACTCTTCTCATAGTAACATTTATTGAATAATAGTAACAAGCATGCATTATAAATCAATGGTTTGAAAGAGATAAAATAGATACAGCTGGTAACTATCATACAGCTAGCAATGATAACCATACAGGACTTTAGCAGTGCTGAGGTAAAGAGGAAAGAAGCATTGGTTATGAACGTAGCTACTACAACGAACAGACAAAATAGGAACAGACAAATCCTTAAAACGTTTCGTGACGTCATGATAATGTTGATTCACTCTACTATCCCAAGGCGGGAGCAAAATATCATCAATGATTAGATTGGGAAATACTTTCCTCTCCTTACCAGGATTATTACAAAAGATGCGTATAACATTGAAAGCAGCTAACCATCGTTTAAAGTCAATAAGAAGAGCACTCTCACAAGAAAAGCCATAGTCTTGCAAATATTTCAGATTAAGTCCATGAATGTGTTTTCTCGCCCATTGATCAACATTGGGATTGCAGTTGGCATGTTGATGATAGACACTGACAATCTGATATGTCCAATTGTTCATAGCAATAGCACTGAGCTCCTGTACAGGTTCACCCTCACAATCCATAAAAATGATGATAGAAGCCTAAAACGGAAATTTACACATCTAAGGAAACGTTCTATAACATATTACAAAATGAAGAATTACATCGATGCTTTTCACGACAAAATACACAAATGATATGATGGCAACGAAGAAGTAAAATCTAATAAGACCACGTCTACGACACTCAAAGCACATAAGCGAATTGTCATAGGGTAGAGTTAGGAAAGGACTAGTAATTCTCCTTCTTTGATTTGCGTTTTGATGCAGCATTCTTCTCCGACTTGCGCTTCGTACCACTGCTGTTAAGGATTTGATCAATTATGTCGTCCACGTTGGGTGGTTTTGGAATATATAGGATGGATTCCATATGCATGGAGAGAGAGGCTATTTTATTATCCTTACGCCGACCATAATATAGCCCATTCACTTTGAAAAGGATATCCCAAGTACCTTCTCCGAGCTCGTCGCATGTGATGGGTGTTGAATGATCTCCCTCCTTCTTATAGTAAGTGCACCAATGTGATACCGGTAGGCAAATTTGATTACCATCCCAAATCTTTCTATAGGGAGTATCCTTGTCATCTCTCGCCTTCCACTCTTGAGCAAGAGGAGTAGGAATGTCCATATTTAATGTCACGTACTCCTCAATAATATCAAGTTGGTGGCGAATGTACGGACTCACGGGGATCAGTATGTAGTCCCCATACTGATTGTGCATTATCTTGACATCCGTGGAAGGGAGCATTCCCGTTTGGAGTACTACACCATGATCGTCATAACGCAAGACTTGTTTAAATTTACGCTGTAGCGGTGTAGGATTATGTACCTTGGTTGTTTCTTCCACTGGCCTCAGTTGTAGATGATCTGATCGTAGCGAACCTTGTGACGTTTGACCGCCATTTTGTCCTACTAGTGCAGCAGATGGAGTAGATGCCTGAAAATGGAAAAGATTGTATTAAGTTTACGTTCAAGGGAGGGAGGAAAGTAGCGACTTACCATTTTAGTTGGATAATAGAATAGGGAACTAGAGAGAGAGAGAGAGAAAATGTGCGTCCGTCACTCGTGCAATTCAACGATGGAATGATTCTCACTGTAGAAGGCTCGCTATTTATATAGAAATGCTTGATTCTCATTGGATGATGATCCTCATTGGACAATAACATCAAGCTGATTCCAAATCTGGCCTCCGTTTACCAATCCGAGCCTTCATTCGCCCGCTGGAGCTGTTTCTTGGGGGGGATTTCGTCAATCTCCCAAAATCTTAAATGGCGTCTCACATCTAAACGAAGACAGATATGAACAAGGCGTTTCTTTCACTGAATTTGTCTCACTCTTAGCTTTCAAACGAGCTTATTGCACGACAAAATCCGTCCACTAGAAGCCAAGATCGAAGCGAGCTCTACCGAGGGGGGGGGTCAGTGAAATTTGATGAAAAATGTTTTGGTGACGGTCCCAGGTCGAAATTCCACACTTTGGAAAATTTTCAAAATTTTACCCATACAAAGCCACTCTGACACTTAGGATTTTTTCAGGTAAGCGAGCTCCGACCTAAAATCTTGTAACAGCTCTAACTTTTGAACGGCTGGTCCGATTGACTCGCGCCAAAAATGGCGTCGAGCAGTTTTTTCTGCTCTTTCAAACGAGTAGCTGTAAGACAAAATCCGTTCACTAGAACCAAAGTTAGAAGATTGCTGTCGGGGGGGGGGGGGGTCCGTGAAATTTGATGAAAAATGTTTTGGTGACGGTCCCAGGTCGAAATTCCACACTTTGGAAAATTTTCAAAATTTTACCCATACAAAGCCACTCTGACACTTAGGATTTTTTCAGGTGACCTACGACAGACCACCCTCCCAACCTGGCCGGCACACCACGCCAACCTAGACACCACATCACCGCGCGCTATACGACGGTCGGCCAGAGGGGGGGGGGGACGTCAGCGAACCTGACGGACGCACGTGGCCGGCACACCACGACACTCTGCCGTTGCAGAGGGGGGGACGTCAGACTCAAAGCACCACGGAGGTCGACCACGACACTCTGCCGTTCCAGAAGGGGGGGGGACGTCAGACTCAAAGCACCACGGCGGTCGACCACGACACTCTGCCGTTCGAGAGGGGGGGGACGTCAGCGACGGCGGCCATCTTGCGCGGTCCAGAAGTGGAGTTTTACTTACTACTGATGAATGCATGTCAGTCTTTAAAATGATTCGAGAACATAAATGCATTTTGTGGCATTTTGTGTAGCTATATTCTAACAAGAGCACCACATTGCGACACGAGATGATGAATTATGAATATTATTTATGAATATCTTGGTTGAATTGCGAATTTTGCCTTTATCATATCCCATGTATATCACGTTTGTCATGTTAGTACGAAACATTTTTGGCAACAAACATCTTATTGCTGATGCCAGTCAAAGAATGTGAACATTTGCATTCACAATTCAGATCGAAAATAATAGATGTTGATAATGCTTAACATTACCTTCCACAAGTGGTTAAGTGGTTGATGGTGAGGTAACTAGATGTCAATTATATTTCACCATGTTTTTTGCTTCCAATGAGCAAACACTCATGTTATTGATTCAAGTAACCTCTGAAACTTTCCGAGTCTAACAACACCCAATGTCTGTTTCTCTATACTCAAGAGCCTTTGCTACGATGTCTTCACTGTCGTCATTTAAAGATGGACAACCAGATCCACGAATACACTTATAGTTGGTTCAAACTTTTTGTGTGATATTCTGAATGCTAAGTGAAACTAAATGAATCATTGATCAGTTTTCCCTTATTCTTAAAATTATCGAGAACGCGTTGGCAGCATTTTCTCCACTGGCATAATAAAATTTTGAAATTTCTATTCGACCTGACAAATTCAATCAGTCTTCAAATTAAACTTTTTTTCCTTAGATGATATGAGATGTGATGTTTGAAGGAGTACTCAACTGATGACCAATCCATCTGATCCTCAATAGTGAGTGACTCAGGTTTGACAGATGCATGATATTGACGGGACGAGAGACTTAGCACTGAACCAAAAAGCATGCTTAGTTCAGTCCATTCATGACTTAACTCATTGACAAATGTTAAACCATTATTTCAATTATTCCTTCAGAAACTGTCTATCTCCCTCTCATTCTTGAGATGAAGAAATTTCTAAGATCAGCAATAGCATCAATCAACATTTGGAATTAGAAGTGAAAATTGATACAACTCATTTGACAAAGTAGAAGAACACATAAGTTATAATAAGAGGAAAAAACTGGCATTAATACGAAATTTCACATAATTTTCATTTGCTGTATTCCGAAGAAAAATAAAGGTTAATAAATATTCCTCGCCAGAATCTCGCATTTGGAAGAGCATCTATCTATCAGTTCATCGTTATTACTGTACTGTACGAAATTTAATTTACAAACTGATTGTGTTTGTTACAATTCGTGGACTTTCGGAAATTTTTGTTAATTTTCAATAAAAAGTGACTGACTGAAAGACAAGATTTCTTATTAAACTTAATTCTACATGTACAGGTACACTGTACCCTGAAATGCTAATCCAGGCACGGTGCGTCTGGCGTGACTATTAGTGGTCACAACTCCTCCATTCAAAATTCCTTCACAATCGTGTTTAGTGGATCCATACTATTGATTTGCGACCCAAAACGAAATCTTCTGCTTGTGGTTTTTTTTTTGCACCGAAAATCCAAAAAAAATGCTTTTTTTTTTCGAAATTTTTGGTTACTTGGCTATATTTAATCGATTCAGGGCCA
This sequence comes from Prostheceraeus crozeri, assembly GCA_907163375.1. Lineage (NCBI taxonomy): Eukaryota > Metazoa > Platyhelminthes > Polycladida > Euryleptidae > Prostheceraeus > Prostheceraeus crozeri. Next base: position 332,733 of record CAJQUW010003232.1, read on the forward strand.
ACTTTCGCTAACCGAAAAAAACATCAATCATCAACAAAACAGAAATTGTAAATAAATTTCACAACAATTTTTCATTATATCAATGGTTTATCTAGTCCTCTCTGTTTCCATTTGGCCGCCAAAATCATAAAAATTAAAAAAATTACAATTCATGCATACTGCATACTCATCGTATAATTTAGCTTAGGATTTAGTGGATTTAGAGAATCTTTCCAGTTTTTGTAAAGACATAAATATGTTGTGGAACAAATCCAATCATTTTTACTGCCCTCATCTGCTTGCTCTGACAATCCTATCATCATGTTTTACATGTACTTATGGTCAAACTTAAAAATTGCATATGTAGGCCTATTCATATCAGTCAGTCCAATACATTAAATAAATAGGTTACCTATATATAACCCACATTAAAGAAGCAACAATAAAAGCAAAGTAGAGTACAAAATAGTTAATCAATAATAAAATCATAATTCAAACGAAGACTACATAGAAAAGAGGAACTCTGCCTATAAATATATGCAATTATAATCACACGCGTTCTACTACAAAAAAACACTACAAAAAACATTACAAAAAAAACGAAAAGTTGCCTACAAAAACAGTGCAATGTCACATATGCACGCGGCACAATTTGAAACGCGCATAATTGACTATATACAGTACTGAACTTTTTATTCCATATACTTTCTTCTCCAGCATGTACCGATTCATTTCTCTTGCTTCATCCCAGTCACCTAAGGAGCAATTGTTTCGAAAGACAAAAGTCTCCAACATGATAAAAAAACAGCATGCACTTTTCTCCAAAACATGAATTCACACGAGATGTAAAGGTACAAAGCAGTGACATACTGCTAATCCAGGGTGTACAACAGAATCGGTTCCAGAATTTTCCTGAGTTTTCCCTGTACTCTCCATGTTTTCCAGACAAATGCACCATATGCCAAATTTGCCAATAAACAAGTACCTATTTAGCAACGTCTCCAAAAAGACACATTGAAACTAAACGAGGGCTGCCAATGGCTTCAATCCAATCATTTACAAATGATATTTTTCTAAAAGCGCACCTTATTCGGAGAATATAGTACGTCATACTACTAGTAGAGGAAGATGTCTTAATTGAATTCAATTCAGTCATAGCACTTAAATTTGTGTGATAGTATCCCTATAGGATTTTCCTCTCCATTATGTTTTGCCTAAAAATAGCGCGAAGGTCTTCAAGGCTTCATGATATGTCCCTTACTCAGCAACTCATTCCATAACATGAATAGCTCAGTCTTTATTAGGTGTACATTATACTATTTCTTCATCAATCATCAGTAGGCTGCATCGTGAATATCACGAAATCGGACGTGAATGCAGGATTTTGTATTACTGAGAATACAGCCAAGCAATGTTATGCTCAAGAGACCCTTGAGGTTGTACATCGGCAAGAATGGTACGGACTGTTGCAGAACCACCTGTAATACAGCAGATTATAGATTGGATTGTTGAGTCGTGGGGAAGATGGCAGAGCTTAAAAGATTACGGGCGTTTCTCCAGTTTTCTCAAATGGCTTTCAATAGAATTAGGGCCGGTTTGGACAAAGTGGACCCCAACAGTAATTTTATTGTAGAGAATTTTTGGAAAATTGCCCATTAATTCACAACGTTTCGTTCACCCATTGGGCATTAGAACATAACGTGACCTAGGCGATGTGCCTATATAGTATGTCATAGTATCTCATTATCCAAATCATGCTAATAACGCAAATTACTATCAGCCAACGTCATCTAAGGTAGCCAAAAGCTTGTTATAACAATGTAGACCGTGCGTTGGAAGTGGGTAGAAAATATTTCTTGGTTCAGGGAAAACTCATAATACGGAAGGATGTATTCACAGATTTCGACAATATTTAGTCTGTCGTAATAGAGAGAAAACACTGTATTATACTTATTAAAGGATAAACTTAATTTTCACCTTTGCTTAGACATTTAAAAACTTGTCTCCTTACGTGAGATGGTGGAATCGCTGAAAGGGCCCAATAACAGCCATGAACAATCAGTAGGCGCTCAGGGCTTCATGACTTTTGAGCAAGCATCCACGTGCCATCTTCTAAAATCCTGATTAGAAAAAATTGACAGAAATCTTAGAAAGTAAATACAAATTTTTCAAAATGGTACCCAAAATTGCATTTTCAGCATAATTTGTGTCTCATCTTCTTAATGTTTTCTAACGTCCTGCAGTGGTTTCTGCACTTACACATTCTCTTCTACCTTACTACGTACTTCTTTTTGAAGTAACTTTGACCAAGGAGATCACTTGTTAAGCGGCCTTGTCGATCTCGTACACTTAAGGGTGAAGTCCAGCCCGTATAGCGCTATGTTATGGACCCCCGGCACGCAAGTCAAGTCAAAGGATCATTAGGGGTAAGGTCCAGCCCCGCTTTAGAAGCGCTGATTGAAAAATGGACTAGTGGGAAGGTCCTCGACACCGATCTCGTCAAGTTTGGCTCTAAAATGTAGTCCTAGGCTAGTCAAAAGTTTGACGCGCCTTGAACGTTTAATGTCTGCCGGTGGGAACGCACCACCTGTCCTCTTAAGGGCAAACCTTAAGTCTTATTAAATATAAGTTTATTAAAATTATGAAACATTTAGACGTCGTTATGGGAATGTCCCAGCTTCAATTCAGCAGTACGTCAAGCAGATTCCATCAAAGTTTCTAAAAAATGAAATTTAGTTAAAAAATGACCGAAAAATGGACTAGGCATTCCACACCAAAGTTCCACACATATAAATGCATTCTTTTGAATTGGTCATTGAATCAGAAATTTTGGAAATTTGTACAGTCTATTCATTTTTCAAAGCAAATGGAACAAGTGAAAGGAAGCAGGCTACATTCTACAAGGTGTTTCATAAAATTACTCGTTCATGTAAACGATAAACGAGTTTTTCTAGGAGACACCACTACATAGCATGTCTACTGGAATTGTAGCTCAAAAATGGTGTGGCATAATGGTGTTGAATGTCAGTCAAACAACATAAATCAGCATGGTCTTCTACAAGCATACATGTAAGTCTCCAATTGGCACTTTACTCAAATCAACAATTCTGTTACTGACCTATGATAAATAACAAATGAAGCTCCCGATCCAATGTTTATTGTAAAGCACTGTTTCATTTATTCCTTTATCATAGTTGAATGCCATATCACATGTATGCTGATGATTCGAGGAAAATATTGGTGACTTATATTCATATAACACCGTATGTTAGATTCATATTATTTCTAGCATGCCTAAATACATCTTACAACCATCTAGAATCCATCACACACACACATGTCGTCATGAAAATACAAATTGAAGCTGTAGGTTAATGCCACCATTTTCAAGAACCATGGGTCTATCAAATGATACTAAATCGCTGGTCAGGGAAATGTGATAAAATATAACGTCGCTCAATTCATCACATCTTAAAAAAGGAAAACTGATGCTAAATTTGCCATCAAAAAATATAAAAAATTTTCATCATTTTATTAATGATTATTCTCAACTTGTTTCAAGAAATTCATCTTTCAACTCAAGATTTTCAGATTTCCATGAGTTTTCCCGGGTTTCCCAATTTTCCAGGTCGTTATGCACCCTGTAATTTAAGTTCAAGTGACTTCTATTAATCATTTGGATATTTTAATTCAATTGGTACAAAAGGTGAATTACTGGGCGCTTCGTACAAAAAGGGTACTCTGCACAATAGTTGCGAGAAAAGGGCGTTAAGGAACACTTTTGAAAGTCAGAATGCGTGCGAGCGTATCAACAAAATGATGTTGATATCTCGGTCGATAATGTGCTTTCAGGAGCTTACAGTGCTCCAACAGTGTCAGTGCTCAATTTCGCGTCGAAAGATATTTATCACGATTTTACATGTAACTTATAATTCAGAAGTCCTACTGAACAGAAGTTTATATTTCTCATTCTTTTAACGTGTTTTTCGTCATTATCATGCTAGTGTTCCGTTATATATATATATATATATATTTATCGAATCCTGGAATAGAAACATGCATCAAGATCACATAGACCGGTACTATTGTCGTTCTGGTGGTAGCATGTCGGTAAAAAAATGATACAATGAAACACAATTACACATTTTGCTCTTGAAAAATGAAACCCCTTTTAGGAAATTTTCAAATATAAAGCTACGAAATATTCAATTCTTCATGCTAAAGCCAATTCTGTCGCACTATGCATTTCGTCTATTCTTATTCAAGTGAAAACATGGACTGGATTAGAAACTATTTTCAAATTCAGAGCTACGAGTATACATAAATCAAGACGAATAAAATGATGGCTACTGTTTTGCTACTTCTTCCTCTGAAATTGCTTGAGAATAAGTCTTATGTTCGAGGGATGATTAGTTCATACAGCTAAGCACAATACGATACTCAAATACGTTATTTTCATCTTGATACATGGAATCAGTTTCAAAATGATGATATGAACGACAAGGAGCGATAAATCACCTTATTTGAATAAAGTACACATAAACTATGAGACAGTATGTGTGCATGTATGTAAAAGTCCAATTCAATCTTTCAATTGAAGACAGTCTGTGAATCGCAAGCGTCTGTACAATGGCGTTTGAGGACTCGCTGAACCATTTTTTGGTCTACCTTCATTTCTTTGTCGGTGAGTTTGTCCTTTTCATTTCTTAATGCTTCAAGCATCTCATCCGCCTCTTTTGCTTTCTTCTGCGCCGCAATTTCTTCTTTTTTTCATTTGCTTTCGCAAACACAAACCTTCACCGTTTGCTTGCCTCCTTCTCTTTCGTGATCTCTTCTTCAAGCATTCTCTCCATTTCCTGCTGTCTTTTCCTCACTTCCTCTTTTTCCTGATCTCGTCTCGTTTGCTCATAGATTGGTTTGCTATGGCAGACACAAATTGCACAACAAATTCCTTATTTATAGGAATAGTTTTAACTCTCACCAGAATTGCACATTTCTAAAATACAGTACTCTGTCAATGTCACAACAGTCACTCACAAGGCTTTATTCAATGTTTATTGAATTTGAGTTCCTTCAAGAGAACAATACTTTCGATGTTTATTTCACTTATTCATATGACCACAGAATTAAATATTTTGTTTATCTGCTTCGGTTTGCTAGAAGTGTGATTAAAACGAAATTGACGACGCATAGAGGAACCTATTAAATGGGCAAGAAGGAATTCCTCATACCTTACACAGATAGGAAAAAAAGTCGTGCGTCGCTTGCGGATTAATGTGAGTTCCAGCAAAGTGCTTCGATTGCCAAAATTCCTTCAGATTCGAAGAATTCAGATCATTGCGCACAAGTTTTCTCCATGATGTTGGCCCTTCCGATCATTATTAAAGAAAGTAGCAGGCGTACGAAAATTAGTTCACTTAGGGCGTGCGCGCACTAAGCGGCCAGGTCGCGACGACCAAGTCGTGGCGGCCAGCAGGAATGCTTTGTCATTGTTGCGGAGATGGGAAGTCGTCCACTTGCGCGCGCACTTTGCCGACGCGACCAATTGGTCGTGGCGGCCATCAAGATTTGCAGCGACGCACACGCGGCCAGGATGTCGCGGCGACCAGTAAAATACGTTGCAGCTTATGACAGAGCGCGCACTTGGCGACCCTTCCCGCGACAAATAGATAATAAATTGCTGAAACCTCTTCCTCATTCATTCGTTTCCTCAACAAATGGCGTCGATCTGTCGCTGTCGCAGCCGCTTTCATGGTCGTACATTTTTTTAGCCGCGGCGGTCATGGTCGCCGCGACCTGGCCGCTTAGTGCGCGCACGCCCTTAATGATTTCACATCCTCTCCTCGGCATTTCTCACTGTTTAGTGCATACACTGAATCGAAGCCAGGCATCGATGTGTGTTTAGGTGTGTGCGAAGTGATATCACACCACGCACGCATCTCTCACTGACTCTGGTGTCTTCTGCTGACAGCTTATTGTATGCCATTTCCAATAGCAAGCGATACACATATTATCCATTCGAGAAGGAGCAAGTTGTCTAATTCTGTGATGTGCCATTTCGATATTAAGGTTACATACAATTCTTCCTTTCTAGGAAACCGAGGCGCGCGCGGATGAATCCAATTCTGTGCATATGACAGTCGATATCTCGTTCATTGTAAAAAAAATGATTACACACATCATCAACTCCCTTTAAACCTATCTTTCACCCAGTAGGTAAGAAGTCTGAAAATACAGATTACTACTTTCAATAAAAATTGTAAGTCGTTGAAGTTAGCATTAAATTAGTATTAATTTTTTTCAAAATAATTTATCCACATCTAGAATTTCACCAGAAACCATTTACTAACACGAGGAATTTGCTCATTGCTATCTCAAAGCCAAAGAGATAATGCAAATAGGTCAGAAGGTCATTTGAAAGAAAAATCTTAATGCTAACTTCATCGGGTAGGAAAACGAATCTGCGCGTTTTACCACTTACCGCTTTACCGAATTTACCAAAATATTAAGATTAAATTAATGCTAACTTCACCAGTTAACAAAACGCATTTGCCCGCTCAAATAAACAACTCGGCATTCACAAATGAGCTACTACAGAATTTGTCCACATGCTTTCAATACTCTTCGACCTCTCAAGTAGCCTAAATACACATGTACCCAACTCAAAACCTAAAATTCAGTTATCCTTCATTTAAGGGTTCGAGAAGATTTATTCCTTTCTCGCAGTTGTGCTAGCTTTAATATATGTATTAAATCTTGCTCTTGATTCTTGAAGCTTTTTGCATAAACTTAATCTTAATATTTTGGTACAGAGATGAGTATTTAGGCTATTTGAGAGGTCGGAGAGTATAAAAAACATGTGAGCAAATTCGGGAGTAGGTCATTTGTGAATGCTGAGTTGTTTATTTGACCGTACAAATTCGTTTTCCTACCCGGTGAAGCTACCATTAACTTAAGCATTAAGATTTTTCTTTCAAATGACCTTTTGACCCAATTTACATTATCTGTTTGGCTTTGAGATAGTAATGAGCAAATTCCTCGTGTTGATAAATGGTTTCCGGTGAAATGCCAGATGTGGACAAATTAATTTGAAAAAATTGACACTAATGTTGATGATAACATCAACGACTTCAAATATTCATACAATTCTAAAATGCACTCCGGAGTCCATAATAATATTTTGCTCATTAGCACACTTAGTATCAAAAAGCATTCTATATCTTCATATTTGAATTCGCGTCTCAAGGAGTCTCAATGTCGCGTCGCAAGGGCCAATTTCGCGTCGAACTTTAAAAATTTCGCGTTTAACGCGAAATTCCCGTCGCTGTCGGAGCACTGAGCTTCACTTTCTCCTTTTAACGTCTTTTATTCCTGTTCTGTTGAGGGTCGGAGGATGTGAGACTTCTTCATCGAGAACGGAAATGCCACTCATGTATCGAAGCATTCTTCTTTCACATGACCGGAGTTATTGAACCAGAGGTTGAGCGAGGTTCCAGGATTCAGCACCGTAAAGAAGTACAGGCCTGATGCCAGAGTTGTACACGTTGCCTTGGCACCTGAGTGAAATGTGGCGGTTTCTGAGCAGGCTGGCGATGTCCTTCCATTTGCGCCAGGCTGACGCGATTCTAGCACGAACGGCGCCACCCTCGCAACAAAGCACATCACCAAGATAGTGAGATTCTTTCATGATTTTAATTTCCTCATCGTCTACCCAACATGCCTCAACATCTACTGTACTTCTACTGCCATGGACACAAGTAGGACATTGAAAATTCACTATGCTGCAGAGACCTGAGTGCACTGCAACGCTTGTGGCACCACTTCTCACATTACTGACAAATAATGGAGTTGACCCCAACCTTTTTGCCGCACAGGCCAGACCACAAGGAAATCTTCTCGCTTGAACGGGGAAATTCTCTTTGATGCCACTGATCATCATCTTGGGTCCTCTAGTGTTCACTGTCAGGCCTTTGCTTTCCATATACTTCTTCCATTCTTTAAACATCATAGCCATCTCTTCCTTGCTTTCGCTAGTAAGGACTAAATCATCCGCGTACAGCAGCTCCTTCAGCCCACCTCTTTCTACGATCCTTAGTAGCTTCTTCCATCACGAGGATGAAAAGAAGAGGATTGATAGTGCATCCCTGATGGACGCCGACGCCCATGCCGAATTCATTCGATGTCCTACCAGCAACACAAACTCTTGACTTGGGATTAAACATGCAAAGTCATGATGATTTCGATCAGACTTTCAGACTTTCCGGGACGTACTGTCTTCTGAGGGCCCATCGTATGACGGCTCTTGGGATGCGGTCGAATGCCTTCTGGAGGTCGACGAATATGTGGAACAGTTTCTTTTTCTTCTCGATGTACTTCTCCTGGAATCTTCTGATGACGAAAATCGTGCCAGTACATGACTTCCCTTGACGATACGCAAACTGGTGCTCACCATGTTGACCAGGCTCCTCAGTCTCTTGTCAAGAATTTTTTCGAAGATTTTCATGCCGTGTTCCAGGAGTCGTAAGCCACGGTATGCATGACAGCTTAAAGGGTCTCCTTTACCCTTGTGCGCCGCAACAGTTAGGCTGTTACACCACTGTTCAGGACAAACTTTCGTGTGAAAAGATCTTCTGAAATACTGGCATGCAATTCTCTCACAGCAGGATCTCCAGCAAATTTCAACATATCCCCAGTCACACCAGAAGGGCCAGGAGCTTTACCGTTTCTCAGATTATTTATTGCTTCCCTCACCTCATTCAGAGAAATATCTTCGATGGGTCCTTCAATTGGATATGTTATCGACAGGAGCCAACTTTGAATTTGAATATTTGAGCTTCATGAAAAATAAAAAGGGCGCCCTGTGCACACGGAGTACAAGGTGCATTAATTGCTACTTTTATTGTACGAGCCGCCCTTATTATAATAATCCATGACATCTTGAATTTAACAGTCAGAATATGAAGTCGTCATGTATAGGCTACTCTTGATACTTCTACACCTTAATTAACACCTTTAGAAACATAGTAAGACTTATACGACTTTCAATACGATAACTTGTAACTCTTATGAAAATGGAGAACTGATGTACGCCTACTTCATCATTCTTTTGTTTTACAGGCAAATTGCAAGTAGCAAGCAGCAAGAGAGTTTGGTGTTGAAAACCATAAAATCCAGCAGATTAAGAAATGAGAGGAAATTTCAAGCCATTTCATAAGTTGAAGTATATTTAGTCCTCCTGAACACCCTGCTGTTATTAATGCTTTGTTTGTATGGCATTGAAACGACGATGGGCGAACAGCCCTCTCAAGTGCCCATCAAGGATCGACAAGGATATCAGAGAGTGCAGTAACAAGGCATCTTCAAGTATGCAGCTGCGACTCTTTACTTAATTATTACTTAATTATTCTCATCAACGAACGCTTCCTTATTATGTACACTCGAGGCCATGTGCATTTTACGGTTTATGCCTGACCGATGCAGACGAAGAGTTTGTGGATAGTCTTTAACAGTTGCAACTTTTCCAATTTTCGCAATCTCTTTCTTTTCTCTCTTTGATTGTACGGGTTACTTTGTTCCCGTCAGTAGTAGTATTTAATGAAAAATCATATTAAGGCATTTCACTCATGATACAGTCTGTTTCATAAATAGTTAGAAATAATTAAAACAGCAACATTTTATAGTAAACAATACATTTTTAACTATAATTGAAAGAATTTGTTTCCTATATCATATTAAATATTTTTCTTTATTATATGTTGACCCAGTAAGGCCCTTAAAAGGACTGATGGGTGCGTTCCCTTTGCCAAATTCGTCTCCTCTAAGTTCCATTACCTTTCGGATGAGATTAGGAATACTGCCGATCAGATTTCTGATCATCTGTTGATCAATCTGATTCCACTCTTACCTCACTAAAGATTCCAACTGATTCAAATAATTGCCAGGACAAATTCGTCCATGAACTCGCCGTTTCAAGATAGACCAGACATGCTTGATTGCATTCAAGTCAGGAGACCTTCCCGGTCAGTCTAAGGTTCGTATTCCTGCCTGTCGTTTATACATTTGAGTTGCCCTGTCACGATGGCATGGAGCATTTTCATCCATGAGAATCCTATCAGATGATGGATCGCCTAAACAGAATGCTAAAGGATAAACATGTTTTTCGAGCACTCGAACGTAGCGCTCGGAGTTCATGTCTTCCGTCATAACATGCAGTGAGCTGCGGCCATCACTCCAACTGGCTCCCCAGATGAGCAATTTCCTGAAATCGTCCTGACTCCTCGATGCAGAAAAACGATCAGTAATGTCTTGCCCAGACTTCAGCCAAAGGCGTAGACGTCCATCTTTGAATTTTAATCGGACAGCTGCCCCATCCGACTAAAAAAAAACACGTGACCACTGATTCCGCCAGTGTTAACGCTTGATTGACCACTGTAATCTCAGCCTCTTATGTCGCTCGGACAGATTCAGCTTCGATGGTCTCTTACGACTGGAGTAGTTCAACTCTTCAAGTCGTCTCCAAACAGTTGTCCTGGAAACATTTGAATCTGCTGAAAGCTCAGATAAAGAGTAGAGAGATCACTATTGACCATACTGGTGATGCAGCGATTTGATCTGCGAAAAGTCAGCCTTGGTAGGTCAGAAGACCTTCCATCAGGTCGCTGACAGCCTCTTCGCAGCCGGCCACTTCGGATCAAAGCCTCAGCTTGACCCCTAAGATAGCCTTTCTGGCAAAAGCTTTCAGTGCAGCAGTTCGCATGTTACTGAGAGACACAAAAAAATGAAATGAATGAATTCGATATCTTTCGATTACACAGCATTGCTCTCGTCCGCCTATACATGCATTGTTCTCATCTGCCTATGCCTTATCACGCCTCTGGTTAGCGATGAAAATGAAAATTGAATTCCAAACAAATTGCAAAAGATTGAAACATTACTTAGTATACTGACTGCTGTATTTGAAGAATCGTCATGAAATTTTCGCAGGAGGGTCATTCCACAAAAAAACGACAAATGGCCTGTGGCGAAGGTTCTCAGATTTTCTTCAAACTTTAACAGCTGATTGTTCTTGGTAGGAAACCGACAGAAATCAAATATTTCCGTCTAACTCGTCATACTTTCCGAGCTACAGCCTTTTGAAGAAGACTATGCTCGACAAAAACAATCTTCTGTCTTCAATTTTTTAAAATTTCCGTACTTTTGAAGACCTATATCTCAAAGACTAAGTAAGCTATCGTCGCAATGTTTTACATGTGTATCATACTAGTGTAGGTTAGTATGCATATCAATTTTCAGCCCGATACCATCATTCAATCGTGAGATACAGCTTCTCAAAGTTGACTAAAATTTTAGGCCTACTTTTTTATATTCAAAACTAGCTCAATTCCATGGGCAAAATTCTTCCTGAAGATGTACTCTAAACTCGATGATTTTTTCACTATGCGTTATGTATAATAACTGATAAGAGCTAGTACCAATAGAAAGTTTCTACTGCAAGTCGTTGTCGAACTGGAAGTCGACGAAATTTGATTTTTTTGAAAAATAGCGAAAATGGCCATTTTTGATGATCATTTCCCGTTGACTGACCACTCCGATTTACGTGAAAGTTTTTGTCAACCACACTATGAAGCTGATAATTAACATAGTCAAAGCTGAAACGTGCGCTTCGGCTTCGTTTAGGAGCTAGAGCACTTTGAATTATCACTTATTTTTTCATATTCTACTCTTAAAAGTTTATAAGTAGTATATATTATATGTCCAAATTGGGACTATTATTTTTACCAGTCTGTACTCAGATTCACTGCAACTTGGTTTGTTTCCAATTTTATTGCAGACAAACCATTTTGACGACATTAGACATCGTCTACATTGTGGTATCACAGAGTGGCAGGCTCTTGCGTTATCTCTCCAGTCTGTAGAAATAAATATAAATGCATTTATGAATCAATAAGCTATATTATCCACAGCTCAACACGGTCTGCATGAACTCCATTCACTTACGGAGTCTTTTCGCATAGTTTTCTAGAAAAAGTTGCAAGGCATCCTTGTCCAATTCATTGAATGATTGATACGCCCTACTTTTGATTGCTACCCAAATAAAAATTCACGTTGACTTAGGTCTGGACTTCTGTATGGCCACTTCACGGAATTTGGTCCGTAGCCTATCCAACTACGAGGGAATGTTTCGTCGAGGAAGGATCTTGCATCCTTGATCCAGAGCGGAGGCGCTCAAAACATTTGCTTTTAGCTAAAGTGTGGAGCAGTGAAGACTTTTAACATGCCGCTTAACAAACTTTCAAATGTATTGTTCGGTCAATTTCAGAAACGAATTTTATCTCTGAAAATTAAACTTTTCAATCACTTCGATGATTTCCTGACACTTCCCACTTATCTACTCGTTAGTTTTCCAGTAATTTTATGTCAAAGATGCAAGATGACGACATAGCTGCCAATTCACGCTTTCTGTGTATCTGAGAGACAGAACGGCGCTTACGAGACAGGAGGTTCGCTGTGGTTTAGCTTTCTTCACTTTCTAGTCATGCATCACATGGTAACAATCAAATAATAAAGGCTGTCTGATTTTGAACTGTTCCTTCAACATGGTGTATCTTAGATTATCTACTTTATCTATTCCTTTAAAATTTTCATACAACACTGTGACTCGTCAATTTAAAATGAGCTCGTCCAATTCTATTACACGGCAGTTTTTCAGTCTTTCTGAAAGGTGCAGAAGGCAAGCTCTTTGGGATCGCCCGTTTTGTTTGTACACTTGTAGGCTATTCGCAGCATTGTTCAATTTTGGCGATTTTGTACATGTTCAGAGAACAGAAACAAGTGACTTCCTTTTCTTTCTTTCCCGTGAGTTGATCGTCCAATGCATAGCTGATTCGTCACGAAACATGCTAGCAGTAGCGTATCAGATCATTGGGAGATATGACGTCATAACGTCTCCTTAAGTTAATGATTGCGGTTAAGTGAGACATCAGATACTCGTCTAAGTTAGCAAGATTGACTAGGCATACAATGAAGTAGCCATTGAGACAAGGTTGAATATTTGGCCGAACTTCACCTTTAAGGAATGTTCTTGCCGCGCCTCCTTATTGACGTGATAGCCCTTGCCTTTTACATTACGCTTTGAATTTTATTACTTTTTTAGATCTTTTGAATGAATGTAGATGTCCACATGTTCAGCAAGTAATGACATTGATACTACATTTGAAATTTCGAATTTTTGGAAATTGTTAAGTCATTGCAATTTGCGTCATTACTGAGACAACATGACATTTGACACAGAACGAAAAGCTATGATCGCCGTATGATATACGAATGTACAATTATTATTATTATACGTCAGCAGTCAGAAAATCTCACCCATTCGGGGAAAACTGAAAACCACAACCTGACAAAAACGGTAAAATGCGCCAAGAATCTCCGTTCTGTGGACAACATCTTTCTTCCAAGACATAGCCCAAAAATAACAGCAGCAGGTTATGAAAACACTGTGCCTGTGAGGTTTTTTTTTAATAATCGTCCACATGCATCGACACGGACCACGTCGACTGAATTTGGTGTTAGTCAAAATTCTCTTCTCAGAGTAAGCATGCCTAGAACATGTGACCACAATCAGTTCGCTCAAGATTTCAGTGAAGAGGACATGGCTCGACTAGTGTTTGCTATGTGTAAAACTTTTGGGAAGCGTTCCTGATCTGTTCAACTTCATTCAATATCAAGCAAGAGCTATCTCTTCACTGTCCGAAGGTCGTTGTTTTGGATTGAGTATGGAGAGGTGATGTTATCGGTCCCTTCTTTTTTTCAAGGCAACGTCAATTATGATAATTATCTTGACATGTTAAAAGTTTTCGCTGTTCAATGTCTTCGTCAAAAGCGAATTTTGAGCGCCTCCGCTCTGGAGCAAGGAGGCAGGATCATTCCTCGACCAAACATTTCCTCGTGGTTGGATAGGCTACGGACCAAACTCCCTTAGGTGGCTGTCCAGTTGTCCATGGTTGTCCAGAAGTTCAATCGTACGTCCACTTGATTATTTTTCTTTGGAGAGCAACCAAAAGTAGGGCTTATGAAGCAAAACTTCAATGGATGATTCGAAGGATAAAATCCGGGAAGCATTCAATGAATTGGACAAGGATGCCTTGCAACTTTTTCTAGAAAACTATGCGAAAAGACTCCGTAAGTGAATGGAGTTCATGCAGACCGTGTTGAGCTGTGGATAATATAGCTTATTGATTCATAAATGCATTTATATTTATTTCTACAGACTGGAGAGATAACGCAAGAGCCTGCCACTCTGTGATACCACAATGTAGACGATGTCTAATGTCGTCAAAATGGTTTGTCTGCAATAAAATTGGAAACAAACCAAGTTGCAGTGAATCTGAGTACAGACTGGTAAAAATAATAGTCCCAATTTGGACATATAATATATACTACTTATAAACTTTTAAGAGTAGAATATGAAAAAATAAGTGATAATTCAAAGTGCTCTAGCTCCTAAACGAAGCCGAAGCGCACGTTTCAGCTTTGACTATGTTAATTATCAGCTTCATAGTGTGGTTGACAAAAACTTTCACGTAAATCGGAGTGGTCAGTCAACGGGAAATGATCATCAAAAATGGCCATTTTCGCTATTTTTCAAAAAAATCAAATTTCGTCGACTTCCAGTTCGACAACGACTTGCAGTAGAAACTTTCTATTGGTACTAGCTCTTATCAGTTATTATACATAACGCATAGTGAAAAAATCATCGAGTTTAGAGTACATCTTCAGGAAGAATTTTGCCCATGGAATTGAGCTAGTTTTGAATATAAAAAAGTAGGCCTAAAATTTTAGTCAACTTTGAGAAGCTGTATCTCACGATTGAATGATGGTATCGGGCTGAAAATTGATATGCATACTAACCTACACTAGTATGATACACATGTAAAACATTGCGACGATAGCTTACTTAGTCTTTGAGATATAGGTCTTCAAAAGTACGGAAATTTTAAAAAATTGAAGACAGAAGATTGTTTTTGTCGAGCATAGTCTTCTTCAAAAGGCTGTAGCTCGGAAAGTATGACGAGTTAGACGGAAATATTTGATTTCTGTCGGTTTCCTACCAAGAACAATCAGCTGTTAAAGTTTGAAGAAAATCTGAGAACCTTCGCCACAGGCAATTTGTCGTTTTTTTGTGGAATGACCCAGGAGCAATTTCAGAACATGAGCTTTCTAAACATGTAAAGTTTGTTGAATTTGGTAACGACTTTCTATACGTAATTTACGCTTACCCACTTCAATTCTTTATGAAACAATCTGTACTGTTTTCATGATGTTAAAAACACAGTACATCGTAAATTGTATTGGCCAAAAATAAAACCCGAGGAGTGAGCAATGTGTTTTGCCAGTGTGTTTCAAAGTCATTTACAAGAAAAGAAAATTCAGAAATTACAGACTACTGATAAAATAGAAGATAAGTCAGAAAAAGTGAAAGTGAAGGACAGTCACAAAACATAATCTTACCGGGTTCCCACGTCCGCTTTGGTCCTACTACAAGACTTCAGCTTCCGAGTTCACATGCCTCTTTGATGACGCAACGTCGCCACTTTTCTTCCCTGTCGATGTACTTCACCCACTCCAATGCACAGGATGTTTGGCCAGTTACGACCGATCGACGCCGAGGGTTCGGAGAGCTCTTATGTGTTCTTTACTTCTTTCGTCCAAAGGTCGACAACTGTCAGACATAGGAGAAGTTGCAATCGGCCTCAGAGTACGGGACATGGCATACTCAGCCTAGAGTGATTGCAGGCAATGAACGTTAAAATCAGCCTCAGAGAACGGGGCAAGGCATGCCGAGCCTAGAGTGATTGCAGGCGATGGACAGTTCTTGGCTAGTAAGGAACCCAACGTATTGGCAGGTCAACGGACGGCCACATTAATGTTCTCAGAAGCCAGAACACATATGATTCTCTCACCCAACAATATACCCAACGTATGTAGGGAATTGAGGAGACAGGAGTTTCCCTGCTGCTGTTGCCGGAGGAAGACTGACCATCGACCGTCTGGTAAGCTCTATGTTTATATCCATTGTGCCTCAAAGCATCTCTCAGATGATCCTGCTCCAACCTTAAACTGGACTGTGAAGACAACCACTCTCCTCGTACATTGAGACTTCGTACGAGACCCTTAAAAGTACTCACAGGATGACACGAGCGACGATTAAGGTAAATGTCAGTATGGGTAGACTAGTCCAGTAAATGGAGAAAACCAAACTTCCTTCAGACTTCTCGATCAATAGGTCGAGGAAAGGCAGCATGCGGAATGGCAACATGGAGGAATTTTTTCCTCTCTCGAATTAATGAGGGACAAGAAATCAGTAACTTTTGACCCTAGAGAATAACCCTAGCACTCAAGGATGTCGTTCACGTATCTGTATCACAGAGAAGGATAAATAATAATAATAATTAATGTTTATTTAGTCAAATAGAAATCAAAATTACAAATCATTGAGAATGAAAGTTAATGTGTGCGCAAGGTATCTATCTGGTAATGTCGTTATTACAAGAAGATGCACAGCAAACAACGAATGATTCTTTTCTACCAGCACTGCTGATTTTCGGGAGAAGAAATCTTTTAGTTTTTGCAGATCGCGGTGGTAAAAGACGGTGAAGCGAGTGTTTGGGGGAGAGTGATGATCTGAACGACTTCATAGTTTGATTGTATCTTCTCACGTCTAGAGGAGTTATACATCTCTTATCACAGTCAGAACCACATAAAAGGCGATGAAATCTGTTTTGGACTCTCTGAAGTCTGCATTTATCTCTTTCAGAAATGTTTGTAAAAAGCGGATTGGCATACTCGAGGGAAGTTCGTACAGTGGCGTTGTAAAGGCGAATCATGTCACGTTTACCAATGTAGCTCCTTATCTTCCTCAAACCAAATAACCTTCTTGATGCTGTTAAGACTGTACCATCAAAGTGTGATCTCCAAGATGGGTTTGACTGGAACGTTACTCCAAGTAGTTTGAGTGACCGAACTTATGTGATATCATTCAGCATAATAGGATCGATATTACTACGATGGGAGACACACAAGGTCTTACATTTGGAGAAGTTCAAAGAAAGACTCATATTTTCGCACCAATCCACAAATCTTTGATGTTCCAGCACTAAATGTTGGTTATGATTGTTATGGAACAAAGGAAAGCACCATGTACAGTCATCAGCGAATTTCAGTAGCAGATTCTCTTCATTTGTACAGCTAAAGAAGCCCATGATTAATGAAAATAAATAAGAGCCAATTACTGATCCCTGATGGACACCCGACGTAACAGATACCATGTTGCTGTAAGTATCTTCTACTCGTACGTATTGATATCTGTTTGACAGGTAGTCTGCAACCCACGCGATAAATTTATTTGATACATTGGTGTCCATGAGTCGATTAAAAATCAAATCAGACCACATTTTGTCAAACGCTTTCGATAAATCATAGGTCACTAACTGAACAGCACAAACATTGCTACATAAGCTCCATCGTCACAGAGGTCTATGAATCAAAACGAGGTCCGATAGTTCAAGTACTTCAATAGAGAAAGCACATCTGGACCAGGGTGTCTACTACATCAGGAATTTTCAAATCCAGGAGATATCCAAGATATCCAGGAGATATTGCAAAAATCAAGGAGCTTATCGAAATTTTTATGATAGTCACAAAATGACCATCTCGTGTTATCGCCATTTTAACAGTGCCGTTACCTACTAGGTCTTTCGTATTTCTCTTTTTACTGTTTCTTTTGTGTCTAATAGAACGCCCAATTCCAAAGCATGAATAATAACCGTAAAATCGTTTTGTCTCATTAAGGCTTAAGAATAACTGCTGCTATATGTTACAACATTATATTGCTATACTTTTCAAACACTCAGTTATAAAACGAATTACGCTTT
Source organism: Prostheceraeus crozeri (assembly GCA_907163375.1). Lineage (NCBI taxonomy): Eukaryota > Metazoa > Platyhelminthes > Polycladida > Euryleptidae > Prostheceraeus > Prostheceraeus crozeri. Next base: position 350,645 of record CAJQUW010003232.1, read on the forward strand.
TATCTGGTTTTCAAGTGGTCACAAACTAGTCTTCAAGTTTTTGAGCACCGTAGCTTGATCGTCAAGTTCACACTGTTTTTCTCTATTGACCGAATTTTGAGTATCAATATTGTTCAATTCACAATGCAGTTCAGCAACATGTTTGCCTTTAACTTGCTGATCTTCTTCATTCCTTTTTAGTTCGAGTGCCATTACACGTCGCCGGCATAAATACTTAATCGATTCGATCAAAGAAGCAGTTAGCGAAACATGCAGAACCCCTCCATAATAATGAATAGCGTTATGGACCACACGTTTCGCCAAAATAGAACTTTCATGAAGATTCTCTATTAGCATAACCACATTGTACTGCCGCTTGACCATGGAATCAGACTAAAACCTTCCTCACTACTGCCTACAGGTGTTAAGAACTTTCTGTGTTTCGCAGAAGACTGCAGTAGAGGTCGTCCAATCGAAATTTGTCGATGTCCGATTTCTAAAGAAAACATTGAGCAGTCAAATTTTGGTATTGATCCATGCAGCACCAGTTAAATTTACCTGTAGTTCCTTTTTCGTAAGATCTAATTGAATGAAGTCGGAATATTCCTGCTTTGCTCAATCAGCCGGAGATACAGAAATGCAGTTGGAATCGATCATTCTGTTCAATAAAATGTCAAAACGCATTTCGCAAAGCGTTGAAGACTTCGTTAAAATGACAAGCGGAGAGACTGATGCAGCTTCTTTAACAAGATCGTGTTTCAGCGAACCACTCTCAAGTACATGTATTTTATCCACTATCGCGATAAAGCAATCGCGAGCGGCTTGACCGAACTCCAACATTCTGCGTGGATGAGAATTCTTTGGGATGCTGCGTTTGGCTCCGTATTCCAGATCCAATTGCGATATTTCCTTCAGATTTGCATCGTTATTCAGATCACGTATCAGAATTTTGGAAGCGTCAGTCCCCACCTCCGGCATAACCGATGCCATAACGAATCTTTTCAATGTACATTATCTGTGACAAGGCCCATGAGAAACCCGTGTAAAAATGGAATCATAGGCTTGTCGTGTTGAAATCGCCGTAGAAATGGCTCAAACTGAGACGCTACGGAGCTGAAAAAATGCAGCTTCGCTGCAGGAAATGGCTCATTGATTGCGTCAACGACTGTTGAGAATGATGTTACATGGGGTTGAGGTTTCACATCGACGCAATATTTCTCAATGTTCGACAGAATCTCTATTGCTCTGTTACATACATATTTACTTCGCACCTAACCACATTTGCAAAAAGACTTAGGAAATGTAGTTGAATCTATAATATGTGTGGCCAATAATCAGCCCTGCGTGCAGGAGAATCTTTGAAAAGGTAGTACATGCTCTGCAGTACAGTTGACAAATCCTAAGTACTTTTTTCAATCCATACTGCAATGCTCCACTCACGCATGACATGTAGCGAGCATGTACCTGTTTGGAGCAATCCCTTCCCACACTTATGCTGAAATTCTTCAGAAAATCTTCAGTGATTGACTACCATGCTGATTTGCAACAATCTATTGAAGACATCAACAAATGAGCCACCAATTCTATCCAATGCTTTATTGACACCTTGAAATATGTTTTCAGCTTTCGAGTGAGTGAGAAATGCTGACGCTACATATTCACTAACTACAACACCAGTGCTCGTTGAAGTATCTAATCCACAGATCTTGATGTCCCCTTTGAACAATTTTGTTTAATGCCTCATCGAAAGATATGCTGAACTCCTTGGACGTATGTACTCTGGCTAGCATCTCTTTCTGAAAATGTGGAGATAATCCGAAAGTCACAACGTTGCCTAACTTATCTTTGGCCATTTGGAAGTTGTCAACAGGGTGGTTCTTGAACATCGCTTGAAATATAGATTGTTGATCATCACATGATCGCTGTGAACGGTGTTTCTTTACCATATCCAAGGCCCAAATTATTTCTGCGATGATATACTTCATTTTTTCATAGCTGCTGTAATAGGAGCCGTTTTCGTTTCAGGGTTAATTGTAGAAATTTTACTTGTGTGCATCGATGAAGATGTATCAGCATTCATTGAAGATGATGTGGTTGAGGTCAAGGATGTGGGAACGTCGACACTACGACGAACAAGATTCACTAACTGATAGTCATTGAATGTAACTACAAAATAGGAGTCAATAATCTGTTTTCGAAGTCTGAGACACCCACCGAGTTTGAAAATTCATGTATACGAAAAAAGCTTAAATTAACACATGTAACCTAAAACAGAAAGAAAACATACACGAACATTAGTTTACGCTATCAAATGAAATCGAAAAGCACTAACGAAGATAAAGTCACCGAAAAGCATAGTTACATTTTGTTTACATTATTGTTAACGTTAAAAATGTAGCTCAGAAATTTTTTCAGAACTTTTAATTTCGACGAAATCAGGATTTATTCAGGATATCCGGGCCTTGTAGACACCCTGCTGGACGAAAAAGAATCATCAGAAGACAGAGCATTACGAATGACAATCAAAGCACCATGAAGAGGAACATTTGAGAACAAATACCCGACGTCGAAGCTAATAGATAGCCCATCCAAAACTTGAGAATCAGAAGTTAGTTTCTCTTTCAAATCTTGAGCATTTGACACGCAAGATTTACTATTAATTCACCTTATGGTTACTTTGGAGTGGATGAAGTGCATCGACAGGAAAGAAACGTTACGTCACCAAAGATACCTTGTGAACTCGGAAGCTGAAATCTTGCAGTAGGACCAAGGCGGATGTGGGAAACCGGTACGACTCTGCTTTGTGACTGTCCATCATTTTTACTTTTTCTCACTTATTTTTTATTGTATCAGCAGTCCGTTATTTTCTGAATTTTCTTTTCTTAAGAATGTTTGCAATTATGTGTAAAGGTCGAATGACTTAAGTCTTTCATAAATTGTCATCATTTTTGTTCCGTCAGTGGTAATGAAAAAAAATCACGGCGTCAGCGACTTGTTGACGCCATCAATTTAAAAAAATGACGCTGACGGCGTCAACTTTAGAACACAGTGGGAAAAAATTTTATCATTGCCAAGATTTGGTCACTCGAGTTTTCTGTAGACTTGAAATAAGTTCGAAAGTTTTCTGTATACTGCATGCTGATGCGAGAAGGGGACACTGATTCAGCATATACACAATGGATTGATGACATTTTATTTGATCGGTAGTCTGCAATGACTACGTGTGCGCGTGCTTATGACGTACGGAAGATTACACTATCAGTTCATCAGAGCAGGGACGACTATACAATAATAAGCGTTATGGTCTCATCTTTCCTGATCACTGATCAGAGATAGGCATCTGCTTTAGTCGTTACTCGATTCGCTTAATAAAGAACAATAAAGATTCCAACATAAACAAAATAACTTGAGGGCGCATCGCCGAACTTAGACAAAGTTTCATTACTGCAGAAGATGACTGTGCCGCTGAAGTCGTTGTGAAGATGGCTTTATGTGGCGCTGTATAGCCTGCAAGAGAACCACAAAGGCCGCCTGGATACATCAATACAGCGTGAATGTACGTGTATACAATGTTGAATATAGTACTGATATAAAGCACCAATTACTACAAAGACTATACAGTTCACACATTATACTATGGAGCAAGGACATTGGATACACATGTAGTGTTAAGATTGGTTCGGAAAATTACACAAAACATGTGACGCAAGGAATTTAAGGTGAGTTTGAAAAGCAGACAGGGAGCATGATCGTAAAGATGAGTGGGTAAGAATGTTCATAATGCCACATGTGAGGGATAAAGGTGCCCGCCGAAAGCGCTCGGATGGCGTATTAGTGGGTTGCATATTTTTAGGCAGTTCATAGCACGTTTGCCTGAGATTGTAATTGAGCTGGCGTTGTAAGGGTTTCCATAAGAGAAAAATACCGTTAACCATTTTATAGGCTGTGCTTGCAATGACACGAGCACGTCGAACAGACAGCAACTCAAGCTTAATCTCATCATAATCAGTCCGACCGAGATGGGTGCGAAGAGGTAAGCGCAAAATATATCGGATGGCTCTGTTTTGTAGAGATTCAAGCCTGTCGGACAGTACTTTACCAAGTAATGTCGGACAGTACTTTCACTGAGTAAATTTGCCTAAGACCTGCCATAGGGAACTCCCAACATCCTCATCAATTCGAATCGAGATTGACAAAAGTCCGACTAGCGCGACCATACAATATGCTCCATTGAATAGGAAATGAGTATCAAATGATTGCTGGGACTTTGCGTATGAATGGCTACCCCAAGCGGTTTACTCGTATAAAGCCTCCAAGTAAGATCGACAACGTTATGGTCAGTCCCGTATTGTAAACCTGTGTTTGTCAGGGTTTCTTTTCAAGGTGACCGTAACGTGCGCCGCCGCTTGTACTCGTGTATTAATGTTTACCCAGTTGTCCTGTGTGCTTGATGATCATTCCATTCCTGTCCAGCCCCTCAATGACAGACACAGATCAGTCGACCAATCCCATGTCATTTACCGATTAGAATGTGGCTGTGGAGTCAGCTACGTCGGTCGGACTGATCAGAATTTGTCCTTAAAAATCGCTGAACATATGCCCAAATGGTGACGAGTAATGATGGTAAGCCCCGTTCTAAGACAGATCCTGCCAACTATGTCACTACCACTATAAGTCATTACCAGCTGCGCTGCTTCGATTAAGTTGTACTCCTGCTACCTACTGTTCGATTTTTGACAGTAGCAACCATCACCGATCTCTACAAATTCTTGAAGCCTTCAATATCAAAAAACGATCAAAAATGAACTATGCATGCGTACAGAAAGACACTTATCAATTACACCTGCTTCAGTAACTCGCTAGGAAGTCAGATATCGCTCGATGTTCACTCAATCATGTCTTTACAATCTTGAGTCTCTAATTATTATTCCGGCGTTCCACTGAAGTGCAAAGACCTTTGGACTTCAATTGATTTTAATGTGTCAAGTGAATTTACCATGTACAATTCTATAACAACACAATCGCGAGATGAATCAAAGGAGTCTTATGGTTTTGAAAATCTTTGATTATTTTACTTCTATTATCATGTATAAGATGCAAAAATACACATCATCAGGGTGATAGCCATTTTTCAAGTTTCAAATTTTCAATCAAATCCGTTTTCTAGTTATAAACCAGCAATCGCAATGATTTCACTGTATTATAATGATGTCTCTATAGATTACAGGATCGTTTGATATCTTTATTGTTAGGCAAAGTCCGAATTTCATCAGGCAAGGAGAAGTTCGATTATGACACAATATTGCCAGCTGATTGTATGCGATCAGATGGAAAAAATATACATGTATATTGCATTTTATCGTGATTTTCGGCTAGAATTTCCGAAATCGGGTGAAATATTATATACACGCATATTCCACTTTTACATCGATATTTATCGAAAATTGTTTTACTGTATAGCATCTGCGCTGCTTCTTTTAAAGTCAATGATGTAAGTAACAGGGTGAGCGACATTAACTGTCAATTTGAATGATTATGTGCTATTTTTTAATTATCTTAACATATAAGTTCAAGGACAGAAGAGGCTTTGTTAATTCGATAAATTTTTCAAGTTCTTCAACTTTGTTCCTAAAGTCTCTGCAACTGCTCCAAAACACTAGGATCTTCCTGCCCTTTCATTTGCTTATCCAGTGATAGACTGTCTTCTGTCTCAAAACAGTGAAACAGAAAGCTGTGTGATCAGTAGCTTAGCTATCAAATCGATCTGTCGTCTCGCAATATTGGAAATAAATGATATCCTTTTTGGTGAGTTCTGAATCGGCTTCACGTAAACACTTGACACGAAAAATACGTATGACACGGTATGAAGTTAACTTATGAAGTTATCAGTATGATGAAGTTCAACCAATCATTGACTATACCAACCAATCATATGATATATACGGTGCATGGTTTACATCGGTATATGGCTTATACCGAGTGTCCCAAAAGCCATTTGCTTCAATTTATTCATTTAAACATGCAGCATTATTAAAGTGCACCTCAGATCGGGGAATTTGATGCAGCATATTTGCTTTTTTCCTGCAAGACAAGCTTAACTTCCAGTTTTTGCTATGAGATTTAATAGCTAAATCTATGATTTACATAAACAAAAATACTGATTGCAAATTAACGTACTATTTTACTAATAACAAAGCATGCATTCAATAACAGGAGCAAATTCTACTAAACAAATGAATGCTCACACAAGACAATGCTCAATGCTCCTCCACAATCGATCACCGCTTCCAATCTCGAACGCAGACTGAGAACAGCAGCAGGGCATACACGGAGGCAGTAGCATACACAGTCTTTCACAGTACCCCAGAAGTAGAAGTCCAACGCTGTTGGATCTGGCGAGTGAGATGGCCACCAACTTGGATGCCCTCTGGCGACAATCCGATCATCAGAAAGCATTCGAGACAGAAATAATTTTGCAACATTCGAAAAATGCTGAGGTGCCCCATCTTGTTGGAGTATCGTGGAATTCATGCGATGTCTTCTTCTAATTTGTTGGATAACATGATCTCGAAGCATGTTGGCATAATTCTCTCCTGTAACGGTTCCGGGAAAGAATAAAGGAGTTAGCCGATAATCCACAGAATAACCGAACCATACACACACACACGCCTTTGGAGCATGGATGTCATTTTTGATGACTTCCCACGGCTTCTCTGATCCCCAAACGATAAAATTGTGGCGATTCACTTGTCCCACCATCGAAAAATAAGACTGATCAGTCCGCAGAATTGACTCGAGATCAAGGGCACCTGACTGGATGAACCGTGCGAAAGCAATACGCTTTTCCTTATTATCATCTGTGAGTGCCTGAATAGTCTGCAGTCTGTATGGGTAGAGGCACAGTCTGTGCCGTAGGATCCGATGAACACTGGTCTTAGAAAACCGGTTCTCCGATAAATAGATCGACAACAGGCAGATCCTAATTGTGAATTGGACTGTTGACCTTCCAGTTCACCCCTGAGACTATATATTCTCTTTCATCATCTAAACTGGGTTTACCCAACCGCGGTTTATCTGCTACTGATCCAGTCTCTCTGAACAGCTGAATCAAGCGTGAGATGGGGGAACGTTGAAGATGACTTATCGTTGGTGAAGTATAACTCAGCTGTCATTATTATTTGACTTAAAGTCATTTTTACATTTATCTGATTCATTTTCGCATTAAGAATGTACCGGTATCTCACAGCAGGTGACACCGATGCACAATTCAAATACGTACCGCATTTCTGAGACAACAGCGGGGTTCTATTATTAATATTACCAGCGTCTACGTCCTCCATTGGATAAAAACACAGACGGTAAACTTACAATTATAGAGTAGGGAGCCACTCGCTCTTCTTGTGGACGCATATCCGGTTGAGCGGCTGGTTCGTCATTCCCACCATCGGATGATGATGGTAGAGTATCTCTCCATACATCGTCCACCACACGAAATCTTATTCTGTCCCCTTTCTCGATTAAGAGATCATGCACAGATTCAGCGGACTTGTATCGCCACAACCAGACTGCTTCTCCACTTCGTGTATCGTCGCTAAAATGCATCAGGATTGACCTAAATTACATGCACTGAATGACAGGGTGAAGAGAATGTACTTATTGTACTTATCACGGCACATGGTAATTACTTGTACTCTTACTTTCGTGTGTTGCACTTATACTAATGTAATGGTTTCTTAACTGAGTATAATATTGTACATACTTTTTTCTAAAAATAAATGGCCGAAATCCAGCAGATGAAGTACTTACACTCAGTGTGAATCTAATATAAGTTAAATAATAAGTAATAATATAAGTAATTAGTGTGAATCTCTATTCAGTGTGTGTCTTTTAGCCTCCAAATAATTTTTGAGTCGTGTACGTTGTACTGAATATTCCTCAACTGTCAGTCATATTTAAATATGCCATTCTAATTATTACGACATTTAAATACTCAAAATAAGCCGCTCTGTCAATGGACCGACGAGTTCTACTATCAACTCATGTCGGACTCACCAGCGTGTACAAGATTATAAAAAAATTGTTTTGTCTCATGGGAATGTTCTCCTCGAACAAGGAGTAAGTAGTGCAAATAAACACAGTCTTCAGGATAACCTTATTGAAGAAGCCGTTATTTTACTGTGTCATGCCTATGATGGCATCAAACGTGCAGGTGGCCCTAACATGGTGATTGACCAACAAATAATGAATTCTTGCCGGGTCGCCAGAAGACGGTGTCTTCAAGCAAGAGAAGTTCGAGAGGAGATGGAAGACTCGAAGAAGAAACTACGGAGGAAAGAATGCAAGGATTGAAGGAGATGCAGACCGTCACTATACTTACATTATCAGATCACAGATCATACAGATCATTATACCATACTACTACTTACTAGGTGACAGCTACTAAATTTCTTAAGAGCATCCTTAAGCCTTCGCATTCTCATCTCTAGCACGCCAAGGACAAGTAATGGTATACTTGTCTTAATCTGCTCTCGCGTTGAAAGATGCCTTTCATCTAGTCTACATCATACTCATCAATTATTGGTACTAAAAACCTATTTAAAAACATATTTTAGTTAAATACTGCTTTTCAATATATTTCAAAGCGACGATAATTGATTGTCCTCTTTATTGACACGATAGTATCATGGCGAATATTTACAAACAAATCACTCAGCTACAGGGCTACCGGTCAAGAAATTGGTCGGACAATGTGTCACCAACTGCAACAACGGCTGCACTAAAAGTGACTTGACTAGTAGCTGCTACGATTCAAATTTTGAAGATGCATATATCAAACGAATGAACATATGATGAACATAGACATATGGATATAGAAGAATGCGTAAAGTCTTTGCATAAAGTCTTGCTACAAAACGTGATGCACTGCATCATCATATCTATGTACAGAGTCTATCACTAATTTGATGCGATGCCAGAACACTGCTTAAAGCATGCTTGAAATCACGTTATAAAGCATATGTCTGAAAGAACGGTTAAAAAATAATTCAAGCAACGGTTTTGCAACCATGCAAGTCATTTTCAGAAGTGAGGTTTCAAAACCATCTTTGAAAAAAGTTTTCTGAAATAATATACAAAGCATAGAACAGTTTTAAAACCATATTTATAAACATGCCTTCAAAACATTGTTTTACAAAAGACTTAAAGTTAAAACTGCTATTTTTGTCCATTTGACAATACAGTCAGAAATTCACTATTGATATTGAAAACTTGATCCTATTGAGTAAATACAAGAAGCGGAAAACCGAGCCTTGCGATATTGTGCATCTTAGGAACTGAGCATTATTGCACAAATGTACTATAATGGACCATCAAATCCATCTCAACACAAAATTACAAAAAATCCTTTGATAAAGATTCTCTTTCACTCTTCCATACCTGCCCTACAGCTGTTTGACATAGCTTTGTATTATTTGTGATTTTGTATCTCCTACATCCTGATGTGAATTTTAAATCTTATTCTGTATTTTCATAAATTCATTACCAGAAGATAGGTATAATTGCTGAAATTAATCGTCTATAAAACAGTAAAGCTCATTCCATCACTTGAATTTGGCTATTTCCGATGAAAACAAAGCAAAAATCACTTTTTTAACAGCTGAGAATCTGTTACTGAAGCAAATATCAATTAGTCTGCATAAGTTAATCTTATATCTAATGTCATTAATTGGAAATTTATAAAACACAAAAGCCTTTTTTTCAATCCAAAAATATGTTTTAAAACAAGTCGATGTTTTTTTTTAACTCTACATCCAACCACATAATTCAGTGCTAGTCTCCCTCAATTCTGGGCGACTGCACAGAAACATTGTTCGGCTAACAGTATTATTCACCCAATGAAATTTGCTTTTCACTAAAACTCACTATCTAACACTGTTTCTGTGCGGTCGCCCCTGGAAGTTATGAATCATTATTATTAGATCATAACATAGCCTCGTCACTCCAGACTCAGTATAAATTTCGCTAGGCATTTGCTTGGTTTTGTAATTGATGACTTAGGCCTCCTATCATGTTAGTATCAACCCATACTAACACGCACATGTTAAGGAAATTTGGATAAAAAGGTCACTGTTTAAGAACATTCCAATTTTTCAATAACTGATGGAACTCAATGATGTATTTAATTACTGTACTGGCGATAAAACTCGGCCAATCATTTATTTTTCCGAGGCGGCTGGCCGGTTTCTAACTTAATTATTTCTGGTGGCTAGTTAATGAAAGCCTAAAAATCGGCCAATTAAGTAAAATTTATTATCAGGAAACGTCCCTCAGGCGCCTAGCGCCATTCTCTAAATAGCTCCTACCTAGGCTGACGTAGAGTGAACATTTTGCTAACTTGGAAAAGGAATAATATTGATTCCATGGAGAACTAGACCTCCGAAGACAAAGACACGGAAAACGAAACAACTACCGAAAGGCAATAATGATAGCATACGAACTGAGACCCAAAAAAGCTATTATAAAAAAATAAATACTAATAAATGCTACTATAAAAACTATTAGTACATTTCAGTGCTTGGCCATTTCGTACTCATTGTGGTACATCTAGTTTTTCTATTGCAGTGTAGTTATTGTTTATGAGAATGTTGAAATACAATAAATTGCATTTACTTGAAAAATTGGCTTTTTCTTAAAAAATCGGCATTATAATAATTATTTATTTTTCCAAGCGGCCGATGGCCGGTTTCTGAATTAATTATCTATCCTTCAAAACAGTCGCCGGCCAATTACCAGTTTTTTTGCCAGTACAATATTCTGCCTTTATCGACCTAGCATTGCGTTTCTTGTTTCTTGTTCAACTGTACGTGAAATCCCATTTTGATGCCGCTGTTATCAAGGATGTGACATCCTCACTGCAGTTATTTTTTCAGTAATAGCAACATCGGTAAGAAGCATACCTTTGAATTAAACCTTTCCAAGATATTAACAAGCAATCATTATCTACTAAATTAACTTTAAATTGCAATTAACATTTTATTATCAATACTTGAGTTTTCATAGATAACGAGATCGTTGACTAGTTGTCCATTCATAGTTCACAAAAATCTACTGAAGTTTTTCCCAAATTTTCAAGTCGAGCACATGTCATTGACCAAAACAAGTCATGCCATAAAATCTGGTTTTATTGCACATCTATATTAATAATATGCTTATACAGCTCGGATATTTTTCTGCCCTAGAAATTTCATCGTAGACTCTGATATGTGGCAAGCTGCTCCATCCTGTTGAAAAAATAAAACAAGTAGAAAATATTTGCGATAGACCATGCTGAAGCACTCGCTGGTACTCGTCTGAGTCAACCCGATCGTTACATAGAATAAAGGAACGACTCCCGTCACATCGAATGTCAGTCCAAGCCATTATGATGGCTGAAAATTTCCTTGTCCCTTGAATGAATATTTTATTCAGGCGCTGCTTAAGAGGATGTCTGACGATGTTTGGAATGTAGGTCGACTAAGTTACATTCATCACTGAAAATGATTCTCTGCCAATCAAGCATGTCCCATTGCCGACGCGCCATGCACCAATTCATTCTCCTACGCCTGTCCTTTGTGGTAAGTGCCAGTGTCTGACATGCTATTCGACCAAACAAAGTCGAATAACAACCCGCTTCGACGTAAGATACGTTTAGCAGAATGAACTCCAACACTTACTCAGATTGGTTTTACTGCGTATTTCGTGAGCAGTTTTGTTGGATCTTTCTGAGAAACGATTTTCTATTTCCGCTTTTCACGTGGTGTTAGTTTCCTCGGTCGCCCTGATTTTGACATCGTCATATTATGTAGTGTACAGAAGTTTGTGCTACACGTAGCATTTTGGCTATTTCCCGTTGTTTTCCATTGTTTTACAACAATACGAGTATTTCTCTTTTGCTAGCGCAAATTCGGCCAATTGAAACAATTGAAGAACACAGCAACAATCTAGCAGAAAATACTGAAGCTGGATTCGAGTTCACCTTAAAACGCACACTTGAATAACTGAAGTGATTTTAGTTGATCAATTTCTCTTGCTCGACTGTGTATTTCGCACAATGTCTGAAATTTGAATACTGAGAAGATATCTTGGTTGGGCATGGAGTTTCATCATCAAGATTGCCGGCACAAAGCAATGCAAAATTCAAATGTTTCAATTGGTAAAATATAATTTTCACGATTGTGTTGACAGGATGCTTCAAATATCAAGATAGCATTTTGAAGCACTGGTCATCAAAAACATTTGCTCGAGCTTATTTAAATAATGGTGCATTCTGATGGAAAATAGGAAGCCATGCATAACCAATAATATTTCCTACAGATAATACATGACTATTTGTATTTCACTTACACTCTTTTCGTGCATCTTTTCAAAATCCCACGCAATGAGTAAATACACGCAGGATGGCAACACTGCTGCTACAACCTGATCAATTGTCATAAGCACAGGTTTCCTGTTGAAATTCGTTGATTGCTCGATGGGGTGAATTTCATATCTTGACCTCTGTCCAGAACACATGATTCGGATGCGAAGGTAGTAGGGATGTTCCGATGCATGAAATCGATACCGATAATATGTCGGCGAAAAATTAAACATGCAACATGTTCCTCACACAGACACAATAATGTGTACCATGTTATAGTGCATGCAACCTATTCACCTTTCAGACTTCTCACAATGCGCGAGTAAACCTGTTAATGCTTCATTATCACCATGATTTTTTTCACATATTGACTACAAAACACAAGCTCAGTTTGAATATCCGAAACAGAAACGAACCGTTTAAGTTAATCAGTGGTTCTCAAGGTGGGCGATATCGCTCAGTTGGTAGGCGATGACAAAAATTGACACTTAAAACATGTTTAAATTAAACATTTAAAGTCTAAATGTAGATTCACTTTTAAGTCTCATGCGAGAAGTGAACCAGACGTTCAATTTATTTTCCTTATTGTCAACATATTGAAGAAGAAATAATTTGGAGATAATCTGTCCGCCTGTTTAACCCTGCATAAGCATGAACATTATTGATGTAAAAGCGGAATGACCATAGAGTGAAGGATTACTAAGATGTTGTCAAAAATGTTGTCCGTAAATATGAAGAATTGATTCACAGAAGTGATGTTTATTTATTCCAAATGCTCTCCGATGCTCTCTACCGTATGTACCTCTGAGTGACGATTCGGTTTAACGTCGAATTGATGAAATGGGCACCGATGTTGAAAATCAGCTGGTTACAATTCGGTACTTATGGATTATCTCCCACCCCCCCCCAGGTTTTCAAATTTGTTTAAAATCTGCAAATACATATCAATCATCACCAAACTTCAGGTAGACGTACTTAAGTATATTCTCTACCAACATACAAACATTTATGCATATCGAACAAGTAGTTTTTGCATTAGAGACGATAACGTGAGGTGTAGCGATGTCAATAGCTTGATCTGACTTCATCTGTTCGACACTTTATTGTTCAGGTGTCACTCGCGTGTGCATTGATCTCTCTGCCTCTTCGTCTCATGCACTGCTATTCGAAATCTTACCACGACCACTACCTTGCCACACATTTTTTAAGTTAAAAATGCTAGTCCAAGAGATGTGACCTAGTCATCATCACTTCACGAGTTGTCGGGAAATGACTTTGTTGACCTAGTGCTTTCTGTTCAGACGATGAGATCAGAAGAAGTCAAATAAATCTGTTGAGATCGCTGCACTTCAAATTATCGCCCTTAATTCAAAGAGTACTTGTCTGATCTGCACAAATGCTGGTGTGTGGGTAGAAAATATCCTCACTTACGTGTGCTTAAAGTATTGTGACGATTGATTCATTTCTACAGATTTTAGAGATAAGAATATGGATTATATCTATTCCTGCATCATACTTGGTTGAGAAGGGATTTTCTGCAGTGACTTATCTTTTGAATAAGCAGAGACATAGACTGAGCGCTAATAAACACGGAGTCTTGAGACTCCCTTTAACAAAGCTTTTACCGGAAGCAAGCCTGTCAAACAACATCAAGCCCATCCTGCGAGACAGTGAACACATTCGTATGCCATACTTCATGTCAACAGCTTTGTATCGATTCATGATTGTTTCTGTAGTTTTCTATCATATTTTAGTTTTGTAATACTACGAAGTTTGTAAAAAGATATAAATTATGTCAGCAAAATAATGTGCCAAATAATGCAAAAAAGAGACGCTAAAGATGGTAAAGAAAGCGTACAACTATTATTTGTGAAGTGAGTCTTTTTTTAATGAATGTATGGGCGAAAAGGACACGCCTATGCACCAAAGGTGTCCCCCAGCAGAAGTGAATTGAAAGGAAAGAACTAGATAATAGAAGAAAGAAATTTGAGGATGACTACGTAACTAAGGAGCAATCTAAGCATCAACTAATCTAGTAAACATAGATAACTAAGTCAGAAAGTCAAATATATTAGAAAATAACAATAAAGACAATCTAAGACCTTTATTACCTGTGATGAATAAAAATCTATCATAAATTCCATGTCTTCGACTTGTGACAGTTAAAACAAATATGACTATTCGAATGTATGTTTTAAAAATCATTCACCAAGCATATTATCAAGAAAGACTACAGGCCTCTATGTCATAGGATATGTATGTCAATTGTATTGACAAAATGACTTCTGTGCATACTATTGAGTTACACCTGGTCAAAATAAAAATTCATAAAATCAATAGTGTACGAATTATGTCCTGGGTACGACGTTCTGCATCCCCCTTGTCAGGAGGAGGGGTAGCACCTTACCCCAGATCTGGGCCCGATGGCATCATGGGGGGATGCGTACCGCTGGTAGATATGGTCCCCACTCCTGACTTGGGTGCCAGTGTCAGGCAATAAGCTAGTCCCTGGCTTTTGGACAAAGGATGACCTATAGATATATAGGCCAGCTGCGAATAATCTGCACCAGCAGAGAATAAGCAGCCATTCGGTGGAGAAGGACACTCCAAAATCAAACCAAGCTGCTGTCTTGCAGTTCTGGCCGCTGACAGCGAAGGCTAGGCCCACCGCCGATATATGTGGTTAGCGTCAGGAAGAGCATCCGGCTGTAAAAAAATCCTGCTCCATTAATAGCATGTCTGTGTCACACAATTTTCCGAAGACAGCTAGGGCGCCCCCCAAAAGCGACGAGAGTCAGGACGAAAAGTGGACTAGGGGTACCGTGGAGACCACGACCACGGTTAAATAAGCGAGTAGAATCTCTACTGAATTTTGCAAGTTGGAACGTAGGCAGTATGACAGACAAAGGAAGAGAACTGGTGGAGGTGTTCAAGAGGAGGTCAATTGATATCGTGTGCATCCAAGAGACAAAGTGGTGTGGAAAGAGTGCAAGGGAATTGGGCGAAGGTTATAAGATATTTTACAGTGGAGGAAGAAACACCAGATATGGAGTTGGTATCATCTTAAATGCGGAACTCAAGACGAAAGTGATCGAGGTTGAGAGGCCAGGAGACCGTCTCAAGAAACTCAAACTGATTATGGAAGGCGAAATATGCAACATTTTCTCATCTTACACCCCACAGGCAGGAAGAAGTGAAGAAGAGAAAGAGGAGTTGTATGAAGAGTTTGAGAGACTGGTGCTTACATGCAAACAAGAAGAAACACTGCTTATCGGAGGAGACATGAATGAACATGTTGGTGAGAGAAATGACGGATTCCAGGGAACCCATGGAGGTAAAGGAGCTGGAGACAGAAATGAGGAAGGTGGAAGGCTACTGGATAGTTGCGAGAGCCTGGGATTGGTGCTGGTCAATACCTTCTACACAAAAACGAGACAGCATCTGATCACCTACCGAAGCGGCGCTCTAAGTACCCAAATTGACTACATCATGCTCGGGAGAAGAGATCTGGAGAGAACGAAGGACTGCAAGGTTATACCTGGGAAAGCAGTAGTATCACAACACAGACTGCTTTGCCTGAAAATGAGGAAGAAGGCCATAAGGAGGAGAACAGGGGGCAGACGGGGAGAGTGAGATTTTGGAAACTGAGCGAGGAAAATAACAGAAACACCTTCAAAGATACAGCCTTAAGAAAAGATCACGAGAGATGCTGAAACTGTAGAAAAGAAGGGGTTGGATATCAAAGAGGTCATGTAACAGACTGCTGAGGAAGTGTGCGGGAAAACAAAGGGAGGAAGACGGGAGATTGAAGAGAGCTGGTGGTGGAATATGGACGTTCAAGAGAAAATTAGAAAACTTTCAAAGAATGGCAGAAGACTGGCAACAGTAATGCTAAAGACAACGTTGTATCAGTTAAGGCGCAAGCAAAGCGAGCAGTAGCGAAAGCCAAACACGAAGCATGGAATGAATGGTACGAGAAATTGGAAACTATTGAGGGGGAGAGAACTATCTACAGGATAGCAAAACAGAGAGCATCAAACTGAAAGGATATGGGTGGAATGACAGTAATAAGAGGTCAAGAAGGTGACATCATTTTGGAGGAAGAAAAGATCAGGCAGAGATGGAGAGACTACTTCAGAGTACTGTTGAATGTGGAAAATGAAAGTAAGGTCTTGGAAGAAGTTACGCCTACTGAAGGTCCAGTGCTGATGAAGTCAAGATAGCCATGGATAAAATGAAGACTGGCAAAGCACCAGGATGTTCAGGAGTCCCCCATTGAACTCTTGAAGATGCCGGGAGAGGATGGCACGACACTAGTGTTCGAAATGTTCGAGCTGGTTTGGAGAGAAGAAAAAACACCAACGGATTGGGCCAAGAGCGAAATTATGCCGGTGTACAAACAGAAAGGAGATCCCTTGAATGCGCAAACTATAGAGGAATCAAACTCTTAGAGCATCTTATGAGGGTGATAGAAAGGGTTCTGGACCACAGACTGAGAGAAATTGTCGAAATAAATGATATGCAGTTTGGCTTCAGCAAAGGCAAGGTTACCACCGATGTAGTCTTCTTCGTAAAGCAGCTGCAGGAGAAGCACCTTGAAAAACAGAAAGACCTATTCCTAGCTATCGTCGACTTAGAGAAAACATATGACCGCGCACCCAGGGAACTTGTATACTGGTGTTTTAGACGAAGAAGGATTCCAGAAAGGCTGGTCAGGGCGACGTATGAAAAGACCGAGACTGTAGTGAGGACACCGCATGGACCTACCGAACCGTTTGAAATCAAAGTTGGACTTCATCAGGGATCAGCACTCAGACCCTTCCTTTTCATCCTGATGCTGGATACCATCAGCAAGAAATTCAGAGGAGTACTACCGTTGGAGCTGCTCTTTGCGGATGACCTGGTGGTGACAGCTGAAGGAACAGAAGACTTGCAAGAAAAATGGTTGGAATTGGCAAAGTGGAATGGAAAAACACGGACTGAAAGTTAACACACAGAAAACGGAAATTATGGTATGCAGCAGAAACCAAAGGAAGGCTAGAATTGTCGACAGGGATGGACAAGAGCTAAAGCAAGTCGAAGCTTTCAGATACCTGGGAGTGACCTTGAGTGAAACAGGAGGATCAGAGTTGGCGGTGAGGGCAGGAGTTAAAGCTGCGTGGAATAAATGGACAGAAGTGAGCGGAGTCATAACGGACAAGAGGATGCTAAGGAAGCTGAAAGTCAAGATCTACATGACAGTCGTGAGACCGGTGCTAATCTATAGAGAGGATGTGTGGGAGATGAGGAAGGAGGAGACGATGATGTTGGAGACAACAGAAATGAAAATGCTGAGACGAATTAGAGGTGTTACCTTAAGAAACAGACTGACGAGCGAACAGATCCGAAGAGAGCTTCGAGTGACTAGCATCTACGATGAGACAAGAGCAACACGCGTGAGATGGCATGGACACATCATGCGGATGGAAGTCGACAATCCTGTTTAAGTGGTGAATGGAATGGAGGTGAACGGAACCCGAAGGAGAGGACGTCTGTGCAGGCGTTGGCGCCGATAATATAACAGGAAGGTATGACAAAAAAATTGGACTCGAGGAGAGAGGTGCCTACGGCAGAAGACGTTGGAGAAGCATGACACAGGCCCCAGACCCGACTAACTACCTGGAACAGGAAGAAGAATGGTATACGAATTACGTTGTATTTTCCATAAAACGTGCCGCTGTGCATAATACAGGGTGTATAACGCTTTTGGATTTTCAATTTCCCTGATTTTTCCCAGTCTCTTTTAGAGAATTCCTTGTACACTTCATTCATTATGTTACCGCAAATAACAATGAAAACGGTTGCCCAGGACAGCAATCCATTTCTACTTTCCACAACAAAAACTTCAGTTGAATACGCTTTTCCTCTGCTTACCTGTATATTTACATTCATTCCTTAACTTTTTTATTTTTATTTGACATTTTATATTTATCATAACAATTTTATTGCTGATATTACCAAAAACATCAAAATTTTATAAAAAGACTTTTTATCTCTTCTATTAACAAATTTTTTTACATTCCACACAATCTGTAATATATAATTTTTTTCGCTACCTGATTATTGTTGGATCATAAGTTTAAAAGTTAGTGGCGGATATCTGGATATGAACGGATAAATATATTGCTTGATTGGAAAATATGCACAGTTAGAATTCTCTTTTTATTTTTTCTACTATCATCTTTTTATTGACCTTGGAGCCTCTTTCCACCGAAGCCTGTCCATATCTCAAACAGAGAATGATTCGAACGAATCGCTCAAGCTCAGGAGAAGAATTACCTTTTTGAAAACAAAGGAGCAAGTAATCATCAAGTCAGTCTCTTCTTATAGTCGAACATCTGCAAGTAGGACTTCAAGAGATTGTTTGATGTCAGAAATATATACTGACTCTTGATGCCTCGAATCCAGTGATCCACTTTTTGCCCACCAATTCATCCAAAGTCTAATATAATGGTGTCAATTTCCGTTCGGAATCAGAGGCCATAATCAACGGATCCAAGCAAGATTACCTTCGAACAACGGATATCTGGAAGGCATCAAAATAGCATTCAAGAATTCCTGACACTTCAAAGAAAATTCTTTCTTATACCTGCCAATTTTAAGGCTGATATCGGTGCAAAACCAATGTCAATTGATTTCAGTTGTACGAAATTCTTTCAGCCATGGGAAGCTTTAGTTTTTGAACTGTTGACAGGTTTTCATAACATATGCCTCGATAAACCGCTTCGACAGCGAATTTATGATGCTCTCTAGGGCTTCAGACAGAAATGGAACAATGGGCTTGTCGTCTTGAAATTTCTTCAAGAAGACCTCAAATTCCTTGGTTATCGTTACGAAAAGACACAATCCGGCCTTGAGCAGAGGATCATTCAGCATTTCCTTCATGTTCTTGTAGGACGAAGAGTCAGGCTGCTTCTTCGACATTTGCTCTCAAGTTTGGCAATTGTTCGTCGATCACTTCCGCAACTGTTACGCTCTCAACCCATCGAGTCGCACAATACTTCGGTCGTACGTGTGGGTCATTGCGAAACGTCAATAACTGTACACTGTAACTGTACTTGTGAAACGTACACTGTAAACCAGCACCTCCTGAGGTCGAAGAAACCTGCATCCTAAAGCTCCATACACTAGAATTTTAGGAGGTTGCGTGAAATAGAATGTTGACATACTAAACAGAACAATAACCCTAGTGCGCTAGCCTTCTAAAACGCTATGCTTTAGGATTTTTTATTAGTTATGAATAGTGTCTTGCTTTAGTGTGTGATTTAGGATGTGCTGGTTTAGAGTGTAAGATCTTCAAATATCTTCCCAACAACTTCGCAGGAATTTCATCACCTGAATGTGAACATGGTGGAGTAGTGACGTTAAACCATACTTTTATATATATATGTCTCCAGCTCGCAGAGCATCGTCGATGTTAGGGAGCAACTTCCAATGTCCAAAATTTGTGTATCATCATGTTGATGTGCTGCGATATTGACATTTGGACCATCCATTGCCACCTTCAGGAGTTAAGAATTGTCCACGTCATTCACAGCTCCCTCAAGAGATGTAGCAGCATGTCTAAGAAATTTAAAAGTCAGCTACCAGTATCTTGTCATCTTCTTGTCGTCAATCCAATACCTACCGTGAACATCCATTTGTCCGCGATGCACTTACATGAGTCACGTTGCATTTCATATTTCAGCCATGTACTGCATATGAACGCACAAGGCGTGGGAGATCTGAACCTCCTGAACAATCTGCAGAGACAACTCGCCCATTGAGACAAGCGAGGACCGATCAACCTGATCAAGCTCACATCAACTTCGTGAGTCGGATGAGAAAATGAAGCGCCCGTCCTAATGCCGGGATCCAGACCTCCTCGGCTGAGTATACACATTCGGTCAGGACATTTTCAAAGCAGCTTTTCCCAACCAGCAGAGAGGATCTGGACGCAGCTTCGGAGAAAAGCGCAGCAGCAAACTAAGAAAGCACATAAAAGCAACTGGCCTCCTTGTCTGAAACAGTAGAAATGACTGAAAATTAATAAAGCAGACGTACAATGTTTCAAAATTAAAATTATATGTGCTTGACCATACTTTTCTTGCAAATTTGCACTGATTGATCAAATCTTCAAATATAAAAAGTGATGCTTATATCAAAAACACGGAAAATATGAAATTTCTACTTTTTCATTGTTTATGCAGTAGGCAATTTTGTTGATGTTGTCATCAGTCATAAACATACTTAATCGTTTTTGTTCTAAATTTCAAAATTCCCTGATTTTTCCCGGTTTTCCAGAAATCAATTTTTCCGTGACTTTTCCCGCGTTATACACCCTGTAATATGATCAGCGAGGAGGCGATTATTAAATTTGATTTAAAAAGTAGGCGATGAGGAAAAAACTGGAGAAGCACTGATGTAAATGCTCGCAAACTGGAATACGATGCTTTATTGTGGTCTTGCAGTATACCTGACATGAATTCTCATGCGACGATGAAAATCATCCTAGCAGCCATTTATAATAGAATATAATGCCTACTAATTCAAATTATTAATTGAAGTAGTCCTAATGAGGACTGATGGCGTTCTCCATCAACGTATAGCATTAGTGTTCCGGTTGAAATCATGTCTTGATGAGAGAAAAGACACAAAATTGCTGGAGAAGGATACAAAAATTCAGTTTTCTTGAGAGAACTTTGTCATCTAGCGAAGGTAGACAAAAACAATGACACTAAGTTCCACACAAAAAAGTCAAATTCTATTCCCGGTATATTATAGTGTAAGAAAATCATTTACTCTCTCTATTGGGGTGTCATCGGTGCCATTCTGTTTCTCACGATAATGAAAATATTTCATCTACTTTCGATGAAATACTGTAGCAACTGAATATATGTTGTTAACTGTAAACAATAGTTGTCTACTTTGTAGGTTTCATGGTCTTCTTTTAAACTTACTATTCAACTTAGACTTTGAGTTCTCATAGTAGGAAAAAAACAATTATCGTACAATTTAATTTCACACGCTTAGTCAGGAATTCTGAGGTTTGCCGACTTATTGCCATTGATAAGTCAGATGCATATCAGTTTTTTCTTCTTCCCCAGTATTTCACAAATATTACCGAAAATCATTTCTATGCAGCGTGTAATAGAATGCAAAATGATGGTGTTTGAGTCCGTCAAAACGCTTAAGAAAGGATCAGGCAGTGAACAGAAATTCCAAAGTCCAGTTACACAAAAATGTCCACACATAGATTGTCACTCCAGAAAGTAGACCTCGACGTCGACACAGCAGACAGCGTCAAATATCTTCCGCATTAAATATTTTAAAATGAACAGTCTACAGGATAGTGAAAATAACTTCCTTGAAGTGCAACCGCAAAATTCAGTGCCATAAACCTACTGCTGATCATAAGGTCAAGAGTTTCAAATTCAACACAACTCACTCATCAATGCGAAAGTGACGAGAAATGGATAACGGTTTGGTTTTCAGATGAAGGTAGCTGCAACATACGTGCATCTCGTGCTTTAAATAAACAAAATGAACGCATCTGTCGTTCAGTTGATATAAACCTTTGTAACCTCAGAATACCTTAGATCAGCTGGTTGTCGGGGTGATCAGACAACAGGCCTCAATCCTTGCGTACGCCAGTACATCTTGATTTGGCAAAACTGAACTACGTTTCATCGAGGGATACTTGAAGGGTCAGGATAATATTGCTCTTTCAAAACGAAAGAAAAGTTGACCAGACTGCATATCGCGATGAGATGTGTCCACTGATGTTTCAAGTCATCAATGCCTTAAGGGGTGCAAGTGAATGGGCTTGGTAACATGATACAGCGACGATTACTGCTTCATGATTTCATCAGAATGGCCGTCTAAAAGTCCAGACCTTAATATAATGGACATAAAAGAAACGATTCATTCGGGGAATGCTTCTTCAAAAGTTGCAGGAAACACGAAGTGCTATCATTTCAACAATTGATGAATTAAACAATACTTTAGCAATATCATGACATAATATCGAATCGACATGAAAATCATTCGCAGGGCTGTTTCCCTGTGTATACCACGTCTTCGAAAATGCTGTGAGAATGACGGAGGACAATTAATTTGAACACTTATAATTCTTTTCCAAATGCGAGTATTTGCCTTTTATTGGTAATTAATTCAATATATTCTGGTTCATGAAATCTATCCATTTGTTTTCTATTGGACACCCTACATTTCTGTTGTAAAGGCTAGGGGACGATTAAATAAGGTCCTGCAACCGCCAAGGCCGACTTGTTGAGTAGTCATTTCCAACATCAGATTTTTTTGAAAAGTGAGACACATTCTGTTGAGTACTTACAATTCTGATGGATGCTGCAGCTGATCCGGAGGAATGATGATATCATCAAAGAAGTTCAGCGAAACTGCAAAAGTTAAGGATTTTAGATTCAACAGCAGTAATTTGAAGATCAATCAGTATACACATGCGCTCAGTGAATTGTGGACCGTCAGTCGATAGCGAAACATGACGCAGCTTGGAACGAATTACTGCAAAGTGGTCGGGCCAGAGATTTTTCCATTTTTTTCGCAGCTCTACAAAATTTTCGCAGGTCTGCTAATACCTGCAAATTGTAGCATCATATCTTGTGATCATGACGAGTAAAACACCGCTCTTATCAAAACTTGACTAACAGCCAATATCTGTTGGGAGAAACTGATTTTTCAAAATGTCTTGTGCAATATCCGCAATTAAGTGCTTTCTTGTAGTAAGCCAGATTTTCGAAAGTAACTACGTTTCGTCATTGATGACTCACAAAAGATTTTCGCAAATATCTGATTACATGAACTCGCTACTATACCGCCATCTATTGTTTCTCAGGAGCCATTTTGTTAATACTAAACTACTTAAATTATAAAACTCGCATTTTCTTACCGAATCTATCTTATCAACCAGTGTATACATGTGCATGTAGCAAATACATGTATAGCTAAATGTCACTAACCTTACAATTAAACCACCAACAAAAATTTTGCAATAAAAATTCTTGTTATTAGATGTCATTTAAGACATGATCCGTGCTAGTTGCTAACAGGCGCTGACAGGAAGGGCACAACAAAAGGAAATAAACCAATGAACAATTGACAGAAAGTAAAAGTTCTCATCAAAAGAAAGCAAGCAATGATTACGGATCGAAAGAGAAGTAACGGATGATGTAGAAATTCAGCGGTGTGGAAATCTCAACTTGTAAAAATGCAACAATTCTGTAAATAAAAACCTTGAGTATGATACTCTCTTTCTATTGACCCCTCCTGCTCCTGACGCAGCTGTCTTGCTTGGTTTGCACTGACATTTCCCATCAATTCTCTCCGTAGGTCCACCCCAAATTTCCCGGCACGTGGAGGAACTGAAGCTGATCAGTGGCGACTGCACAAGCATCAAATTTTGATATCTGTTTGCAGGAAATTTCTGGAATAATTGGTAGCCGAATTAATGTTATTATCACATTATTTCTGCAACAAACGAAGGTCTTACGCCGAAAACTTGTGTGCCAATGAATCTAATTCGAGCAGAACAAAATGTGCTTTCCCGCAATATTATCAACTCCGCCTCGATAGTTCTACATCATATTAATGTTTTCCATTCCTTCATGTGTTTCTTTTTGGCCGATGTCACCATCTTTTATCTCTTAGCGTTCTGAAGCATCGAATTTATTGTCACAAAGTTATTTTCCTTTTTTTGCTGTAACTGTTTTCAACTTTTCCGATGGTCATCTGTCGGCTTCTTTCTGTTTCTCCTCTTGCTGTTTCAAACATGCTTGGAATGCCGCCTGGCCAACGACACATTTTTACGAAGACTGTCTGTGACTGGCAACGTGTGGCACAACTGATTGTCGGTAGTTAGGTCAACGCTCACACACTATGTTGATCCAAAACAGATGTCTCGAGATTCGGCCATTTTATTTTTGTGGACTTTGCATCATTTAAGCGAAAATTCCATAGCAGTATATTTTCCAAGGCCAGCTATGAATTTTTTTGGTGTAAAATGAGGTAAATTTTTCGCTGCATCTACGTCTTTAGAATGCGTTTTCAAATTTTCTGAATGGAATGTAAGAACCGTTTGTAAGAAGAGAGTGCATTCATTTAACATCACTCATCGCTTGATTTGATCTTTTCGTGTGATCTTCGAAACCACCAGCTATTCGAGGATACTTTGGACAACTTAATGGTAATGTAACTGATAACACAAGTCTAGACATTGTGTTTTCTGCATCCATCAGGGCCGTTGCATCGCTAGCTAAATATAAAATATACGCGTAAATCTTATGGGAAGTGTGGATGTTGAGCGCTTCAAATGACTCCAGTTGCGTTCAGAATTTCAGGTATCGAGCGACTGTACAAAATGAATTTCAATGCATATATCCAACAACAATACTCATATTAATTTGAATTTTATTTGCTTCGTCTATACATTACTTGAAAAATTATTTGAAATCAAGTCGGTTATCATTTTTTATAGAACTATCGACAACTTCATAAACATGGCTTTGAAAGTTTCGTATGCGGTTACAACATCCACAGTAACTCAGTAGATGCTAAGAACTACTGCTGCAATTCTTCTATTTTGCTGAATCTGTTACAAGATGTAAGACGCTGTGAATAATATGAAGCTTTAACTAAATGACAACATAATGAATAACATGCAAATCAGTTGTCATTAGTTTGCTTTTTCCATCCTGTAGACCAGTATTTATTCTATTAGACATCATAGGTTCATTTAAATTTAAGAATTACAAGGTTTCAATTTTTCGCAGGACCAAGTCAATTTTTTTCGCAGAGAGTTAATTTTTTTAACATTTTCACAAATTTTAGCAGCTGGCCCGACCACTGTTACTACATTCACCACAGCATGATTTCGGATTTGAATTCTCAAAAATCGAAATTCTATGCGCATAAATTGCAAGCTGAGGCATAAATGAACAGTAGTTTTGTTTCATTTGAATCAATGGATTTATACAAAGTGATATGGATAATAATGATCTGTCATCAACAAATGTGAATTTTATGGCCTCTGATTTTTGCAATTAGTGTGAATTACTGAGGCATCCAATCATAGTGGTTTCCGTGCAAAATGGTCCTGTAAAAATGATGTCCCATGGAAAACTGAAAATAGGTTTCAAGCAATTTTGGTAAGAAAATTAGTTGCTTCGCACTGTTTGGATGCAAGCAGATATAGGCTTGGCTTGCTTCCACGAACTGTATGAGGCTATTCGCATCCCGGCTATACAATTATAACGCTAATAGAGGCCGTTTTAAATGTTGCTATAAACGTTCCGGCTGTTAAATTTTGTCTGGGGCCAGACTGACCACTTCGGAAGAATAAAAGAGACCGGTAGTTAGTATTATGGATAAAGCGATAAAGTACACTACGTGGAGTAAGGCATATCTGGATATGGAAGAATATAGGTATTCACAAGGTTGCACATTTCATCCATTTCGAATGTTACAAAACGAACACATGTGTGAATAGAATGTGATGCATTTAGTAAATTGGAGTATTACTGAAGTATAGTATAAAACAAAAGGCACTACAAACAGAAGCAGAAGGCTATTTGACCTTTGATTGGACAACAAAACAATTGTGTGTCACGAAATTGAGATCAGAACGGATGATTAGACTAGCAAGTGGTAAGATGACTACAAAATAAAAAATAAATAAAAAAATGGTGAGTGATGAGGGACGGCTATGATTCATTAGAGGATACTAGGGGTGATTTTGAGTTGGGATTGAAATGATTTTCAGACATTAATTTTCATCACGCATTTTCAGATATTCGAACTTCTACACGCAAGTGATTAAACGCACATAGAAATTCAAACTGAGCCTAATATTTTAAGCATCATGTCACTTAAAGTAGTTTTCACAGTAGGGACATCGGATTAAGGTGTTCTACATCATTGCCCATAATCATATATCACATGTTGGATGAAATGACATAATTATGACTAAGGGACAAACCGTAGTGACAAAATAAGGAAAAGGAATGAGATTTAAAAAAATGTCGATAATTATACCGACGCCAGCACAACTCTAGATTGATCGGAATGGTTTCGTCGTTCCTGTTCTAATTTTTGCCGTCTGGAGCTACGTTTCTCCAGATCTTCCTCAGCTTTCTTTAATTCTTTATCAACGCAGAGCAGCCTGTTGTGCAATCCTTCAGCTTTGTTCAGCCATTCAAGACATTTCAAGCTAGTTTGGGCTATTCCGAACCGTGCTGACGAGTCCTTGTAGGACGAGACACAGCGTCTGCGGCTGCCAAGGAATTTTTTTCTGCTTAGATTGTTCAAGTATGGGGATATCTATCTATTAGGCAACCGTGACAGCCTACCTTCGTTGCATTTGTTCTATTCGCTTTTGATGTCACGATTTTAATTGTCACGTAAGTGGTCTAATGCAGCGATCACACGCTGATTGTTCTTCGAGTTTAGAAGATTCGAGTACTGTGTTGTGGATCTGAAGTTTCGGACAATTCGTGCCTGTGTTCGGACAGCAGACTTGACGAACAACTTCGCTAACCCCAAGAGACCAGAGCTTTTTCACACCCTCGGAGAGTTGAGGGGGGTCCAGTGGACCTCTTTTACAATATGTTAGTTTACTTGTTTAAATCGATATCAAAGCATAAGGAAAGTTAATTTTAAGTAAAACAATGATGTCTGCGTGTGGCAGGTTGATAAAACTGATCCTTCAAGCGTCTGTCAGTCTTCTCGGTAAGCACATACGAAATATATTTTGTAAGTCAATGACATTTTACACAGTAGCAGTTGTACTAAGAGGCGGATTTACCATGTTTGCTGTCACCATAAAACCTAAGATAGTTGATTTTAATGAAACTGTTTTAACCCGCGGAGCAGAACCCTCACATTTGTCCATTGTTTCAACTTTTATCCATAGCTATCGGAAAAAGACCTAAAATGAGCCATAATTTCTGCACTTTTAGACCCTCGAAACATCTGTGGAGATCTCAAACTCATCAATTACTGCTGCTCTGCCAACAGTCTATTATTAGTGTTGAACCATGAATATAATGAAAGCTTTCATTTTTAACATTGATTTATGCTGAGTTGTTCATGTAGGCCGACCAGTCATGCACGATCATGTGCGAAAGGAAAATAATCCCATTTTGTGATCTTCTAACACAACGCACATGTACGAGCATGATGTAAACAATGAATAAATGAATTTCACTCCTCATACATCATCGTGGACATGTCAAAGATAATTTTTCATCTGATAACAAAAATGTTGTGATGTGAATTTCAACATCCTCTGAGACCTCTTGTCCTATCCACCATACTTCTACTGATTCAATTGAAATGAAACATCACAAGCAGAATTACTTTCAGAAATGATGATTTTACATGGGCATGAACGGTTGATATACCCTCAGTACAAAAAGTGAAAAAGAAAGACATTGCTCTACCCCCTGTGAGGGTTAGATAGGAACGAGAAAGCTCCAGCAGGTGACCCAGTCGAGCGAGTAACTTCTTTATGAGTTCCAACGAAGTTAGAAGGCAACCATAGACCGTAAGATCTCTGCGCTGCATGGACTTTGTAAAATCGAAGATTGGGAGACATTGTGAATCAGAAAATGATGGGGAAGAAAAATGTCTGATTCAACGCATTTGAAGAGCCCTGGTCATTTGACATCAAAATTATCCTTCTGATGACAGGAAACTGAACACTTATGTTCAGTTGTCATAAGATGTTTCCTGATGACTTAGGAAACTGAAGGAAGAACTTATACTTTTGATTTGCGATGATATGATAATTTCTCATTCTAAGGCCCCAAATATAACCCGAATCGTGACAGATCGATGCATTCAAAATATTACTTCACCAACATCAACGCAGTTAACATTTCGCAGTTCTTGAAAACAAAATGCACTTTTGAACCACAACATGGTCACTTCAAAAACTTATTTTACTCACAAATGATAAATTACGCCATCAATTCTTCAAATTTTGAGAATGGTAATTACATCTCAAATATACATTATAATTGAATTATCTGGACAGCTGATTCCGTTTTCTCCGACTTCGTAGGGTTGGACAATTCTTCCCAATGCTGTGGATCGCAGAGCGCCGGCGTTGACGATCGTTGGCGTCATCCGGTTTCTGTCCATTATCTGGACAACTGATTGATTTGTTTAAATGGCTTATTCATCCTTTTCTCATGAAAACACGAATAATCACAGCGTTTTATAGCAGATCCTTAAAAAAAAGAGACCGAAAAGAGACTGGTCTCTAAAGAGAGACCAAATGGTCAGTCTGTTTGGGGCTTTTCCTGAGAGACTTCTATAAAACCGAGTTTCAGGACCATATAGTAAGAACACAGTTTTGACCAGGAACCATTAAAAGCACTTAGAAAGTTGCAGCGAAATGACGTATATTACGAACTCGTCCCTTTCCACCGGCAGAATAGGCTTTTTCCAATGGTGCTGAGATTGTAGGAATGCACACATGTGTATTGGCGATATTCGCGATCTTCGACAATTTGGTGTAAAATAACAAAACAGCATGCGTCAGCTGTGTGAATCTGCATGAGGTGACAATGGGCAGTAGTACAATAATTCAGAGGATTCAAAATTATGACACTACCTGACAATACCAAAATAGCATGACAAAGTATAGCGTCCAGACTTACAACGGTTTACGTTTTGAATTGTAATCGGGTCGCAATGATAGTTTGTGGTAAGGGCCATTTCTCAAAGTCTAAGATCTGCATATGCTTCACGAATGTAATGAAGGCATCCTAACAGAAACAATGTTCATAAAAGTGCGGCTTATCCTAGATTTTCCTGATAATGTGCAGCAAATAAAAAAACCGGTTTAGGTTACTGTGTATTGCATGATAATATGTAGAATTTCATCTTTATGCAACGACAGCTGTAGGAGGATAATTCATTGCTTTACCAACACAGCTTTTTTGTGGGTCTCCGTGGCACAGTGGTTAAGTGCATGGCCTAGCGATCATTCGCTACAGAGGTCGAGCCCCGAAGTGTCATTGGAAGTCGGCAGGAAGGGCATCAGGACTAAAAGATCACAACGCTCCAGATTAAAGTCTGACTATGTCTGCACCGTCCAAGCCTCCAGTGAGGGGAAGTAGTGACGCTAAATCTAAACCAACACATGTTTATCAAACCTCTTACTAGTACTTGCAGCTCATATCGGAACAATATCAGTGTCACATATGCTTAATCAGAAATTGTATGATTAAAACTTGTATGGATGCACATAGTTCTTGTAAAGCTGACGAATCAATTTGACAAACTTATAAAATAAACTCTTCAGACATGAAATTCTTTAAAAAAAATCAGCTGCTTAATCAGGCTTGGTCGAAAGGAGTTTTGGTCACTCGACAGTGATGATATCGCTAAAAATCAAATTTCTCCCGCAGGCCGAAAAAAATCCCGCAGCAATATAGTTCTTGTTATAAGACCTATTTTTACTTTTTAAAGAGAAAATTTTCCCTTCTAGTCCCTCTTACTCCGTTACTTGAAGGTCTACTGCTCTTGTTTAGGTCTAAAGCACATTGCTATCTATCAATACATGAAATATAAAAGAGAAATCGAAGTCAATTATCGCAAAGAAGTGTATATTGCTTCAAAAATCAAAATATAAGCTTTCATATTTAAAAAAAGGCTGACACTTGCAGCCTACGATAAAGCATAGTAAAGACGATAAACGTGTACAGATATCAAAAAACGTAGAAAAGAATTCAGGCACGGAGAAAGTCAAAACAAAAGATTGTCAGGCTGCCAAAGACTCACAGTCAGATTAATAAAAAAGGCTGACACTTGCAGTCTAGGCACGTATGATAAGGAGTAGCGTTCAGTATGATGAGAAGCTTACATATACGAGTTAGGAAATTCAAAACAAAGCAAATTATCAAGTGAGGCATGAAACACTAAAATCAACCGTTGCAAACGTTCAGAACGATTCTCAGTAGTGTGCCATTGTCAAACTACTTATTATCTTTTGCCACTTTGGCCAAAGCCATTGTTATGGCGGATTCTATAATTTTCTTTTCGGCTTTATCTTTTTTTCTGCGATTCGTTTTTCTTCTTTCTGGATCTCATGCATATCCAGCGTCAGGATATCCATTCTTTTCTTGTATTCTTGTAGAAGCACGTCTGTCGCCTTCATGCTTTCTTCCACTTTCGCCTTCTTTGTCGCTATCTCATTATCCTTTTGTAAGATTTTGTTCCTTCGCTTCTGTTCCTTGATTTCTGTCTCAATTTGTTCTTTTATTTGTCTTTTGCGTGCAAGTTCCCTTTCTTTTTCTTCGTCCTCTTTCTTCATTTCCTTCAAACGCTTCAAGTATGATGCGTGGGCATTGAACCCAGCGCTGAGCAGGCTTTTCTCAATAGGGTACGTCACACATGTTTGGTCGGTTTGCTTTAAGAAGCCATTGATTAGGAGGCATGAATCGATCGACACTTCCGACAGTCTTTTTCTTTTCTTCGTGAGAAGATCGTTCAGGTCACTGAACACACGCTCTACAGAAGCATTTCCACAAGGAATTGTCGAAACAGAAAAAGCGATTTTGGACAAACTTGGGTAATTTTCAGTGGACAGACTTGTCCAAAAATCAATGATATCATAATTTTTGTTCGTTTTCATGATTTTCAGTGATGCATCAACTTGGTACAGCCGCCATTCACCGGCAAGTACATCGCATTCTTCTAGGCCCCAGCCGAGACACTTGGCAATGCGACACACAAATTCTTCATTTCCGTCATAGTCTGGTCGAAGGAACTTCATTGCTCTTAAGAGAGGGTCGCTGAGGGGTAGACATTTTTGCAAGCTGCCTGTTAATGTTTTAAAAAATTCTTTCACTCTCGTGAAAAACCCTTGGCGTTCAATATCGGACACTTTAGATAAACGAAGTTTCGCTTCTTCTCCAATGAATATGTCCTCATCCTTCAGCAAGGCATCCTGTGAGGTGAAATCAATAGTTCTCAGATGATTGATGTTGTCATCCACGTGCTTGTTTTTCAGAAAGAGCACCAGCACTTGCTTGAAGAGTACGCGGACGTCGGTGTACATTTTGTGGATCATCACGGTTTGACTTTGGTAAATGTTTTCGAATTTGTCTAGTATTGGCAATACAGACTTCATAAAATAAAGATTAAGCTCCAAAGATGTATCACGAAGTGCGGCACGAATTTCAATAACCCGCTTGTTTTGTAAATCAGCAGGGCGTTCCTTCGGTAAAACAGAAAAAAATAATCACGCAGACAAGGTAATTGTTCGATAATTCGATTGACGACGGGCAGAAGTTGAAGCCACCTCGTTTCGATTCTTCGCATCATGCGGTGTTCACTGATCTCCAGAAGTTTCTGGACGTCCTTGAATGAAGTCCACCGTGACGTGTAATTGAAATAAGCATGTATATCATCACTAAATTGTTCAACTATGCCACCCAATTTCTCGCAAGCAGCACGGACAGCACTGGAAACATGATGCAGAGAGCAAGAACCCAATTGTAGCAAATGTGGACAAACATCACGCATAAGCTTATGAAATCCATTGTGTCTCCCAATCATTACAGACGGCCCATCCGACATAATGGAAATGCATCTATTCAGAGGAAGTTTTAAGTCATCCAGAACGTTTACAACGGCAGATCTGAGTGTATCCGCTTTCCCATCGTGCAGTTCAACGGTTTTCACCGGAATTGTTATCAGTTTTTTCCTTTTCAATGAGACAAATGATAGAGTCATTGCAAGGAACTTTCTTGCTGAATCAGTCGATTCATCAATACATAGCGAAAAAACACCACTTCCTGAATTCAGATCTTGTATTATTTGACTCCTGAATTCAGGTGCAACAGCATCATTAATAAGATATGAAATTTTGCCTCGTTTACATTTGAAACATGAGGCAATCTTACTGTCAGGAAACATTTCTTTGTGGACCTCAGAATGGTCAGCTGTGAGAAAGGCACTATGATTCTCCACTTGATGGATTGCGTAACGCAGTTCGGCTTTCATTGTTTGATCTTCGAGATCACTTTTCTTGGAGACAGGAGACTCATTTGGCTTGAAAAGGGTATCAATTGGTCTGATGCTATTGGAAGACGTCAGTCTTTGCAAATGCTTTTGTCCTCGAGCGTGGGATGTCACAGCACTAAATCCGCTACGTCCAAGGTGAAAACTTTTGTCACATACTCTGCAAAAAGCTTTCAAGGGATCACTTTCAAGCTTGCAAAGCCAACTGGACAAATTTTGGTTGTCAACTTCCTTTGAAATCCATTCGTTTCGGAAAGTTGTAGCTCTGTTTTTCGACAGACTCATTCTGTAAGAGAGACAGTGAATTCTTGATCAAAAGGTTTGATCATTTGATATTATGGGGCCATACTGCATCCACAGAATAACAAATACCGTACACCTGAATATTAGCCTAATGAATTGTAATAAAACAAATAGGCCTAGACTATGTGCTTAAGCTTAGGTGCAAAAGCTAGTTACTGAAATATCGTACGTATATCCTAATATTCAATGATTTATTAATATTGTGATAAAAATATTTAATGAATTTTTAACATGATTACAAATAGTAAGCTTTATCAGTTTCAATACACCTTCTCATTTTTAAGAACCAAATGTGGTGCATATATATTCACATATCTTAATCGATCCTAACATCAAGACACATTAATAATTTGTAATTTTCCTGAATGAGCATTTTGAATATGTAAGATAATAGAAAATATAAGCCTATTGCTGCTTAAATGTTCCTCTAAAACTGCCTCATCAGATAAAACTGCTTTCACTGAGATGCTATTCTTTTGAGTGGGCTGACATGCTTGTAGATGTTTGTATACGGAAGAATCAGTGCGTTTTAAGTGTTCAGTAATTCTTGTATGTACATGTAGTTTGCGCACAGTACTGTCGATATAAAAAAGTTGAATTTGAAAAACATGCTCGTATTTTTTAACATTTTAGCAGCAAAAGGCTTAGTATTTTCTTTTAAGATACATTGTTTATCTTTGTTATGCAGAATATACCTGTAGGCCAGTATCGTTCAGCGGCAGCAATATAACTCTATTCGCATGTGGCAAATTATGCAGATGAAAAGTTAGCAGTTATCAAATAACCAACAATAGTAAATTCATAATCATATGGGAAATCTATCAATAGGAAGTGATCATGCACAAAAACACGTTTTGTACTTCTGTTGCGTTCATTTCTAAAGGATTGAATTGTTTTAACGTCCAAAGCTACCTTCTTATAAGTATAACAGGTTTATCTACTTATTGTGACTTTTAACTTGTCGGTTAAAAACAGATGGAATGCTTTTCATCTTATCGTCAGTTAACAAATAGCGCCTTGTACCGAACTAAATCACAAGAATGACTAACGGTTAAATGTAGTAAATAATGCAGCTAAGTTTAAGAGTATAAAACCGAAACTGGTCAAAAATATTGGCTGTTTGACCCTAATGAGGCACAGATGTTCAGGATTCACTAATGACAAAAGACAATGTACATAAGTGTACTGCTCATTCCTATACTACACTATACATGCATGTATTGTACATGATGCAGGATTTCAAGCATCAAGCTATGAAAATTCCACAACATTCTTAAGTCACGGAAATGTTTTTATTGAAGATTATTTATAACATCTTATATCTTCAATTGATGTGTGATGATTATCATCGACCGTCCAAAACATCATCAAATCGCAGTCAGAGAATCAACCCTACAGATATTTTGTTTTCTGTAAAAAAAACAGAAATGTTTTGAAAACTTTTATTCTTCAGCGTTTATAAAATATGGAATGTTTGGCTAACTTACCCGCACATAATGTTCCTATTGTAAAACAATTTAAGTCAAAATGTGGACCTCGACCCATTTGTGGGATGAAAACATCTTCTGTCATTTCAAAAACACGTCGGTGTTTTCTTACGTTGAATATTAATTTTTGCCTATATACTTGTATGTCGCACGTCCATAACTGCCATCATATCCCTGACCAGCGTTATACTTGTTATTGATTTACTGTTGCTTTTGCCAATAGAAATATTTTTTTACCTTTATACTTCATCATAACAGAACTTACGGGAGTACTAGAAATGCTATTGTTCGATTTTGTATTTAATAACTATACAGTATACACGTATTTATTGTATTCCAGCAATGCTGACACCAACTCTTACATCAGTTCTATCTTGTCATCGACTGATGTCTTCGTGGATTTTTGTATTAGGAACATTGAATTGACATTAAACTATACCTACTATATAGCATTCTAGAAAATTCTATAGCATGACGAATTCCCTATGGGTAATCATTTACATGCTATTACTACGACAGAAAAGTATAAGTGATCATATACATGAATATATTTGATTTTTTGATAAACTTTAGCATTTACAAAAATACACCAGAAAAGTGTTTACAAACTTTGTACATAAGCACTCCTTAATTCACTGACAAATTCACAAGAAGTGTCCAATTCTTCACACGTTTCCCTGTGCAGGGAGGCTTCGAGTGTGCTATCACTTGCCTAAGGTGAACACTCAGACCATGGAGGTAAGGAGTTGCCTTATTTCTCCTTTCGAGAGTTCTTCGAACGATCTCGCCACTAACCAAATGACAATCGATGATTGACAGGTATAAAAACAAACATTGAATGGTATAAAGACATCAAAGAAAGTAATTTTTCTTTCAGAATAGATATTCCGCCGTTACAAACATGAAAACACACAAAATATCAAAAGAGCAAGAAATATGACGTTTTAAAAGAATAATTAGAATGATTATTACAGTAAATAGTATCTTATTATACTAAGTAAGATATCCCATTGAAAGTAGTAAAAATTGATTCTTTACATATTTCATTGATTTCTATATATTTCATCCATAAAAAATAGACTTTTAGAGACTCGTCATATAAAAAGACAAATAGACCAAAAAGACCAGTCTGTTTAAAAAGACCGACTGGTCACCCTGCTTCGATCTAGTTATGTAATAATAAACACAATCTTATAGGTCTATATCGAGTTCCTAAAAAAATGCAATTTGTCTAGGCAACATGAAATACATAATAGTCAACGCTTGTTAACTCCAGCGGCGTCGACGCATGAGAAGCAGCTATAGGTGCTTTATCAGAGGGTAGGAGTTGCCAAGTCACGAATTAGTCAGCGAGTGGCCGGTCTAGACGGTTTGATCCCAATTCAAACAAAAGAGGCGAGACAACTTTTAACACCATAGAAATCACGAGAGATTAAACGGATATAGATAGATGAAGTAGCGAACAGAACGGTCTGAGAGGCCGTTCGGCAAGATACCGGGCCGCTTCCGTTTAATTTTTGATTTCTTAGATGAGTTAGTTTGTCAAACGATTATTTAATTTAGAAAAAGAGTAATAAATTCGTTTTAAAAAAATCCCGCAGCACCCTAATTTCTTCCACGTTTCCCGCAGGAAATCTGTTTTTCCCGCAATGCGGAAATTCCCGCAGCGAATATCATCACTGTCACTCGACTTCTACATGTAGATTATACGATTTTTCAGATCATATTTTCCCTATCAATGGAACAATGGCGTCACTATAAAGTCAAAACAGGAGCTTACACCCTGGACTTTCTGTTTAATAAGATTAATAGAAGTATGCATGAACATTAAGAGACTTAAAAAAATTCACCATTTCTTAAGATAAAAGACCCAATCCACTTCACTTCCCATGGTTTCATAAGTCAGGGATTTGGACTTCAGAGTCAGAGATGGAAGCATCACTAACTTGCCGCCTTTGCCTAATGCAGTTATTAATGTTTTATTAAATGAAGATATGTACATGTACAATCTGAGACCATGGATCTCAGAAGCTGAGGTTTGACTTACTTTTAATCTGAACTTTCATTATTACATCAGACACGCATTTGGAATGAAATGGATGCATCTAATACTTGACTCATCAAATTCTCTTCGGTTCATAGACAGATAGTCACGATAGCGGGCAAATTCGAATCCGAAATATGATTTAATTCATTGTCTGTCAGTGACAACCACACGCGAGTATGTTGTGCTTTGATCTTTCGATTATGCTTCCACTATCGATTTCAATTATCGGTACCACACGATAAAAGGTCTGTCTCACAAGCCTACTTGCTGACAAGTCATTTTGCATTTTTGTGAAAGTACACTGAATGAAAATTTAGGTATTCTTTGATTCATGAATTTTGAAACATCAAAATGAAACAAATGCTCTTTCTTAAGCAACGTGATGTCTGCTTTTTTTATATAGACAAGTAGCATGCAATCAGTTTTGTACTTTTAAATACATGTATTTTGGAAAGATCGCCTTTTTGCTATCGATAATTTCTTTCATTTCATAAATATGTCAGAAACCAAATTAAAACTGCGCACATCAATTAGAAAGCCAAAAATGTAGTTGCATGAAATTTAACTAATGGTGAGTGGATGTAGGCCTATAACAGATACAGTAGACCCATTCTTTAAGCACGTAATCGTCTTCACCATAGGATTATGTGACAAACAAATTAGCATTTTAAATGAAATATTTCAAATCCTTGTCATCAGTGGATTACAGAGGTTCTGCAAGCAAATATTGGGGCATTATATGACAGTCTGCATTTTAGTGTTTTTATGGAAATTTTTGATGAAGTTTAGTATTAGAGGGTGAAAAATAGCAGAAAAGACCCGAGACTTCAAAGACAAGCGTGGGTTGTACTGATGTCATGCATAAATAAAAATGGTTGTGGTTTTCTTCGGCAGACTCCCATCTACGTAGAATTCGTAGGTTATTTCGAGGGATAGTAGCACTCGATTTTAACCTACTATAAATTGTTGCCGCAAAAACACACAACACATGCTAAGCAGGACAGTTCACTTCATCGTTTGCTCAACTATCCTGCACAGTCCGGTAACTATAATAGAGTATTCCAGTAACGAACATAACATATGAAACTATCGAAACAGGTCGCACTTTGATGCCTTAGTGAAGTTAATCAAATATTTCGCTCGTTGTTTGTCGATACGGGAGGCTTATTTGAAAAGCAGTTCAGTAAAAGAAAAAGGTCTCTCCCTTCAATTACGACTTTTTAGTGTAAATTTATAATTGAAATGCCCAAGTCAAAATCACCCGACGCGTTTCGTCCGAAGACTGTATCAAAGGTAAGTACAAGTGTGTGGAAGGGTCCATCACATAAATCAGCGGAATAGTATTGGCAACTCATCAAATCTGCTCATGACGTCGATTAAGTTTGGGCTTTTCATCGCTATGAAGCGGGCTTCAGCCATTCTGGTAGTAATCGCATTGAATTGTTGAATAAGAATCTCACATTTAAAATCAATCATTTTCATCCCTCTATTGGTATGAAATTTTAGATGATGCTCACTCAAAGCATTCTTGGAATCTCTCTTACGAATACTACGTCCATGTCCTTGATATCGAAGTTTAAAAGGTCGACAGCTTTGTCCCACATAAAGGTCATGGCAAAATGAACAATTGAAACAATACACCAAATGTTTGCTTTTACAGTTGTATCTAGGGTCGATAGCGCTGCACACATTGCAATTACATTTCTCATTATTTTTACTTTTATTAATCGAAATTATTTTTCTTCCTGGTTTCGTAGAAAAAGTCACTGGAATGTTGTATCTATTTTTTAACGTGTTTAATTTTCTTAAATATCTATCACTGATAGAATCGTGTGATACGTGTATGTTGTCTGTTTTGGCATGTCTTTACTTAAATCCGCTTATCTTTATTAAAATCAGCATACTTAGGATTGAACTTAAATCCGTTGTTATTTATTCTGTTTATCATGATGTTCATGCAGTCAGAGGCCATATCGAAATCCGAACTGCGATCATTAATATATTTTATACTATTTTTCAGATCTTTTTTTGAAGCCAACTGTCTCTATGTAGAGTTACACCCGAATGACAGGTCTTACTAAACTAATGGCTAACCTTAAATACAAATGGTTTAGTATTTGCATTAACTGTGTTGCATCTGCAGGTAGTTGCAAGTATTCTTGGGCTAGTAACTAGAAATCTAGACGCTTGCAAAGCACATGATTCAGAAGACATAGATGGTATAAGTGAGAACCATGTGGAAGGTAAATGCAGTTAGTGAGACAAAAGCTGCAACGCCTCATTTTGATTAGCTGCTGCTATCTTTATCTGCGATTTCATTGGAGTAGGCGTGTTTTCAGATTTTGAAAAGACTCGTGACTTCAACTGGAAAGTTCCACTAACTAAATTTTCCTCGATTTTTGATATGTTGATGAGGGATTTTTTTCTCTACAAAGTGAGCCCACTCTTGAAACTATTGCAATTTGTGGCGGATTGAAGAGCAATTCGGTGCAGATTGCCTAGACTAGGTCTAATTTGGACTTCATGATCTTCAAAATCGAAAATTAAACTTTCATTATATTTTAATTTTCGATTTTGAAGATCATGAAGTCTGAAATTAGGCCTTATAGTCCAGGCAATCTGCACCGAATATATATCATATCAGCGCTATATATATATATATACGATGATATACATATATATATATATAAAGATAAATCCAAAAACGTGGTAAGTCAAGGAAAAGACTTAAGTGTATGCCCAACCGGTTTCACTTGTAAACCAAGCTTCTCAAGGGCGTTCAATTTAATGAAATCATATACAAAAATCATTGCATAATTCAAAAAACATAACATATCAGGCGGAGTCAATACCATAGCTGCATTAAGTTAGTCAAATGCTATGGATCACGATTGAGCAGTGGTTTCAAGATGTCTA
Organism: Prostheceraeus crozeri; assembly: GCA_907163375.1. NCBI lineage: Eukaryota > Metazoa > Platyhelminthes > Polycladida > Euryleptidae > Prostheceraeus > Prostheceraeus crozeri. Next base: position 389,856 of record CAJQUW010003232.1, read on the forward strand.
TACACTGCCTTTCTTTACTCTCTCTGTAGCATCTGTCACAATTAGCAGGAAGTTTCAAGATGGGAACTATGTTAAAAGGTGGGTCATAATTTTTGTAACACACATGAATATGACGACCAGCATGCAAAACACGATATTTCTCATCCTTTACCTGTTGCCGATGAACTCTAGTCCTGGCCCGTAGAGTGTCTCCCGTTTGACCAAGGTATAGAGCACGGCAACCCCTGCATACCATGACATAGATGACGTCTTTCGAGTTGCAAGTCATGTTGTGTTTGATGTTAAAAGTTCGTTCTTCATTTCCAAATTTGTAATTAAATGCTTTGCCTGTTATTAAATGGTCGCAACATAGGCACCTTGATTGACCACACTTTGCTACACCCGTTAAAACTGCTCCATCATTTTTCGATAGCATGTGCAACAAGGAAGAAGGCTGTCGATACGAAGGTCTGATGCGATATTCTTTAAAAGGATCGGTAAGCCTCAGACTTGAAAAAACAGGAGAGATCACATCTTCGAAAAAGTTAGGATTGTATGGATTATAGGTTTGAACATACGGAATTATTTTTGTATCATTGTCTTGAACTTCAGCTGAGTTAGTAAGGGATTTTGCTTTATATTATACTCATTGACATAATTAATGAAACAAACTATCATTGGCTTGAATTGAAGTTTGTTTCATTTTTGTCTCAGGTATGATGCAATATCTCGCTTTCTATGTATTACCATTCAACACATTAGAGAATGGAGAAAGATCTATGGTGGTCAAATTTCAAATTTTGATATCGATAAAACTGTCACGATTGCTTTTACAAATTGAACATAAACGTGAACTGAAATCCAGCTTTTGTAAAATAAAATGGCACACGATCAGTTTACCAGAGGTATGGCTATTAGAATGATTCGTTGTGGTAGAAGTGGTGGTGGTGTCGATGGAAAGCAGAAGATGTTAAAAAGAAGAAGGTATCTGGTCGACCAAGAAAGTCTGCAGGAAGGACAGACGCACGTCTAGTTTTAGCTGCAAAGAGGAATAGATTTGTGTCAGTCCCAAAGCTAGTCATACACTGGAAGAGTGCCTCACATATAGACTGTAGCGTTCGAACGGCTTACCGAAGATTGCGAGAAGCTCGAATTTAATCGCGACGACCAGCTGTCCTAATTCCACTGAGTTTTGAGCACCGCAGAAGACGAGTTGCCTGGTGTGATGCCCATCGCTCATGGAATGACCATCACTGGCAGAAAGTCTTGTGGACCGATGAATCGAGATTCACTCTGGATTTCAATGACGGTCGTGTCAGAGTGCATCGTCTTCCAGGTGAACGCTTTGCCCCATGCTGTATTAAAGGACACGACAGATATGGTGGTGGAAGTGTTATGCTGTGGGGTGGCATTTGGCATGGTGGACGAACGACAGCAGTCATCATCAAAGGCACGTTGACTGGAGAGAGGTATCTCAATGAAATTGTGCTTCCTGTTGTTGCCCCAGTGGTCAGGGTGGAGGATCTCGTCTTCCAAGACGACAACGCAAGACCACATCGCTCCTCGGCTGTCATTGCCACTGTTAGGAGATTGAACATTCAAACCCTTGACTGGCCTGCACGCTCACCTGACTTGTCACCCATTGAACAAGTATGGGACGAGTTTGGGCGGCGAGTGAGAGACCGCTATTCACTTCCACCAGTGTCCCTGAAGATTCTCTCTGAAAGACTGACAGAGCAGTGGCTTCTCCTTGAAACATTCTTCATTCAGAAACTTTGTGAATCCATGCCATCTCGGATTACTGAATGTATTGGAGCTAGAGGGGGGCACACGCGCTATTAAAGTTGAATCTGCTACTTGCGTTGTTTTTCTGTGCTAGCGACTTGGAGGAGATTGTTGCTAAATTATCAAGGTATCATACATACATATATGTACCAGTCAAAAAGAAAGAAGTTAAAGAAGTAAATGTTTCAAAAATTTTGTCAATAGGTATATATATATATGCATAGGCAAATTTTAACAGTTTATATTCTATTACATAGGCATATCTGATTGTTTGATCCATGGATATTTTTGCAAATATTGGAAAAGTAATACAAAATCAGCGCTAGATGTACTGGGATACAAATGTTTGAGAGGAAGGACAAGGTGTAAAAAAGACAGAATAGACGGAAATTAACGAGTCCTATAAAGGTGAGAAACAAAAAAGTGAAGGAAATTAACTACCAGCATGAGAGTTGGCTGTCAAGCGAATAAATATTATAATGGGCCTTCTATCGAGAAACTCATTAATATATATTCAAAAAAGGGAGACAATTATCTATTGAAAATAGTGCGTCTCCTATTAAGATGAATCCATATTCGGATTAGCTAATTGAAGAAGCTAACACTTACCAAGCACTCCATCAGAAGAGCAGTTCTTTACTGTACCAATGATAATTTCCTCCATGAATGGACGAAAGACCAACGCGCGAAAATGAACTGGAATGTGAAGAAATGTCATTGACGAACAACGCATCGACAGACATGAGGATGAAAACAGGTAGGGTGAGGAAACATTCAAAATGTCTGAACTCAAACAAATTTTACGAGTCAAAGTTCCGTTGCAGTTTGCAACTTTAAGTAGGGTGGGAAAATGCATATCAGCATATAATCAATATGTTCAATTGAAACTATTTTTATTGATCTCTAGTAAATTAGAGAAATTTTCACCGTTACTGTTTAAATTAAAATGTGGTGCTGGCACTACTTGCTCTGGTCAGCAATAATTTTGACACTAAAGCTCTGCAAAGCTGATAATGTACATCACAGGAAAAATACATTTTCATGACTCCTTTTCTTCAGATGAGTATTCCTGGTCTACGAAGTCAAACAATAAAGTGAGACGAATAAGGTTTAGCCTTTGAGTGCATCAGGAATATTCAAGAGGATGTTTCTCTATTTTCCAGATTCCCATTAGAGATCGGGAAAAGAAACGCTGCACCTCCACGGTAACTTGCAGCACATCACGTACGCCACGTAAAGGTCAGCATCAGATAATCGAACCATTTGTTCATTTTTTTCTCATAGCTTTGCTTCAATACGAATCGTAGTATGTCGCATCAATGTCCTGTGCATAAAACATCCATTTGTCCTTTATATGCCTTTAGTAAACTGACTTAGAGATCAAAGCAAGAAATTTCCAAGAAAATGTGCAATATTATTTACCGCAAGAATAATTATCGTATAATTCTTGTAGTAGAGAATAGTCATGCCGTGATGATGAGAAGTCATGTGCATCTCCCAGATGTGATTTCGATGGACAAAGGGCTACATTGTCCTCTAGCCCAATAGCGGAACTATCCGTTTACGTGAGATGTGAAAAAAGTCTTTTTCGCATGACTATGACATCATACTCGACAGCAGTATAAACACGTTAATTTCGTCCGACACATTCAAGACCGTGGAGCCTCACTAATTCATAATCGCCACCCTCCAACAATGCCCTAGATTTGACAGATGTCTGCAATCTATATGATGCTCTAGTGTTCTCTGTGGCGATTCAAATGACGGACCAGATTGATCAAAAGCAGAAGGAGAAAATCAACACATTTTTATGACTTATGAGGCCTCACTGGAGCCAATTTTCCATATAATATCCAACTCAATCACGCCATTCTCAATAATTTCGGCTTTAGACTTGACCATCGTTAGTACACTCGCCAATATTAAAACCAGGGACTCCCTCTAGCAGTTCCTGATCCAAACTCTCTTGCAGTTCAACTTCAACTTAAGCAAGCCCAATGTTCTTATAAAACCTGACGAAACTTCTAATTACATCTCGACCAGTCAAATCCGTCGAATCAGCGTGTCACCTCACTAGCGCAAGATCATTCTGCAACCATCCTAACCAACAGCAAATGCAGTGTTACACAGCCAACGTGCAGAAAGACTAATAGGCTTCTTGCATGCTAATGATCTGTAAATTAGTCGGGATGTACTCGCACTACACATGTAGCGACCTATAGTAGGCTTACAAAAAATGTGACGTCATGCATGTTAATTATAAACCTAGCAACGAAATGCATTGCCAGAAAATGCTCAAATATTCCCTTAATAGCATTATGTGATCAACAGATAACAAGATGCCTCTGCTCTATGAAAACTTTATCAAAGTTTGTGATCGATAAAAGAATTAGTCACGCAAGTGGCGGCAACGTACATCAAGCACTTGAATTCCATTTTTGATGTGTTAATCCAAAATGGATTTAGATGCTGCAGTACTATGATGCTTCATGAGTCAAATGAAGATTTTTTGGCGAGATTTTGGAATTTATCGTTTCGTGTATTTTTGACAAAAAACAAACCCGACAAACAACTTTTTTGGTAACATACACCACACCGATTTTCAAAAAAGTTGAATTAGAGAAGTTTATCATCCTCTAACTATAGCTGCGTCGTATGTCATTTTGAAGATCAAAGATCAAGCTTCTACGGAATGTGTATGTGAAGACATTTCATTCATATCTGTAAAAATGAAGAATAGAAATTCATCGAAAATGTTGAAGTACAGGCTACATTTGCAGACTAATATTTCTGCATTGCCAAAAAAGACCAAAAGCTTTGATCATTGGTCATTGTAATATGACGCATCGAGTAGGTGTATCGTAAATATAAAGTCAATCGGAGCATTTTTCATTCTTTCGACACATAAAAGCAATACGTGGAAAGACCATTAGCTGAAGAGTTCAAAACAGATTGCATTCGTTTGCAGTGGGTAGGCCAGGACACCACTTAAAATACAGATGAAGTAGTCCAGATGGGACAATGCGGGGCTGGATATAGCAGTCTTTCTAGAAGTGCTGAGAAGCGGAACGCCGGTTTGAACAGATTTGCCTTAATTCAGAAAAACAGGTGGACACTTGAATTGAATGACAATTGAAAGTCAATCATAACTCCAAAGCAGCGAAAATTAGATGCAGCCGCAGGTAAGACAAAAACTGATTCAACTCGAATGGGATCATGTGCGACATAGTGAGACCATTGTATGTGGAGCTTTTCTAACAATTCTAGACGATTTTCCCTACGATCCCTACGATTTTAGATCGCCAATCACTTCCTCAGAATATCTCAGAATGTTGATTTGTGCATGTCAAATTTGCTTGAAAAAGCACTACGATCAGCAAATTCACAGACATTGTCGCAAATTGACCGCGAAATGCTTTCTTAGCTGAAATGAGTTTGAAAAAATTAATATCGCTTTACCGACACGTGTTTCGTCTATTATGCGGAATTTCATGGTAAAATCAAAATGCACAGATTATATACAAGAGAGCAATTCAGCTACAGTCAATCAAATATTCAAGCATTCAGATAAGCTTAAAATCGGTAAGCACATGGATATCAACAATCAAACCAACATGAGAATAAGATACAGTGTGCATTTGTGTGTTCAGTTTAGGATTGCAATCTTGAATGAAAATCGATTCTTCGATAAATTATTCATCATCATATTGACCACGACAAAGAATCTTGAAATCAGTGAAGTTACAGGAGCAATCACACTCTAAAACGATGGGCCTAAATGCTAGAATTTATCACTTCAAAGAAGACTCTTAGGTGCTAGTTGACGACAGGGCTGGCAAAAGTTTGTTATTTTTAGAAAAAAAGTGCTTTAAATGTTTAAAATACTTCCTACTTTTCAAAAATAGAATATATAAGCTAGCTACTTTAGGGGGAATATGGGCTATTCGATATAAACGAATTAACTGATGATCTGACAATATTCCAACTGAAAGAGCAAGGCAAATATTCCCGCACAGTGAAAATAGATAGATCAGTTGATCAAATAGTCACTCATTCATATCCCTACATGACATGCGAATGAATTTGATAAGTAGGCTACCACCGCATTCAATGTTTGTTATGCATTTCATCAGTATACGTTTCGCATCATTGTGCCCTAATCAGATTAAATGATGTAGTAATCTAATTGCAGTAATATTACCGATAGTAATTACGCATAGCCACTTTCAAATTCAGCTGAAATTTCAAGAAAACGAATTCATTCGAATACCTTATAATTTAAAAGCTGCATCATTGAGTTACAACCGAAGCTAAACAATCAAGTCAAGCTAAGACTATAAATAAAAACCTGTTTCATATCATGGATAATTAAGATTACTGAAAACCACAAACACATAACGTAGAACGAAGTGAAACGTGGTTGCATGTCACATAAAAAGGTCATTTAGACTGAAAATAATAAAAGCAAGGCAAAAGAATGAAAGAAACTCAGAATAAGAATTGACAGCAGTTCTTGGATTGTCCTGAATATTCGCAATTCACATGATATTTTTATTTGACAATGCCTATGGTCTCACTGCTGCTGTGATAACGCCTACTCAATAACTGTTTTTGTTTTGACAAATTTTAAAGAAGATACAAGAAAATATTTTGATGAAATAAGAATTCGTAAGTTCTGTGAATTGATAGCAACACAATTGGAAAGTTGAGCTACACCGCCTCTTCTATGTAATCCAACATCAACTAGCAAGTTACCATAAATTTCCCTCGTCATCAATGGTACCATTAATTTCCCTGTCATTAGTGATCTAATGACATCGCTCAGTTTACTTTATCTTCCTATCCAACGCGAAATCGAATCAGGTGAATTCAATTATGGAGCTATAACTCACCAGTAGTATGTGTGCAACCATCGCCGGGAAAAACATAACTTTCTTCAATTTTTGTGATGTCCCAAACAGCCAAAACCAACCCGACTTGGTACATGACCTGAAAAAAATTCTTGACATATTTAAGATCAGGCTTCACAGATCTTGACCATATTGTAGCTCTCAAACAAATGAAAAGGCATTCGAATCGGCTGTCTAGCTTGGAGCCATTTGCAGTACAGAGCCAGTAAGACGTGGGGATTCTCACATAATTCTCTGCTGCTCTCTTTCGTCCTTTATACTACAGGTATTCAGATAATGCAGGTGCTTGATACTGTCTAGCATTTTCTACGCAAACGAATAAAGAAACGCGGATATATGATTCAAACATTAATCTGCGTTGAATCATATGTCCGCGTTTTTTATTCGTTTGCGTAGAAAATGTAGACAGTATCAAACACTTGCATTATCTGAATACCTTTAGTATAAAGGACGAAAGAGAGCAACAGAGAATTATGTGAGAATCCCCACGTCTTACTGGCTCTGTACTGCAACTGGTTCCAAGCTAGACAGCCGATTCGAACGCTTTTTCATTTGTTTAAGAGCTACATACAGGGTGCGAGAAAAGTCCTTGCGGATTTTTGTCAACTTTATATTTTGCTATTCAATGATCAAATATCATTTCTTCAGTGACCAATATGTGGCAATGCGTTTGTGGATAACTCGACACTTGTTGTCACTCGACTATTATGCATGCCAAGAATTTTCAGAAACGTTTTCTGAAGTGCATTGAGCATGACGGTGAGCTATTTGAAGAATAAAAATGTCAATGAGTACATGGAATGTTTAGTTTTTATTTCTAGATGGGTTTGTTCAAAGAAAAATGAAAATAAAGTAAAACAATTCACCATACAATAACTAAATATAAAGTTATCAAAAATCCGCAAAGACTTTTCTCGCACCCTGTATAATATGCGTTCAACCGAATTGTCTATAGTTAAACTCACTATGCATCTGCATTCTATTTGACTCTATAAAATTGTAAGTAAGCATCCGATAGTATGAACTCCATGATTTATGATAAAAAATGGAATATTCACTTTTGCATAAACTATGCATTTACAGCAAAAATCTGATTTATGCATTTATGCCAAAATATATGCAGAATGCATAAAGTCTGGGCCTTGAGTATTCATGATTCATGAATCATGCAGTCATGCAGAGGTCATGATTCCATTAAATGTACGAGCAAATGTATATTTTTACTCCGAATCTCCTAATAATTAGGATTTACTAAATAGGTATGAAACTTTCTTTGGGACAGCCTGAAAAACAAAAAAGATTTGCAATGTGATATCAGCCCGTTTATATTAATAAATATTTGTAATCTCTAATCGCATTTTTGTGATTCATACTGTAATTTAATTCATCCAAATACCACTCGTGCATTAATTTATATCTCCTCTCCTTCCGGAGTTGCACCGTTATTCTCTATTTTCATGAATCATCATCATGAACTTTGCGATATCCATATGTGTATACGTTTCATTGACAATGTGATGCCCCGGCAACGCTTTGATATTTTGGTATGTAAGGAATAAATGCACTACTTACTCGATTGGCTAGTTTGAAATGAACCTCGTGCAGGAGCGCTTCCTTTTGGTTAACTTGAAAAAACCTAGGCAGCATTTTGACATTGTCTTTCAATTCCACGATAACAAACATTTCAACTGAAAACAAACATGTAGCATATGAGACCATTTCAACAAGTCATGTACATGATTCTGAATAATATGCGCAATAATAACCACCGCTTGTTCGACCCAAAAACCCCACCAAGGCTAGTTTCTGTCAGTGGTGAAGTTAATTTTGATCTGAATGCAAGTTTTTTCTGCAAAACTTTTATGCGAAGTATAGCTATGTTGCGCATTATCAAGCAATCACATTAAGGCTCAACGACTCTAAAAACTTGTGTAGGGTAGTAGTAGTATTAAAAGGGCTCACACTGTCCCAGGATCAGTACATTTTGAATTTGAACCTAATGTACCGATTTGTTTTTAAACTTGATCTTGTGGTTGTAGTCGTCTGTTATTTGAAGTGTTGATTGCGAACACAAGTGTACTGTTTTGTGTTATTTGTGAAGAGAATAGTGTAATGTGTTGATGATGTGAGTTCGGTTAGGTACATTTAAATGTTCTAGAGTTGTTAATTTGAACATGAATGGCAAAGTGTGAGGATTGAAACGTTGAGGATTGCTGTAATTGTGTTGAGTATGAGTAGGTAATATTCTAATTGTGTTGAGGATGAGTACGTAATGTTCTAATTGTATTGAGGATGAATACATAATGTTCTAATTGTATTGAGGATGAATACATAATGTTCTAATTGTGTTGAGGATGAGTACGTAATGTTCTAATTGTATTGAGGATGAATACATAATGTTGTAATTGTATTGAGGATGAGTACGCAGATGTTCTAATTGTATTGAGGATGAATACATAATGTTCTAATTGTATTGAGGATGAGTACGCAGATGTTCTAATGCTGAACTTGTTATTTTTTGAATGATTATGTTGAAGGCTATCTATCTATATATATATATATATATTATATGCATGGAGAATTGTTTATTATTATCATTATGGTTTGTGTTCGATTGAGACAATTGTGACCATTGTGTCCATTGTGACCATTGAATCCTTCATTTCTATTTTGTGTTCTTTTGTCAAATATTGATAATATGATTCCCCAAATTCCATAATAGTTTACAAAGTGAAAAAGACAACATTTACTATGTATGTTTAATTAAATATGCGAAAATACGTTAGGGTACATGATGACCATCTCAGAGAGAAAGCCCTCTCCCCACTGATGGAAAGCAGTGTTATTTGAGTAGTCATGCTCCTTCATGTGGACGGGGCAAACGACTGGCTGACTGCTCCGAAGTTGCAGGGCCGTCACTACAAGTACTCTCCACAAGTATACTTCACAACCACATGATAGTCTCATAACCGTATCCAGTTTTCCACCAATGAGGAATATCCCAGAGGAGGTACCAGAGAAGAATATCTCACCACTCCTGGACTTATCTTTTATTTCTCGAATCACCGTATCGAGTTTACCACCTTCAATGGGTTCCGTTGTGTTCCCCGATAAGATAATGTTGTTTGAGCTTCCTGCCATGGTAGTAGTGAGGATTAGAACAGATAACAATTGGAACTATCCCACGTCTTATATAGCCAAAGGAGGGAGAATTAGAACAATTCTGATTGGCTGTTGGGAATTCCTTTGTTTAGAAAGTATATAAGTCCTGAAATTGTACCAATTCCAATCCTGAAGTTGTTGTGAAATTGAAAGAGATAGTCAAAATGGTAGGCCCCAACACACCACCTCAATCGCCTGTTCCAACCGAGGGATCGACATCGAACATATTTGATTTGGTTGACTCACATGTCAGCGAAGATCAGACAACACCACCGATAGAAGCACGCATTAGTGTTAAGGTGTGGAACGCTCCAGAAAGAGTGCACACAAAGCGGCTGAAGTTGAGACTTGAACCTGACGACGAGAAGCTAAAGAACTTGATAGAGTTCTCCTTTATTGAATCAGAAACTCCGAGGCGATGTCCCGATGCGCCGCGAAAGACGAAGGTCAGTCTGCAAGTGGACCTGCGGAAGATACCACCGTTCCCGATCTTGGACAATTTGTAGACTCTCTAGCTTTCTGTATCGTAACGCTTTTTTGTAATCTTCAAAATATCAATGTTATTATGAATACAAAATTGGTGTTTTGATTTCTTTTCAAAGGAGTATTGCCTCCAAGATTTGAGTGGAAGTTGGGATTAAAGTTTTGAAATAACATCTACTTACATATGAGGATGGAACGACATGTAGTTACCCTGGAAATTGTCATACGTAGTGCATACAATACACCATTAGAATGAGAATGAAAAGAGCTTTCGAATGATATACGGTATGCACCCACTTCCTCAAAAAAACTTGCTGTATGACAGCCTTGAAGATAGACAAACGATGGAAAAAAATTGACTTTTTAAAATTTTGCAAAATCAATCTAGTTTTCAAACGCATGTAGCTCGTCAGGAAGGTATCATACATGATGCATACAATACACCATTGGAATCACAATGAAAAGAGCTTTCCAATGATATAAGGTATGCACCCATTTGCTTAAAAAATCCATGTTGTATGCACGTGTATGCAAATGGAAAATTTCCAAGTTTTTCTCGAAAAATGACTGATTTTCCAGATTTTGACCAAGTTCCAAACTTAAAGTTTACAACTCAAAATTATCACAATACTTAACACTTTTACCCTCAACCTTGACCTGACCTGACCTTTGACCTTCATACACTTCATACACGACGCGCCGCGGGGGGGGGGGCCTCAAAATTTCTCGGGCGCTTCGCGCCCTCGAAATTTTTCGAATTATAGGGTAAATAAATTTTCGAGTGCGCTACGCGCACTCGAAAATTTATTTACCCATGGGCTCCGAGCGCCATAGGTACTATTTCTTCTCAACTGAACCCTAACCCTGACCTAACCCTAACCCCAACCCTAACCTAACCCTAACCCTAACCAGAGGCGCATATCTTCCACAGTCTTGTTTTAATGCAGCAATTGATAAGTGCGCAAAATTTCAAAATGCGATGACCACATAAACATCCTCAGCTGATGCCTCATGTGTTCACCATATGGTTTGTTTAAATGGATCATTTGATAAGTGCGCGAAATTCGAAATTTTGATTGGGTGATAATTCTATTAAGATTTATCACTCTGGAACAATTTACATGTTACTTTCTTCTGAGTTCATAAGTAGGTACATTAATGTTCTAAACCTAAAGAGATAGAAAATAACTTGATCAAAATTAATAAACTCGGTTACAATTTAATGTCAAGTTATTAATGTTACACTTTATCAGCTGTTTGATTTTGAATCTTGTTTAAATGAATACATTTTGTTTAACTATATCATCTCAATGGCATGACGTCAATAGGTCTTTGTTCGTAGTTGCTTTGTGTATTTCATATATAAATAAAGTGTTGAAGCCAGTTCTTCACTCATTTTTGAATTATCAGCCTGCCTAGCAAGACGTCAGCTCCGTTCTTTCAAACCTTGATCAATATTCTAAAGTGAGTTTGGAACAATTTATATGTTACTTTTTTCTAAGTTCATAAGTAGGTACATTAATAAGTTCTAAACCTTAAGAGATAGAAAATAACTTGATCAAAATTAATAGACTTGAAGTTGTGTTTATGAAATTTATTAAAGACTTTAGCTATTCTCTTACGTATAATACTCACTACCACGATGTGAGTTTGGAACAATTTACATGTTACTTTCTTCTAAGTTCATAAGTAGGTACATTAATGTTCTAAACCTAAAGAGAGAAAATAACTTGATCAAAATTAATAAACTCTGTTACAATTTAATGTCAAGTTATTAATGTTACACTTTATCAGCTGTTTGATTTTGAATCTTGTTTAAATGAATACATTTTGTTTAACTATATCATCTCAATGGCATGACGTCAGTAGGTCTTTGTTCGTAGTTGCTTTGTGCAATTCATATATAAATAAAGTGTTGAAGCCAGTTCTTCACTCATTTTTGAATTATCAGCCTGCCTAGCAAGACGTCAGCTCCGTTCTTTCAAACCTTGATCAATATTCTAAAGTGAGTTTGGAACAATTTATATGTTACTTTTTTCTAAGTTCATAAGTAGGTACATTAATAAGTTCTAAACCTTAAGAGATAGAAAATAACTTGATCAAAATTAATAGACTTGAAGTTGTGTTTATGAAATTTATTAAAGACTTTAGCTATTCTCTTACGTATAATACTCACTACCACGATGTGAGTTTGGAACAATTTACATGTTACTTTCTTCTAAGTTCATAAGTAGGTACATTAATGTTCTAAACCTAAAGAGATAGAAAATAACTTGATCAAAATTAATAAACTCTGTTACAATTTAATGTCAAGTTATTAATGTTACACTTTATCAGCTGTTTGATTTTGAATCTTGTTTAAATGAATACATTTTGTTTAACTATATCATCTCAATGGCATGACGTCAGTAGGTCTTTGTTCGTAGTTGCTTTGTGCATTTCATATATAAATAAAGTGTTGAAGCCAGTTCTTCACTCATTTTTGAATTATCAGCCTGCCTAGCAAGACGTCAGCTCCGTTCTTTCAAACCTTAATCAATATTCTAAAGTGAGTTTGGAACAATTTAAATGTTACTTTTTTCTAAGTTTAAAAGTAGGTACATCAATAAGTTCTAAACCTAGAGAGATAGAAAAAGACTTGATCAAAATTAATAGACTTTGAGTTTTGATTATTAAGTTTATTACAGACTTTAGGTGTTCTACTTCGAATAATATTCACTACTACGATGTGACTTGGAACAATTTAAATGCTGCTTTTTCTAAGTGTATAAGTATGTACATCAATATGTTCTACCACCTACAGATGCAAAATTTACATTTAAGCTATTTTGTGTTTTAAATATGGATTTATTTTTTTACAGACATGCCTCGTCCCAGCTGCTTACCTCGCCAACGTCTAATTTTTCATTATTGTGAGACCTGTAAGCAGGTGGTCCGCCACTCCATGAAGAGTCAACATAAGGGCTGCACTCTACGACAGGACCGCAGTTTCCTTTACTGCCTATCGTGTAAAAGATACCTTTTAACGGACATGGAGGCAAAAGGCGAAAATCCAAAGAGATTTATCTCCACCCACACCAAGTGCGCCTTACGAAACGGGCGGGAGGGCCTAAACCTCACTAGTTTGGAGGAGAAGAAGAGAGTCGAGAGGCTGTTCGCCAAAGATCGACCTCTTGAAGGCATCCTCAGCCAAGCCCAGGAGGACTCTACCCCTGCAATGCCCCAAGCGAAGGCGAAACCCAAACCCAAACCCAAGTCCCGCAGGTATATCGACACCGATTCCGACTCCTCGGATAGTGATGTTGAGGTGAGTTCATATTTAGAAAATTAGCAGTAACATAATTTAAAGAAAATATTTAGAGTTCAAACCTTATAGGGAAAGTTGACTTCTGTTTTTCATATATAATAGTGTGCATTTCTTTTCACCATTTCAGATCAAGAAGCCACCTGTTAAGAAGATGAAAGTCGGGCAGAAGCCATCGATTCCTGAAAGGAATGTAAGTTTGAAATGTCAAATCAGCAATTTATCTATTCATATGTATTTTCCGATTTTTACATTTTAACTATGTTTCTTTTCTATCCACAGGTAGTCGCTAGTACGCCCGCATGTAGCAGCTGGGCTGCGAAGCCTACGCCGCCTTCACAGAGAGTAAGTAATAGAAAATCATTTTAGTCATATAAAATAACATGATTAGATTACTAACTTAGGTCACATGCATACATTCAAATTCGAGAGGAATTTAAATGTATTTTCCCTTGTAGAGCTACCGATCGCTCTCTCTAAAAAAGAGCAGGCAATCGAATTTCCTCGGCTTAACACCTGCAACGACATCGTCGATGGAGGAAAATGAGGAGCGCCCGTACTCCATCCGGGAGTCCTCTTCAGATGAAGAAAATGTAAGTATCAATCATAGGAATAGGCTAATAATCCTAACTATCATGTCGTCACATCGAACTCGTGATGTTATGTCCCTTTCATTTATTCAAATCTCTGTTTTTTCCAGCAACAGTTGACACTTGTTCCGGAAGAGGAGATTCCGTTCTCCCAAATCCGCGCCTCACCCGATATTGATGTCTGCTTCCCACCGTCTCCAATTCTCCACCACGTCCCAACACCACCTCAGCCACCAATGAGTAACAACTGGGTCCCATCGTCACCACCTGCTCCTACGCCGATGCCCAACAGTCCTACACCGACAGTAATCCTCCCAACTTGCGATCCAACGTTCAACTGCGACCTCGATGAGACAGTTGAATCTGTGCTCGAGGTGGTGGAACCTCGTTCGACGGAGGACAAAGTGCGTCACCTTGAACGTAAGTTGCGCCAACAAGAGGAACGCGAGACGGCTCTTCGCGCTGACTACAAGTCTTTGCTTGAGTCGTTCCGCAACATTTCGCAGGCTAACCTGCAACTGTCGCAATCGATAGTGAAGCGTGAAACAATAATGCACGTTGAGCTATCGAAAGCGGCAGTTATCAACAAAGTGCGCATGACACATGTCGATGACTTCTCAAGGTGTCATGGACATTGTGCTCACGTCAAGGTGACGCATAGTGACATTATTAAGTGTCAATCTCTTTGACTTTTTTGACTTCTTTGACTTTTTTGACTTCTTTTGGAAAAAATAATTACTTGTACACTTTGTATGTCTTCTTATTTATGTATTTAAGTGGAAATATGTCTTAGGTTGAGAACAAATTCCATTGGTCGACGTCACTGGTTACGTAATATAATATGTAGACAGTATATAAGTAGACGCAAATTGTTAATCCTTAACGATCATCATGGTTGTCTGCTGTAAGTGTGGAAAGAAGTTTACAATTGTTAGCAATTTAACGCGTCATGAAAAATTTTGCAAGCTAGGAATAAAGCATAAATGTAGTAATTGTCCATATGAAACCAGTAGGAAAGATAATTTAAAAAGACACAATCTCGTATGTTGCAGTCAAGAAGGAATAGGAACAAATAATACTAATTTATCAACTTGTAGTAGTCATGTTAGGGACATTCCAGATAGCGCTTTAAATAATGATGAAGCTTTTAGGCATTGCTGCTCTCACTGTGGTAAGAATTATAATAGCACAAGTAGATTCCGTCAACACAATAATATACATGATATGAACATTGAAATGAGTAGTCACAATAATTATGGAACACTCACCCTTAGTGAAAGCGCCTTCAGCGGACGTGCTCGCGTGTATGACATTACACCAACCATTCAAACAGTAGATGTAACATCTTTTTTATTCAACATGCGAACCTTACTAGAAAATTTAGTTAATGACTTGCGAACTAGTCTTCAACTACGTGGTCGATTAATTGCTCAAATTCGCTATGTCCGTTCTAATCCTCAAGAGGAAGAAACTTTTCTCGCGCACTTCACCTCATTATCATCAAATTATATATATGACTTTGACACATGGTTTCAGGATAATTTAAATAGTTTATCAAATCATGTTTCAACTTTTGCAAATAGAGGAAGCAATTGGGTTGTTGATAAAGTAGTAAATGTAGAATTCAATTTAATTTCAACTCCTCTACTATCTGGTGGTAAAATGAATACTTTACCTAAAAAGTTAAGAAGTTCTAAGGCTGTAATAAATGTAAATTCAAATTCAAATGACTGCTTCATGTATTCTATCTTGTCAATCATTCACTACGATGAAGTTACTCATTCAAAGATAAACGAGGTAAACTCATATAGAAAGTGGACATCTGAATTGGTTATGGATGGCATTTCCACACCAGTGTCAATAAAGGACATTCCTAAGTTTGAGAAAAACAATGATATAAAAGTAAATATCCACTTGTATGAAAATGGTCTCAAGGGAGTAAGATACAACAGCAATTTCATTGGCAAAAGAACCGTTAATATTTTGCTAGTGCTACATAACGGTTTTGCCCATTATTGCGGCATACGAAAATTATCTAGGTTATATAGCAAATTTTACACAAGTCGCAAGATTTTTTGTGAAAGATGCACTCAATCCTTTTCAAAGAGAAGCGTTTTAGAACGACATTTTCAATTCTGTAGTCGTGGTAAGGCGCAAATAGAAAAAATGCCCAAACATTTAGAAGTTCAGATAAGTAGTACTGAGCACCAACTCAGTCCACCTTTAGTCATATACGCCGATATCGAGTGTTTAATAGAAAACAAAATTCATAAACCTGCGGCTGTAGGTGTGTACCACGTCTGGCATGAGGCACTTCAGTCAACCTACAATAACACCTATTATCTGTTTGAAGGGGAAAATTGCATCGCTGAGTTCCTAAATCATTTAGAAGATGTTGTCCAAAATTTATATGATAATCAAAATGTCATGACCAGAATGCCGATGCGATTGACAGCAGTGGAAGATATTGCTCATAAAAATGCAGAAAATTGCAATAAATGTAAGATAAAATTTAGTGAAGATATATCAAAAGTTCGTGATCACGATCACATAACCGGAAAGTACAGGCAAGCATTATGTTCAAAGTGCAATTTGCGATTAAGATTGAATCGACGAGAGCTTCCTGTTTTCTTTCACAATTTCAAAAACTATGACAGCCATATTGTTTGTTATAAAGCAATTGGTAAAAAGAAATCTTGGAAGTTAGATGTTATTGCAGCTACTGCTGAGAAATATATTACTCTATCATCAAAAATTCCAGTAAGCGAATATAATGGAAAGCCTGTATATTTTAAATTGAAATTTTTGGACTCTTATCAATTTCTGAGCGCATCGCTTGCTGAATTAGCCAAAAGTCTGAAAGTCTACAAACATGTAGAAGCGCTGCGAAATGAATTTCCAAAATTAACTGATGATATTCTTTACGAAAAAGGAGTGTTTCCGTACTCATATTTTAGTAGTTTGGCAACTCTAACGGAGCTCTGTCTTCCTCCTCAAAGGGAATTTTACAACGATCTTACTCTTGAGCATTGCAACGATATAGATTATGAGCACGCGAAAAAAGCATGGAATGCGTTTAATTGCAAAACATTTGGAGACTACATGCTTGCATACCTCAAGTTAGATGTCTTGCTGTTGGCAGACATTTTTGAGACATTTAGGAAATTAAGTCAGGATGAAGATCAAGTAGATCCAGTTCATTTTGTTAGCCTACCTCACCTTAGCTTCACATCAGCATTGAATTTTGCTTCGAATGATCCTCCACACTACATTCAAGATGAGAGCATGTATAATCTTTTTGAGAGGGGGATCCGAGGAGGTATGACGTTTACAAATATTCATAGAGCGCGTGCTCGTATTTCAGAGTTGCAAAACAATCCACATGAGAGCCGTCATTTAGCATATTTAGACGTCAACAACCTTTACGGTTCGTCGCTAAGTGAGAATCTCCCACATTCAAACTTCAAATGGCTTGATGAAGGTCAAGTAGTGTACTTCTCAAATGAGGAAAACATTCAAAATATTGATAATGAGGCTGATATAGGTTATGTCTTTGATTTGGATTTAGAATATCCTTCAGACATTCACGATGACACGGCTGATTTTCCATTAGCTCCAGAAATGCAATTGGTAGAGCAAAAAATGTTTTCTACATATATGAAAAATTTCTATGAAACTTTAAGACCAAATATGTGTTTCACAAGCACAAAGAAACTGTTGCTGCATCAGTTCGATCGAGAAAATTATGTTGTTCATTACTCGATTCTAAAATTCTACCTCTCTATGGGAATGAAGATAAAGAAGGTCCATGCTGGAATCCAGTTCACACAAAAATCGTGGCTGAGACAATATATTGATATGAATTCGCAGAAAAGAGCTCAATCAAAATCTGATTTTGAAAAAGCGTTTTATAAATTAAAAAACAACTCCCTGTTTGGTAAGACTATGGAGAATGTGAGACGTCGGAGGAACTTCAAATTAGTAAATACAACATTGCAACTATCTAAATTGGCCAATCATCCCCTATATGTCCAGCATAAGATATTCGATGAAGATTTAGTTGGTATGGAACTGTATAAACCTTCAATAGTTCTAAATAAACTAATTTATGTTGGTCAAGCAGTTCTTGACTATAGTAAATTAGAAATGTACCAGTTGTATTATAAAGATTTAATTAGATGTCCACTGATAAATAGAGCACGTCTTTGTGGAGGTGATACCGATAGCTTTTTCCTTTGTCTATACACCTCACCATCTGTTCGTCTAGAGGATATATTCCTGTATTTCGGTGAAAAATTTGATTCCTCAAATTATGATGTGAATCACCGTTTATATTCAATTACAAACAAGGCTAGACTCGGTTGTTTTAAGGATGAGTGCGCGGGAAAGTTGCTTGAGGAGATGGTTCTTTTGAAACCAAAAATGTATTCAATGAAATTTCTAGATTCAACACATCATAGCATTAGGCGAGCAAAGGGTATACAGAGAGCAGTGGTTAGACGCATAGAACATAGTGACTATAGAAATGTTTACTATACTGAGAAAGATACCAATGAGCAAATAACCGTCATAAATTCAAAAAACCACATAGTTGAAACAAAAACGTTTAGAAAGCGAGGGCTCTCACTTTGGGAAGATAAGCGCTGCTGGATAAATAAGAACTTATCTTTACCATATGGACACTATAGCCTTGGACTTCCTCCTCCGTCAAAAAGACGAAAATGTCTTCCCACAGCAGGTGATGTAGAATAGCGGATAGAACAACGGTAGAATCCATAAAAAAAATAACACGTAGGTAGTAAATATTTGAGTGTACATTTCTACATCTTTCCGATATGTAGAAATTGAATTTGAATACATAACAGCATTCAGCATCCTTCCGATATGTTGATTTGCAAACATAAACTAACTTTAGGCAATTATCAGATTATAATAATTACATTAAGAATAACTTCAGAATATGCCTCATTATATCAGAACATGGAAGTTAAGTGACAGACAAAAAATTCACCTAACAGATTCAAGCAAAATAGTTTTTCGACATTCTGTAACAAATAGTAGAAATCATCGTGGTGTTTCTATTAGTAGTGACGCATTGCCCTCACTTAAAGATTTTGCTAATCTGATTGAGCGACATGATACTCGGATGAAGATTCCTCTGGATGAAAAGGTATGGATAAAATATGATTCAACTGTCAAACTTTACGTATGTTCATCCAAGAGGAAAGACGTTGATCATCGATTTTTTCGTTTTAGTGACGTCACATGGGGTTCCTTTATAAAGGAGATTCTACCAAGTATAATTTCATTCGTCAGAGATGGACGACATCAGTCAGATGAAAGTGGTGAATCGCATGGTGGTTACAAAAGCAAACTCAAAACTCGATCTACATCAAATCGAGCGAGACATACCCAACAGAAAGCAATGGCTAATAGTGAAGAAGAGGCGAAAGCCGACGACGAGTTTGTATCTGGGGCGACCCACAATGTTGACATGGAGAATCTTGAGGAAGGAGAAATCTATGACTGTCCTTTTCTTTCCTAATGGAACAGTGCAGTGTGTTGGGTGCTTCGATGATTGTGATCTCAATTACCTACACTCCGTGTTGGAAATACTATTACGGGATAAATTACCTAATTGGAAAGTAAAAACCATGACAGTGTTATGCGAATTGAATTATCGCTATGACTTTCGCAAAGTTTCCTCTACGTCCAATCTTACTTATGAGGTGGAGTTATTTCCTGCTGCGCAAATGACAAATTGGCATCCTTATCACGTTCACGTGTTCCACAATGGGAAAGTTGTGATAACTGGCATTAAAGACTTGAAAGTTGTATCCCAAATAATAAGTGATTTGAAAAATTATTTTGTAAAAAGTTGATGGACTGTTGTAAATAGTTTGTAAAAAGTTGATGGACTGTTGTAAATAGTTTGTAAATATACATTTCAATTGTGAAACTTTGCTCTCCCTCTAAACATTACGCTCTGGGAAATAAAACAAATTTTGCATATATAATGAATTTATTACAAGACTGAGTTCATATAATTGTTGAGAATTACATCGTTTTTAGCACAATTTCTAGAGAATAATCGAATAACACTTTTATAGTCACTTTTCAAAGGTCGTTCATTAACAAAATATAGTACGTAGCCCCCACACATGAGGGATCTATTACTTTGGAGTGGGAACGATGTCACTTTCTTTCTAGTCCATGAGAATCTATTGATCCATATTGATATATCATGTAATGGCGGCTGATTGAGAGAATCAAAATATTCAGCTACTCTATTGCGATTTATGTACACCGCAACCCAATGTTTACCACGAAGATTAACCGTGTCTGTATTTATAATCAGAGAACAGGGATATGACTGAATTGATGTAGGTAGTTCATCTCTTGGGAATACATTGAGAAACAATTTCTTGGAATAGGGATGAGCTTTCTTCATTAAGTTTAAGATTTCCACATTACTGAGGTTGCTCATCTCTGATAGTTGGCCAAGACGTCTCTCAATCTAGTAATTTCAATGCTGCTGTCATAGATTGCGTAAAGTAAACCCGTTACAGGAACTTTCAAAGGATCCGCAAATGTGAGTTCCAATCGAAGGTTACCAGCTTTTGTAACATCCACATTTTCCCCAGTTATATCACAATCTGCTTTGAGGTTGTATAATATATAGAAGTAGCCATTCTTATACATATCCATCGTAATACCATTTGAATCGTCAGTGTTGAACATGTCTAGTGCCATGAAAGTAGAGCAATATTCGCGAACAAAATTGTTTTCCTTAAAATTCGGTTGATAGGCCTTACAAGCAACTGAATTGCCATCTGCGAATAGACCGAGTTTCGTGATACCAAAATGTTGAAAATGAAACGGATTCTTCTGAAAGTTACCACAAAATGATTCATTTTCTACAAACGCGATGTACACCGCCTTCGGTAGGGCAATTGGAAAGAGGTTGGGATAATCAAAAGATGAGGTAGTCGCCGGAATCGTAAAAGTGGTTAGTACACTATGATTGACTGGATATATAGCATTGTGGTTCTTCAGTCCTACAGCATGTTGATTGATGACTGTGGGATTCATTTTTACTCGCCTTACATTGAGGACAGCTTCCGTTATGTGTACATCATAGGATGCAGCAGGTCCGAATGACATCAAAGCAAATTTTGATTTAGCACGAACAAATGTCAATCGCATTTGTACTTGAGATAGGAGGTATCTCGATTGACGGAAAAAATCAAGATAGACAGGACCTTTTAGATGTAGTTCAGCTGAATCAGCAGTTAATTCCACACGCTTTTTCAAACCATTATTAGCGAAATCATCGAACTTACCAGACTGATCTGTAAACCAACCAGCAGCTTGTAAGTGCGTTTGTTTGGCCTGGTTTTGAAACTGAGTCAATGTATATAAGTAAGCTCCATATGGATATGATGAATCTCCTCCTTCAATCTGCTTATTATTTAGTGATAAAGTGACATCTGAGAAGAGACTGGCAATTGGGAGATTAATCAACCCCACTTTGTCCTTAGAATCAATGTTAGTACCATCAGTTTTTTTAATTTGTACACACAATTCCAAGTCAATAGACTGACAGTCGATGTAGTCGTCAGCATTAGCAGTAACATCAAACTGAATAGGTATGTCATTACCCACAATATTTGTTGAGGGAAAATAGTCAACAATTCTCGACGAAATTATGTCAGTTTGCTGGGGTGATGTATCAAAAAAGCACAAAGCTGAATTGATAGTCGATTGCATTTCGCTCAGTTTAGAAATACGTTAATCTCCTTCGTTTCGACTTATTTCCAACTGATTTCGATTTCCGCTTTCGCTTTCGCTTTCTTGTCTTCTTCACAGGAAGCTTCGATCTAGATTTCCTAACTCTTCGTCTTTGCTTAGTAACTCGACCGGATCCAACTTGTCTTGTCTTGTTGCGCCTCTTACGAACAGGTCGTCTCGACTTTGTTAGGTCATCCAATGCATCAATAGCTGATTGCTGAGCACGGACTTTCATTGATTCTCCTATATCCGCTCCTTGGAGTGCATCCGCAGCAACATTTGCACCAAAATCTAAAGCTCTGTTTCCTACGCGTTTCATCACTGGCAACGCATAGCGTTTAAGTCCAGGAAGTAATGCACGCTTTAATGCACCAAATATTCCGCCTCCTACTTGTCGCCTACCTCCAGCAAATACGGGATATCCGCTTTGATATGATGGTCTGCTATAAAAGCCTGTCATTGTAAATTTGAATTCTGAAGAATTTCACAATAGCGTAAAGCCTTAGTCTCGATTCTTAATATGTAGTGTCAGCACAGTAACACCACCATAGAATGGAACAATTTCACCCGCATCATCATGAATTGAAATGTCGATTCTATTGATAACACTTCGATTGATCGGTAAATACATTTTGTTGATGAATTCACGATTGATTAACTGCTTCCGGCCGGATGATAGGGGAAATGTGCGTAGCAATGGAGCCTCGATGTCACCAACTCTAGTATACTCAACAATATTGCAGTAAATATATAAGTTACTGATGTCTCTCTCTAATGAAGGTGCTGAATTACCAATGGTTGTACCTTCATTTATTGTGAATTTTGAGAACCCTAGAATTGTTGCCAACATCTTGTCGAGCTTAATGAGGTAATTTCTCCCTACTTTTAAAACCATTCGCTTCTTTAAGGGATCATATGAAAAGAAGTACTCATCTGCGTTGAGGTAGTGTGCACCATTTTCATTTAGTTTTGTACAAATTTCCGATGGTGTGTTTAGATCTTCAACGTTTAAATTGACCCTCCTTACTAGCTCAGTTGAGGTACTCAATTCGTCAGCCAGTATTTTATCGGAATATACATTGATGTGCCATGCGTCGTTTGTTGCTGTCTTTAGTTTATTGGAATTCAACTGAATCTTATATGTATCATTTAATTCTGTCAAACACGGTGGACTATCAGGATGCTTGAATAGTCTCTGAATTTCTGATCCGAATTCAATAACAGCGGAATTAGACTTTTCCAAAGGTGTCTTTTTAGTGAAAACAAGAAATTCTACCTCCATTTCAGCAGTAAAAAGAGTTACTTTCTCTTTCTTATATTCACAAGTCATTAAACTTTCTGGCACTGATCCTTGAAACTTTCTTGCAACGTCTTCAATATTTTTAATAACTTCAAATTTTTCCTTGACGCGGACACTCCTTTTCTGTAGTGCATACAACGGTGCAATTCTACATTGAAAATCACTAACTGTTCTCTCAGCTTTCCATCCAAGTCCATTATACCAATGTAGAGATGAAAATGTAGTTCTGGGAAACCCTAGAGTGTGTGCCAAATCTCTACCTAATATTAGCAGAACATGCTTCCTCCCTTCTTTCAATAGTTTAGTTGAGCCTTTTACAACTGGCTTGAAGAATCTATTTAAAGTGAGAGTGAAGAGATCGTTTATTCGTCGGAACATTTTACCAATTTCATTCTCTGTATCTTGCAAGCTGAGTGTGGGAACTGTAGAATTGAAGGAAGACGTTGCATATGCCTTTTCAATTTTGATCATGTTCTTGACAGACGGTAGCGATGGTGAGAAAGGATGTAAAGTAAGATGATGAAAATCCCATGTTCCATGTAGACCATTCTGAAATAGGCGAAAACAATCATCCTTTTCACGTACTTCCGTGTGTATTTCAAAATAATTATTCGTTAACAAACTAATATCATTGTAATATGTGACTTCAGTTAATGCGACTTCGTGAGGGCCACTCAGATAAAGAGGCTTGGCAAACTCAACCGAATACTCCGATGGTTTGTTCTCTGGAAATATCTTTGGATTGCTGTTGCTCGGGAGAATGATGTTGAACTCAGCAGACGACATTATTGGATATAATGTGGGATCAGTAGTCATTCACCAATATTAGCTTAAAAGCTTCTAATGTCTCCTACTTCCACATTTCTCAAGTCTTGATGGGCTATCCAACTGTTGAACGAGTCAGGATATCCCTTCCATTTGACGAGATATTTTCTATGATTACCATGTCCTTTCCTCTTAACTATTCTATCTATCATATACACTTCTTCACTCCGATCAACCACTTGTAATTCATATGAGTAGAATTTCCCTTCAATTGGATTACCATGATAGTCTATTAACTTATACATTGTTGGTTTAAATTTTTTATTTACTTCATCAACAAAAAATTCTTCTTCGGTCCAGTTCGGTAGATAGCCCTTCTCGAATGTAGACTTCACTTTAGAGATGCGAACTCTATCACCAACGTCGATTTTCTTCTTATCGGTAGTTGTTTTTGGTGCCTTGCCATACAGACGAAGCCACAAATCCATAGCATTATCCCGAGTGACGTCGATTGGACGCATCTTTATAATCCGATGATAGCTCTCATTGTAATTTCTCACGAACTTCTGTAAATCATCTATCCAGACATGTGTATTTTTAGCACTGAAATACCGCCATATCTTTGTCTTGAGTGTACGATTGAACCTCTCAACCATCGCAGCTTTGTAAGCACTTTTAACACTGAACAGTTCAATGTCATATCGCTCAAGTAGACCACGAACGTGGGAATTTTCGAATTCCTTTCCTTGATCTGTTTGTATTCTTTGTGGGATCCTCCCTTCATTTAGAATACTTTGAAAAGCCGCCTCAACTTCTGCTCCTCTCTTGGATTTCAAGGCGCGAACCCAAGCATATCGTGATAAAATATCTATTACGGTTAGGATGTACTTGTAACCGTCATTGTATTGAGATATCTGCTGCATATCAGCCAAATCTGCTTGCCATTGACTGTCAATATTATTGACAACATATCTCCTAGTTGGAAACCGCTTCCTCGCATCCTTGTGTAGCGTGTAGGTTGGTTGACTCTTCAACCATTTCTTCACTGTCTCTATTCGTACACCTGCTGCACGGGCTAAAACGCTCGGACGACTGAAGCTTGCGGGATGATTGATATCGTAGTAGATTTGTCTCAGTTTTTCCGCTGCGCTCATCCTCCTTATTCTGGCGACTCGCTCGAGTATTACTTGCACAGCAACTGCTAACGCAATTGATATCAACTTCTATACCCTCTTCTCCTTTACTATCGAGCGCAGACTTCAAACAGCAGCAAATTTTCTGCATAGACATGATATGGGAAGCAATTTCACTGTTATTTGCCTAATATTTGCTGTAACTTTTCGGTGTTCGTGTTGAGCGTCTCCCTCTTCTCTTCGGAGTTGGAGACGTAGCAGGAGAAACAATGGGTTCTCGCTTGACTGTGGTAACTACTTTTCCTTTTGAAGAATCGGTTGCCAACACTTTATTCAGTTCATTTATAGTTGGTCCTCCGATTATATTATGGGGAACGTTGTGATTAGATAGCAATTTTTGAAAGTATTCCCATCCTTGTGGAGCACCCAGCTTTCGCCTTACATCTCTCACAGCATATTGTAGAAGATCATCGATGTGACTGTTCCTAATTACATCACCGTTTTCTTCTATTATTTCTCCTCGCTCATTGAACTTTACGTGAGGATCAATAAAATCAAACAACCTTTCAGCTCGCATGCGATATGCTCGAGGAGTTGAAAGAGTTATGAATTTGCGCAGCTTTTCCCTAATATGTCGTCTTTCCTCTAAATTCTCAGCCTGTAACTGCATTCGTCGATAAGGATCCTCAATCTTTTGAATTTCCCTATCCTGTTGAGATAATTGCTTAAGTTGATCTGTAACCGGCTGATCCACATTTTTAGCTTCCTGAATATTTCTTGTCATTGATAGCTGTAGATATTCCTCTTGAGGAATGACAACCATTTTTGAAAAACTCATATTGAAAATGTCATAGTAGCTGAAGCACATATGTATTGCTTAAAACTGTCATTGGTCCAATTAATTAACTGTTGACAGTGAATACTATCATTGCATCTCCAGAGTTTGGTATAATATTAGTTCGAAATCGAAATCGCTCTGGGCATTCTTGCGTTAAGTCAATGAAGAGGTAGCCATGTGGCTTCTTCGTCACTTCATCATATATTTTCGAAAGAGTTTTAGGCTGCTGAGGTAATATTTGTCGACTCAAATGATGTATCTGACTACTATCTCTTGGATTCTTGAAAACCACCAAATAGTGTGTATTAAGACTTCTAGTTCTCTGCTCTTTTCCTCCATCAAAGATATTTTGAGTGATGTAGATGATAAAAGCTTGCCTATGGTGTGCTGTTTGAATAAACATTTCGGTTACATCTTTTGAAGATTTGCTTTCGCGAAGTAGATCATCCAACACGATCAAATCACCTGCTCGGATATCCTCAGTTGGTGGTAGCCCCTGTTTTACTTCGTATCCCTGCTGTCGAAGTGCAGAATGCAGATCTGGTTGAAAAATACCGTAGTACCATTTAACCTGTTTTATTTTCTTATTAAACATCTCATCTCTGTATTGCAGTAGCTGAGTTACAAAAGTTGTTTTACCAGACTGACTTGGTCCGGCCACACACATTGTACGGTCAGTGAATAGTCGAAAATCTGTCATTTCAGAGTCATTCAATATCATCATCATTTACTAACACCCATTATTTTGCTTAGTTAGAACTTAAAACATGTAAATTATTTCCAAACAAGTTTTATTGAAACGATAAACAGTTGTTTTAATTTACCACATTTGAGTGTCTTCATCGAGAGTAGAATCGAAGGAACTCTTCAAGTCAGGTTGTGCATCCTGTCGCCTCAGTTTTAGCTTCATGCTGTCCCTCGATCTGCGCGTCCTTTTCTTGCTTTCATCAACCTCCTTGGCTTCTTTTGCATCGTTTGATTCTTTCGGCTCACTTGGTGTAGCAATGTCTTCAATATGAATTAAGCACTTGTCAATTGGTAATGGTTCATAAACCAATTGTAGAACCTTCATCTGAAGAGAAGCCAATTTACCAGTTGAACCATGAGCGCCAATGTAAAGTCCAGTAACGTGTACCAAGCCCATGTACCGCCCACGCTTGAGATCATCACAATCCATTGGGTTTGACAGCACATCAAACGCTTGGAAATGGTCAGATAATTTTAAGAAGAGAGTATCAAACTCAGGTAGATCTTTGAATCCACTCCCTTCCTCCAACTTCTTCTTCCAATGTACCGGAGCACTGTCAGGTAGTTCGACACATTCCTTTGCGAATGAATCAATCATTTTTAGTATAGTTTGCTGCCATTTAGGAAATGTGACACGCATTTGTCTTAGATTGCTGTAGCTAGACGATGACATCCCATTGCTATGAAAAAATGGAACTTGTAAATATAATCCATCATCACCATAATTAAGCGTTTGAAAATAAAACGTGTTTCCAATTCCTTGAACCTTACGCGTTGGTCTAAATTTCAAGAGATCGCGATCAACAGCGACGCCCTCTTCCTTAATTATGTGCATTTTAAGAGACATTTTGTTGTTGTACTCACACTGACGGATGATCACTTGAAAATGACTACTGAAAGCTCGCACGCCTATCTTATATAGCCTTCAATCAATGTCAATGAGTAATCGATGACGTGTCGACTTCTGATTTGTTGGCTTTATGCCAGCAAAGCAACACCTGTAATAATTCTTCCTAGAGGACTGTCAAGCACTTTGGAGATACTATTACTGATGTCATTTAGCATATCCATGAAGCCACCACCTCCATGTTGAATCATATTTCTCCTGACTTTATCACTACCCCTAGGATTCGAAAATTTGCGAATGTTTTTGATAGACCTAGGATTCAACAAAGGCTTGTATATTGGAAGACACTTGTGAATTGTAAAGGCCAAATCACGTATGAAGTCATCACTTGAATTTTGAATTAATTCACACTTCCTCCGATTATTATGTATTTTATTCAATTTCCGCAATGCCTTCTTAAACTGACTTGAAGGTTTAAATGACCGTTTCTTTCGGGGAAAAGACCGTCGTTTTCTTTGTACAACCATATTTCTTTTTTTACAACAATGAATGAGAAGAAAGCGAATAACATTATTGCTTAATACATACAATGATGATAATTCAAACTACAAATAGCATTGTTGCTCAATACATACATGTAATACACAATGTCACTTCAAACATTGACAGATGGTAGTTTATAGTCATCAATGTCACTTAAGGTTTGTTTCGTTGCAATTATCAACTGTTTAAGATCACTCATTAAGTCCATCGAGAGGGGACAACACCTACAACATGACATTTGGGCGTACAAACGCAGAAGATTCACATAGTATGCTCGAAACTTAGCAGTGTCATCTCGGTCCAGCGCCGCCACGTTGATGCTGACGGATGGTGGACCAGCAAATACGTCAACTTTCAATTTTACACCATCTTCTTCATAATGGCTGAACGTTATCAGGTCATGCAGGCATGTGTTGAAATATCGCGTTCTGTTATAGCAATAACAGCGAGAATGAGCAGGAATTGTCTCAGTTCCACTTAGTGGTTGGAACACTTCTTCAAGCCAAAATTTGGTCACTCTTGTCAGCACTTCAATCAATGCGTTCATTAGGATTTTCTGCACCTCAACGTTGTCTTTACACTTGAAGAATTTTACAATGTCCTCCATCAAATCTACTAAGTCAGCTTTGTAACCTGTTACGTCGTCACTACAATAAAATATAAATCCTTTGAATTTCTTGCCTTGATGAACAAGTGCTACAGGGATATAGCTGCTGAAGGTCATGCTCAATCTTGTTCAATGAATGAATGAATGAGTGAAACGAGAACCATTATCTCTCTCTCTTATAGCCAGGCTAAAGCATTAATGACCAATGAAAAGCGAGCTTGATGAGTCATCATGATCTATACACATTCGTATAGGATGTTACAAACCCTTGACAAAGAGGACATTTCTTTATATAATTATTCTGTTTATGATAACAATGAGAACATAAAACAAAGTGTTCACATGGGACCAAGAGAATGGACCTTGGTCGTTCAAAGCATTCAACACAGTTCACTTCGCACAGCAATTTAAATGTCTCGTTTTCCAATTTTCGCCTCTCATCCAAATGAATTCCACGGTCTGCCGAAGAACTTGGAGAAATAATTTTTGACGAATGTCTCTCTTCTGATCTCCCAGTCACGTCTCGCTGTTTCAAAATTGCTGTCTTAAATTCAGGTATCTCATTATAATTTGATGGCGAAAAATCTTCTATCCAACTGTGATCTAAATTTAGTCTTGTAGTACTTTCAAGTAAATCCATTAACCGCTCAATTAGTTCACCAGCTCGGATGGTTTCATTTAAGTTTGTAACTGTTTTTATAGCTTGCAATGAAAAACCAAGATCTCTTGCAACAATCCATGATGTTGGACGACCATTCATCATATATATAGAGTGTGATAGAAATTTGACAAAAGAACACAAAATAGAAATGAAGGATTCAATGGTCACAATGGACACAATGGTCACAATTGTCTCAATCGAACACAAACCATAATGATAATAATAAACAATTCTCCATGCATATAATATATATATATAGATAGATAGATAGCCTTCAACATAATCATTCAAAAAATAACAAGTTCAGCATTAGAACATCTGCGTACTCATCCTCAATACAATTAGAACATTATGTATTCATCCTCAATACAATTAGAACATCTGCGTACTCATCCTCAATACAATTACAACATTATGTATTCATCCTCAATACAATTAGAACATTACGTACTCATCCTCAACACAATTAGAACATTATGTATTCATCCTCAATACAATTAGAACATTATGTATTCATCCTCAATACAATTAGAACATTATGTATTCATCCTCAATACAATTAGAACATTACGTACTCATCCTCAACACAATTAGAATATTACCTACTCATACTCAACACAATTACAGCAATCCTCAACGTTTCAATCCTCACACTTTGCCATTCATGTTCAAATTAACAACTCTAGAACATTTAAATGTACCTAACCGAACTCACATCATCAACACATTACACTATTCTCTTCACAAATAACACAAAACAGTACACTTGTGTTCGCAATCAACACTTCAAATAACAGACGACTACAACCACAAGATCAAGTTTAAAAACAAATCGGTACATTAGGTTCAAATTCAAAATGTACTGATCCTGGGACAGTGTGAGCCCTTTTAATACTACTGGTAGTGTATTCAAGACTATAAAATCTTGCTGGATATAACACATAAAATGGATGGAAAGAAATTATGATTGATGGAGAATCGCAAAGAAAGAACAGGTGCCACGGAATATTGAGCGGTACCAACATTGTGGTTCAAAGTGAAAAGCATGACAAGCATTCATGTTACTTGCAGGCATCAACACAAAACAAAAGCAGAACCACAAATTCATTAAATGATGCATGTAAATGGAGGCCCCAATAATCAATTGAACTTAATGAGGTATAGTGGTGTAAATGCCCTCTGCCAACTTCACAGAGAATTGAAACGTGCCCAGCTTTCTTGCTAGATCATTTAAATATCTTTGTCTCCTGTTCAAAAATTGTAATGCTAAATTTTCAGGAACTTTCAACAGATTTCGGATTTTCGGCATGGAATCGTGATTACCGGTAATTGCAAAGTGCAATAAAACTCATATCGGCGTTCAGTGTTTCTATAGTTATAACTAGAAAATCGTGATGATGCTTCTTCAGGGATGTAAATATATAAAGAGAAAAAATCAGAAGCTAACATTTAAGGGGCCTCTACTCTTGTCTAGTCTCGAAAATGATGTCAAGTGTCTCTCAATCTGACTGAAATCTTGAAATCAAATTCTAATTTTATTGCAGCGTTGGCATGCGTAAATTGGTCACTATTTATAAGGAGACGCGCAGATCATAGGCTTTTCATAGGTGTTTCAGTTGATCTGGCCGATTTTCCAGACCATTTTCAGTATGAGCAAGAAGACAAAGTTCCAATGAAAACAAAGTGTATTCAAGACTATAAAATCTTGCTGGATATAACACATAAAATGGATGGAAAGAAATTATGATTGATGGAGAATCGCAAAGAAAGAACAGGTGCCACGGAATATTGAGCGGTACCAACATTGTGGTTCAAAGTGAAAAGCATGACAAGCATTCATGTTACTTGCAGGCATCAACACAAAACAAAAGCAGAACCACAAATTCATTAAATGATGCATGTAAATGGAGGCCCCAATAATCAATTGAACTTAATGAGGTATAGTGGTGTAAATGCCCTCTGCCAACTTCACAGAGAATTGAAACGTGCCCAGCTTTCTTGCTAGATCATTTAAATATCTTTGTCTCCTGTTCAAAAATTGTAATGCTAAATTTTCAGGAACTTTCAACAGATTTCGGATTTTCGGCATGGAATCGTGATTACCGGTAATTGCAAAGTGCAATAAAACTCAGTATCGGCGTTCAGTGTTTCTATAGTTATAACTAGAAAATCGTGATGATGCTTCTTCAGGGATGTAAATATATAAAGAGAAAAAATCAGAAGCTAACATTTAAGGGGCCTCTACTCTTGTCTAGTCTCGAAAATGATGTCAAGTGTCTCTCAATCTGACTGAAATCTTGAAATCAAATTCTAATTTTATTGCAGCGTTGGCATGCGTAAATTGGTCACTATTTATAAGGAGACGCGCAGATCATAGGCTTTTCATAGGTGTTTCAGTTGATCTGGCCGATTTTTCCAGACCATTTTCAGTATGAGCAAGAAGACAAAGTTCCAATGAAAACAAAGTGTATTCTGCATATATTTTTAAGTATGCAAATAGATAATGAATACACAAGCCACAAGAGTTGTTCAATCTATCTACCCTCTTCGACACAAACAGCACAACGGCGAATGAATAAGTCATAAGCTCGCTTGATCACAACAGAGTCGATCTCGCGAAGAATGACCACCAGCTTCGCTTTTAAGCGTCCGAGGTTGAGGATCACTGAAAAGACGGCGTCGCACATCACCCCACAGCCAGAAATCAATCGCGGACAGATAAGGCGACCAGGGTTGCATCTGCGTTGTCTCTCCAAGATGGTCTCAGAAAAAGCTGTGCGCATAACAAAATCATCTGTTTGGCTCTTGCACAGACTTGGACTTCCAAGGACGAAGGCAGTCTTCTTTTAATATACGAATCAAGGTGACTGATGACACCTAACATTGTTGTAAAACTTTGTGATGTAATTGGTTCATCAGCAAACGCAGCGGGGACTTCGTCTTTTTTCTCATCAGACACGCGGCGACTAAGCTGGTTACCGACATGCGAGCGAGGATGAAGTGACAGAGTTTCCATGAAGCGGTCCTTCCAGTGTTGTAGAGTTCGAACAAAGTGGCGGTTCTTTATCATTTTTTTCTCGAAACATCCGTCGAGCTTTCTCGCAATTAAGTGGTAGAATGTGCCACGACTGTGGCTATATCAACGTTCGTCAAATCTTTGTACTCCATCTGATTGAAACTGTATGAAACTCGCACACACTCGCAGACCGCATCACCATTATGAAGTCTGTTCACACGCAACGAATTCAGTTACAGATTACTTGCTAAAACAATTCATGCGATGACATAACTACTGTTTTCGGTAGAAGAAATGACTAATTGCAGTACGTTTCAAAAGGATTGCATAAGCCAAAAAAATCGGCCAGATCAATTGAAACACCCTGTACGTTATTTACTCAAATACTAGAAAGATGAGGGGTGACTTCTCAATACTTGAAGACTATCGTGCATAAAGAATGTAATTAGCAAACAGAAGTGTACATGACTTTATATTATTGTTCAACAGTCACCTATGATAACAAAATGGACGAAATATGTGATAAGATTATTAACCCGGAAGCAAAAGGATACTGCATGCAACATCGCAAATGATGTGATCGCACAGTTCAAGATGCAAGTTCATTACGTGAATTTATCACTCACTAAAGTGAATCACAAGGCCAAAACTCTGGTTAGTAGAAACTAGAAACAAGCTTTCATATCTGAATGCAACATACTATATCAGGCTTGTAGAACAACAAAAGGAATTAAATATGAATATTTTCATGACAATATGCCGCAGGGTTGGGCTGGAGATTCTGTGGGTAAACTCATGGGTGTGGTGCGGGTATGGGTGCTGTGGCGCAGTTAGAAGTGGGACAAATTGAGACTTGAACCACTACTAGTGAGTACGACGGGTACAGGCGGGCTAGAGTAAAGATTTTCCGCTGTTCACGGGTACAGGCAGGTAAGGATATTTTGCACTACATGATCTGTTGACAATCATCTACAGATCACTTGAGTAGGAGGCAAGACTAAGGAACAGTATCACCGCGTGGGAACAGCTAGCTCCAATTTGCGTGATGATACGTCAATATGATATTAAACTATGAAGCCCAAAATGTGGCCAACGCACTGCTCAATCGCCATTAATTTTGATAGCTTGGCTCTTCTATGCTCATAAACTAAATAGACATCTACATTTTGTTTTTGCAAAACCTGTAGCAGACCGCGATTCTGACGAAGTGTTTGAAAAATAGACCGCCACTTCATATAGGCCTATTTTGGCAGTAAAAGTAGTGGGCACGAAGATATTTGTTAAGGCTTGTCGATGTGTGATGTGTTGCTGTTATTCCCTAACGTGTCTTTGACTTCTTAATCATTAACAGCTGAATTACATTAATCATTAAGTGCCTCAATGCTAATCACGATTTGTGTTGTTGATCATCTTGTTTTCTTTATAGGCAGTCACCTTGCGTGCTTGATATGCTAGATGGATGCAATATCTATCTATATTACTAGTATATGTGGTCCAGCTGCCAGGCCTCCGGTTCCGACAACAAGAGACCGAAAATGAGACTTTCACATTATGAAATTAGTCCGTACTCGCTAATTTCATGAAATTCGCGCCAGCAAGGAACATTACAAGAAATGAAAATTCGAATAAAGAGCCTCGAAGATGTTTCTAGTTTTCACTTCGACCTTGCGCCTTTCTCCAAGGTTTGGAACCCCTTGACGTCTTTTTTTCTAAGAACTACATAGCATCTCTGGCATCTTGACAATGCTCCTGCTCCTTGATTTTTCCTGTCTGATGAGAACAGGATCCGGGTAGAACTCGGAATGCACGCAGTTTCGCAGCTGACATGGCTAGGATGCACTCAATTCTGCTGAAGTCCAACTTTCAGCCCTCGTTCCCTGATGCTGCCGGTCGGACGAGAAGATTCAACCACTGATCTAATATTCATCAGTCAAGTGAAACAATTTGATGTTTCCAAATAAAACCAAAATTCTTTTTAGCATCAAAAGCACGTCTTCAGAGATAGCTTTTTTTCTTCAAAGAGAAGTATTTTTTCAAAATGAGGCACGCGTATAATGGTCATGCATTTTTAAGGGAAAAATAATCAAGAATCAAAAGTGTGCTTAAATAAAAGTACATTTAATTTGGGGCGAGATTGTATGTATGTTGTTCGCCGAGAGCTTTTCGCCCGACAGTTGAGTTTTGGTTCAAACACAATCTTAAGAAAGTCCGCGATCTCCTTCAAAATTCAGATAAATGATTCACAGCAGTTATGTATTGAGAAGAGATGAAGGCCAGCAGATTTTGAGAGGTCTGCCATTTTTGGACGGAGGTGACTTCTTTTGATGTACAAATAAGAGGATGCCATTGACAGAAAGCATCCAAAGAAAACTACTGATGAAAGCGACATTCTGCCCGATCAGCAGCTGATAATTGACGAGAACAACGGGAACAACGGTCGTGCCGGAGACAGAAAATAATGAAGACTCCATCAAGTCAAAAGATTCTTTATCAAATGCAGGAAACAGCTAGTACATTACTTTCCCTTCGAAAATTTTGTTCTCTAAAACATCGCTTTCTTCCGAGAAACCAGTATCTGATCCTTCAAAGAAACGGTGCTGCTGGAATTAACCAGTTCGTCCACGGATTTGTCTGAGATAGGACTATCGTAAGCCACTGGTAATAAGCAGACATTGCAAATGCAGATATTCTTTCATGTGTCACTGAACATGTGAGTTGCGTTCTTGACAGATTGAGACGAGATCAGATGTCCTGGACATTTCCAAGGCTGGCATCAGCGACTCTTTAGGGAGCTTAGGTCTTACATGGGTCATATGGAGCTGTTGATCAGCTCCATACATTTAAGTTTCTTTCCTCAGTGACTGACAGATACCTGTCGTCTTAGATGGTCAAAAGTTTCCCAACAATTTTGTCAGTACAGGAGTCCTTCAAGGATCAATTTTGGATCCAGTCTTTTTCTGCTGTGCACCAGTTAATTCACAGACTGTCTAGTAAGTTAACTGGAAGGAAAGGTAGCCATGGGCTCAGGATGGGCCCTAAATGGCTTGTTTTCCTTCAATCCTTCACCAACTGAATATTCTGCACTCGCGACTTATAAGGAGATTATGACCAACATAGCATTAAGATATCAGACAATAGGATCAGAGAACAAGATTCCATCTTCTTCCTTGGATTAACGTTTACCGAAGACTTGTCATGGAAACCCTACATACAGTCCATCAACAAGCAGGCAGTAGGTAGCCCCTATCACGCAAACAGCTATCTTCCACCACAGACTGTCTACTATCTTTACAAGTCCACTATTCGTCCTCTGATGGAGTAATGTTGTCATCTGTGTCATCAGTAGTGTTGTCACCTTTTCGAACGGGTTGAGAAACGTTCCAAGAATTGTATGAATGAAAAACTCGCTAACGCGTTGGTTCACTCAGTCTCTAAGCCGGGAGCCTGTCCTATGCTTCTCCAACGTCTTCTGCGGTAGGCATCTCGCTTCTAGAGTCCAATTTATTCATATCTTGCCGCATGCCATCGCCCCATCTCCTTCACTGACGTCCTTGTAGTAGAAGTAGAGTGACCTTGCGAAAGGCTTTATTGAGAAGACATTCACATAACATGAAGTTGTCAGTGCGAATGAGACACATCCGAACAGTGAAGAAAACGTCAGCGAAGTGATCGTAAACAAAGGCGCGCTACAGCCATCAGACGCAGAATGATTGCGTAATCAACAACATTTCATGTCAGTCCTCTCCATCGAGTTCCTTGAGAGGTTTGAATCATAATTCGAAGGATCATAACGATCAGGTAGATTGCGAATTCGGATTGATCGACGTAAGTTCTGGGCAGCAGGATTTACTTCACTTTCGTTTTCCACTTTCACTTGTGTTGCGACTGGGTATTTGTTGAGTTTTCATACTGTGTGTATTCTGTTCATTGATAGTTGAGCTCTCCTTTGTGTAGTCTATCTCATGTTCCTTCAGGTCAGGCTTCAGCAGTTCCTTGTCAGTGTATTCACTTCGAGGTGCTCATCGACGCAGAGAAACGGTGGATTCCTTCCCATCATCGTGTTGTACCCTAGCATGTTGAGGATTGATCAGGAGCAGCTTCACGCTTTCAACTTCAATTTTATATTTAGATTGTCATACAGGTTTGCGTAGAAAGGCGGAGTCAGAATTGATTAGCCATGAAGATAGAGTAGTCCCGTACATTGCTTTACGAGGGAAAAATAGCAGGCGCTCATATGGAGTGCAGTTGGTGGAGGTACAAAGTAACGATCTGATGCTGTGTAAAGCAACTTGAAGTGCAGATTCCCATTTTTCAGCACAGGTGGAGCAACGTCGAATCACGGAGCGGACGTCGTCGAGTGAGAAAGGTAAGTTATGAGCTCGGACAGTATGCCAGAGGTGTGTGACTCCCGGATGATATAAGCTTGCATGAGGATCTTGAAGACTTGCATTTAAGAGGACAGAGGCACTGAGTCTACCATTTAGGCTCATTCTTGTTATAGCATCGGCGACCGGGTTTTTATTTCCAGGTCTAAAAACAATGTCGAAACTAAAAGATGCCAACTCTAGTCTCCAGCGCTGAATCTTATCATTCTTCACTTCACCCCTGTTTCGATCATTGAACACAAAACTGACCGTTGATTTATAATAACTTCGAATGGACGTCCAGTCAAAAAATGGCACCACTTACGAATAGACTCAACGATTGCACAAACTTCCTTTTGCAGTGATTAGTGCAGCTTTTCTGTTGAATTAAGAGAGCGCCTGAAAAAGGTCACAGGTCGACTTTATTGAGAAAGCGAGGCTGCAATCGCTTCGTCTGAAGCGTCAGTCTCTACGACAAACGGTACATGATCCTGCATTGCGTATAGCGGCTCGAGAAATCTCATCGATCAATTGATTGAAACTTTCAGCTGCACTTTCATTCAAGGGAAATTCTGCATTCAAGAGAGGTCCGCTTTGAGTAATGAGACAACAATCCCAACGCTGGTTTCGTAGATTTAGCATCATTGGGAAGGGGCATTTCCAACAATTATCTTATTCTTTCAGGATCTGGGCGTCTGGCTTTGTTCTCAATGACGCGTCCAAGAATAGCAATACATATGCAATATTGTACAAATTTGCTTTTGTCAGTGTTGATCGTGAGTCCATATTTCTTCGCAGCTTGCTGAAGTCGGGCAAGATTTCGATTGTGATCTTCTATGGTGTGTCCGCACACCGTAATATCGTTGACATAGGAGAACGTGCCTTGCATATTCTCCAAGTTTATGATGTCGTTCATAATTTGCAGAAAACATGCAACGCCGTTGGTTACCCTAAATGGAATTCTGGCAAACTGAAACAGTCGTCCAGAGGCTTCAAAGGTTGAGTATTTCTGCTCTTCCACGCGCAGCGGGATTTGGTGGTAAGCTGACGTTAAGTCGATAGAACTGAAAACTTGATATTGTGAAAGTTTTCCGATCAACTCGTTGATTCCAGGTAAAGGATAAGCGTTGAGATTTGTGAATTATAATATTGTCATTGAATAGTCGATGAAAAGACAACGTCTTCCCCCTTCTGGAATGACCAGAAATTGAGCTCTCCATGGACTCGAGCTTGGAACCATTATACCGTCTACGAGTAATCTGTCGATTTCTTGTTTGATGTACAGCTCATCTTTGGGGCTATGTCGTCGGGACTTGGTTTGTATGGGATGACGATCCTCGGAAAGGTCATTAAACAAAGCTGGAGGTTCTATAGAGTTCAATTGTATGAAGTTTGCCGCCAAATTTCACAGACGTGTGCTGGTCAAGAAAGCCATGACCTAACACCACGGGAGTAACGGGAAGAAGACCGTTCCAGGACAAGACAAATTCAGAAAAATTGGTATTTTTAAAAACGACATAAATTCATGAATTTGAACCCTTTGTTCAGGTTTTAAAGACCTAAATTCATAAATTTAGACCATTTAAAAAGTACCATTTTCTGAAAAATTGGGTATTTTTAAAAACGACTAAATTTAAGAATTTTGGTCATTTTTTCAGGTTATGAAGACCTAAATTCATAAATTTAGGCGTTCTTAAAGATACCCAATTTTTCAAATTTTTCAAAATCTCAAATTTGAGATTATGACATTTTACACCCCCAAAATCATGACCGTTCCAGGACACTGTAAAATCAGAAAAGTTAAGAATCTCAAATTTGTGATTATGACATTTTACACCCCCTTAAAATCATGACCGTTCCAGGACACTGTAAAATCAGAAAAGTCAAGAATCCCAAATTTGTGATTAAGATCATTTTCTCTCTTGCTCAATCATGACCGTTCCAGGACACATCATCAAAAAATTGGTATTTTTAAAAACGTCTAAATTCATGAATTTTATCCATTTTTCAGGTTTTAAAATATGAGATAACTAAAATTATGTGTCTAAAAATATTTCTTTAAAAATGGAAGAAACAAAAGTGGAAGAAACCGCAAGAATATATCCTTCATTATCATATGAACGTAGTTCTACTTTAATGGACATTGAAAAAATGAATAAAGAAAAACATAAAGATAGAGTACGCTTTATGAAAGATAAGGAATCTCAATTATTATTAAGATTAGAGCATTATAAAAAATTAAGAAAGAGATGGACTAAAGCTAAGAATGTAACACAAGGAATTGGGATATTCTTAACAATAAGTTTAGGTGCTTTAACAATTGTTGTATCTTCAGGTGTTTTAGTAATTCCAGTAGTTGCTACTGCTTTAACAGGTACGGGTGTTTTTGCAACTTCACTTGTTACAATGTCAGATAAATCTTTAATAACTAAGAAACGAAAATCATTAAAAACTAAGCATTTACATATTATAGAAGTCTATGACAAATTGCATTACTACTTTCAAATAGTATGTGATGATAATGTTATTACGCTAGATGAGATTGAAAAATTTGATCAAATAGCTAATGAAGTAAATCAAATATCATTTCAATTACAGTCAGAAAAAGTTGATGATAAGAATAAACAGGATGGCAAAATTTCTAGTGATGGTAAAACTTTTACTGATGGTAAAATTTCTAATGAAGAAAATGATAAAATTTTTTTAGAAGAGCTAAAAACTTCAAGCGAAAATTTAAGCAAAACTTTATTAAACAAAACTTAAAACGGAAAGATGTCAGACAACAAAGCAATAAAAAAATAATTTGTTCAGTAAAATGTTTTTGTTGTATTCCAATGTTACCACAAAATTCAAATATTATATTTTAAAAATGGATAAAATTAGAGCTGATAATTTTAAAAGAATAAAACAATTAGAAGAGTTAATAAAACAAAGAAATATTATGAAAGAAAATCATCTTCAACATAGAATGATAAAAGCTGGTATTCAATCTGATATGTTTGAAAAAATGCAGCAAACCGAGCAAGTAAAAACTGATTTTGAAAAAACTATGAAACCATTTAAAACTCTTGAAAAAGAACTTGCAAATAATGATAAACAAATTGATATAACAGATCCAGAGCACAAAACTATATTAGATGACTATGGATTACTAGAATCAAACATTAATAAGAAATTACCAAAATCTATGCAATTTGAACATTATATTTCATTTATAGATGGAAAAACAATACCTAGATTTTATCTCGGACAAAAAGAAATATTTCCACAACCTTTTCGAGGTTTAATTTTTTCACCAGATAAATCTCCTTTTAGTTTAGATAGAAATTTTGTTGATCTTTTAAGAGGAGCAGATTTAAAAAATTATGCTTTAGGAGATCTCATAAAATATAAAGCTATGTTAGATAGAGTTGGTGCAGCAAAATCTCTTAGACGTTATAAACAATTAGAAAATTTATTATCAACGGGAGTTAAAGTATGGAAAGGTTTTAAAACAGAAACAACTGTATTTTTACCAGATGATCCACAAGAATTACTAAATAGATTAAATATTTTAATATCGGCAATAAAAGAAGGACATAATTCTAGTTTCAATGAAATTCATGCTATATTGAAAAGACTGTTAGAAAAGAAGATTCTAAATGAAGAGGATTATAAAAGTATAGTTGAAATATGTTGTTTCTAATTTTTATAAAAAAATATCTATTTGAATTTTTTTAGTTAAAAAATGTCTTCGAGAGAATTATCATCAGTAGATTTTGACAAAATTAATAATCATTTAGAAAATTTAACAGAGATTTTGGGTTCATCAAAATTTAGTACGACGTTAAAAATTATAATAACTACTTCATCACACACTTGTAATCTAGAACCCATTCTACATTTAGAACAAAATAAAAATTATCAAATTGCATTGACTAGTTTCTCCACATTTAACACTATTCAAAACGTTATCAAAGATGTGAATGACCAATTTAGATATTCTACTGATAAAGGCAAAACATGGAAAATACTAACTTTTCTTCCTGGTTCTTACGAAGTTGAATCAATATCAAATGAAATTAAGAGACATTTAGGTATACCATTTAAAGATAAGAAACAATTACATTTTGCAGTTGAACCGGCAGTTAATAAATTTTCTCTTACTTTAGACGAAAATCATCAAGTTGATTTTAATCATGACAGATCATTGTCAAAGCTACTAGGATTTAATAAACAAACCTATAGTCAAGGTTATCATTTAGGTGAGAAGATTCCAAAAATAACTGAAATAAATTCAATTGTTGTACATTGTGACATTATTGAAGGACGATATATAAATGGTAAATTGTCAAATTTAATATTCAGTTTTCCAGCTTTTACTGTACCCATTGGTAATAGATTAAATGTATTTCCACAAACATTAATACATTTCCCTATTACAAGAAAAACTATTAACAACATTAACATTAGAATCACTGATGAGAAAGGACAAGAAATAAATTTTGGAGGTAAAGAGATTATGATAGATCTTTTGGTTCGGGAGGTATAAACTCCCACGCGAAGCTAGAGAAGTTTAATTTTCTTCTTATTATTATTCTTCTTCAAAAAAAATTAAATAAAAATAAAATTTTTTTATTAAAAATGAGTGAAGTACTACCATTAAATAAAAAAAAATTAAAATTTAATCATCATCCAAATTTATCTAATAAAGTTTTGTCAGTTATTTGTGGAAGATCAGGATGTGGAAAAACGTATCTATTATTTAAAATTTTAACGACTCCAAATTTTTTGGATTATAACAATCTTATAATTTATACAACAACAGCAGAACAACCCGTCTATCAATTTTTAAAATATGGATTTGAAAATAATCTTAAAAAAACAGCAATTGCTTCATTATTCAAAGAATATGAAAAATCTGAAGATGAAGAAGAAATAAGTTCGTGGTGTGAAGAAGCAGCAAAAAATAATCAGTTAGTAGAATCCAATAAAAATAAGCATATAAAGATACAATAAATAGATGATGGTGGTAATATGCAAGATCCTAGTAAACTGGATAAAACAATGAAACATTGTGTAATTTTTGATGATTGTGTTAATGATAGAAATCAGTCAGTTCAGAGAAATTATTTCACAAGAGGTAGACATAATAACTGTAGTGTTTTCTATTTAACACAAAGTATGTATTCATTAGACGGAAGTGTTATTAGAAAGAATGCAAATATATTTATACTATTTGAAATAAATGCAAGAAACTTAAGTGATTTGTTAAGAGATTTATGCGTAAGAAATAAAGATGAATTTAAACAATCGTGTAACAATGCTTGGTCAAAAGATTATGGCTTCATTACAATTAATATTGATGAAAAAATTCATGATAGAGTTATAGAACATTTGTTTACCGAGTGATAAAAAATATACAAATATAATGTTATAATATTTTATTTTTTTATTTTATATATATAACAAATTTGTCTATCTTAGAAATTAGAAAATTAAAAAGGTAAAGTAGTTATTCCATCAGGTAATTTTTTTCTTTTATCATCAAATGGATCTAATGCTAATTTATGTTCTTCTTTTAAATACATTGTATGTTTCTTTGAATTAAGTCTATAATTACATGCTGTTTTTATTTCATTATTAAATAATACATTTTTATAATCTTGAAATGTTATTTGATTAGCCACTGATGCCTTTGAAATTCCTTTTAATGTTTTATATGTTTTAATATTATTAGTTGTATAATAACAATAACATTTAGATTTTTAAAAAATAGCTTCTGTTATGAAATCTTCATTTCCTTCTAGTTCATCTTTTACTTTACATAAATCAGAAGGATGAATGATATCTTTTATTTTATTAATTTCTTTATCAAGTGAAGAATTATACGGTATTGCTAATTCTAAGAAAACAGAATCGGTATCTGTAAAGTGTAATTTATAGTTTTTGCCATAAGCAGGTGCTAAATAATCATATATAAATTTATACATAAATAGTTTAGCTAATTCTAATATAGTGAATCCTGTAAAATTAAACTTATCATGTTTTACGCTGATTCGACGTAAATGTACAGCACATAGATTATCACTAAATCTAGTAGATCTTTTATATGTAGGTTTCCTTGTTAAATTTTGAAACCTGTCTCTATCATAAACTATTTCAATATTTTGTCTATTACGCACATTTTCTAAAGTCTTACCATAAAATGCATTATTCATTAATTTGAAGAACACGTTTCCAAAATCATCTTTATTTCTTTTAGCTATTTTACGTTTTTCAATATTGAACTCTATATAATTTTTTAACCACCTAGATTTTTGATAAAATAGTTTTCGATGTATTTTAGTGAGAATCATTCCATGTTCTAAATACCAATCTAGCATTCTTCCTTCAACAACATACTTTCCTTTATTACCTTGTGTTAACATAAGTTTTTTTGTTGGTCTGTATTTCTTAGGAATTATAGACTTTTGATAATCTGAAAAATCTTCTATATTTGGAATTTTGTTTTCGGGACAGAAAGGATAATATTTTGTTTTATCTTTTATTTCATCAGGGTATACTAAATCAACTTCATACATATAACCATGATTATAATTTCCATCATATGTTTTTTGATAATCAAGAATATTACACCATGACATCTCACCTGTTGGTAATTCTTGTATCATGCAAGAAGAATATAAGCTATTGAAATCATAATATAACAAATAGTTTTCTCTCATGATTTCATCAACTGCTGCTTGACTATCTTCATTTGATATAATTCCTTCTATATTTTGATTAAACAATTTTATAAACTGATCGCTTTCCTCTGGAGATAAAGGTTTCATTATTCCATAATCATCAGGATTTACTTTTTTATTGTAACACTGTACATAACGATTACCTAAAACTGATGAAACTCCACCTCCAATCCCTGATTCAAAAAATAATAATTTATCATATGTATTTTCTTTATAATGTTTAAGTTTAACACCAGTATGTTTTAATCCTGCTAACCATGTTAAACCTGGTGTAGAATAACAATAACATGGATCTATTACATAATATTCTAAACAAATATCACGAAAGTTTTCAAAAAGATCAGTAAGAATTAATACATCTATCTGAAGATATTTCATTGTATAATCGTACATTGTTCTACAATTTAACTCTCTCCAATTCTTTTCAGCTTCTGCATAGTCTTCTTCAGATAATTGTGACTGTTTTAATGTTGATATGAATTTATTTATTGGAGGAAGTTTTCGTTCTTTCATTATTTCATTTATTCTATTTATATCTCCAGTTAAATATTCATATGGAAATATGCCTTTTAAAGGTTTTAAATTATATTTATTTAATATTTTACATTGTTTAGGTTTCAAAGTTTCTCCCATAACATCTAATGAATAAGGAGTAAAAAATCTAAATGCATCTAAAATTCT
This sequence comes from Prostheceraeus crozeri, assembly GCA_907163375.1. Lineage (NCBI taxonomy): Eukaryota > Metazoa > Platyhelminthes > Polycladida > Euryleptidae > Prostheceraeus > Prostheceraeus crozeri. Next base: position 434,090 of record CAJQUW010003232.1, read on the forward strand.
AATACAACCTAATTGCATTGAAAAATATTCTTCTTCTTGTTTACATAGTACATTTATTTGTTTTTGTTGTAATTTTTCAGATGAAAATAAATCCTTCATTATTAAATGGAAATCATATTTAGAACCATTGTAGAAATATAGAGGAACAAAGTTGTATTTAAATTTATTAGCATTAAGATTACAAGAATTATGTGCTGCACCTCTATATAATCCATTTAGATGATCATGATCTTTTACTTTATCAAGATATCTACCTCTGCCAGTTTTATAATTATTTGTAAATTCTTTTCCACAGTAAAAACATTTTATTTCATCATTAAAATGATATTTTTCTTCATCCGTTAATGGAAGCATTGGTATATTTGTTTCAAGCAATTGTGAAAAGCGACCTTGTAATTCTTCTACTTTCTTTGTAAACATTTCTGAACTATCTTCACCATAGTATTGATAATATTCTGATTTAAATAATTCAGGATAATTTGAATGAATGTACATTCCCCAACATAATGGTTTTTGTTCAAATAAATATTTTTCTTTACTTTGTTCAGGTGCACTTTTTTCATATTTACCATTATCAGAATTTTTTGTTATGTTAACATTATATGCTTCGAAATCACAATGAATAGTAAAGGGTACTTTATTTTTCAAATAATGTCTATTATAAATTAAATAATCATCTTTAGGAAAAGTATTTTCAACTGCTTCATTTTGTTGACAATTCTCCAAATGTTTATTCATTTCTTCTTTAGTTCTAAAGCTCGTCATACATTGGAGACAGGGAAAATTAGCATTATCTGAAGTTTTTGTAAATATAGAAACATCTTTACACAATATAAAATGACCCTGATAATATAATATGTTCGCTTGTGCTGATTGTTTTGTTTGTTTTAATTTTTCAAATTTATCTTGATATATTTATGTCTTAAGTCGATATATCTTTGTAAATCTTTTTCAGACTGTTGATAATTTTGATTTAATATTTGTAGCTGAAAATTATATTCTTTATCATATTGTTCTTTATATTGTTGTTGACATTTTTTTAAGGATTCATTCATTTTTTGATTGGTTTCATTTTCTTCATTATTTAATTCTTTATTGTCTTCATTTAATTTTTGAATCGTTTCTATCTTATTTTGATATTTATGGTGATATTCTTGTAGTAACATTTTTAATTGTTGTTGATAATCTGTTTTACATTTTTGTAAACTTTTATTTAAATTTTGTAATTTTTGTTGATATTACAAAGATAAAGACAAATAATGAGAATCATAATCATAATTATCATTACGTCCTTTATAATTATTATGATTAATCATTATTGGTGATAATGTTTTTATAATTTCAAATTTTTCAGTACATATTATATTTCCTTGGTAAAAAATATTATGATGCATGTAATTTCCTCTATCATTATATACTATTTCTGATTGACATAAATTTTCATTATTTAAATAAAATTTTTTTGAATCTGAGTAAAATGGATTAATTTTAACAATAGAAACATAATTCACATTTAATTCAAAAACATTTACTTCTATTAAATTTTTATTCTTTTTATGAAACTTTGTTAGCTTATTATAATCATATGGAAATTCATGTAAGCCATCAGAGAGATCAAATTCCTTTATATATTCTTCTTTATTATAATTACTTAGTCTTTATTTGTGATATTCTGCAGGATGTAAATGTGCTATAATACTCCACAGAAAACAATAATCATCTTCATTTTTTATGTTGATTATTTGTGGTGAACTGAAGGGCAAAGGAACATAACTACCACCAGTATTATTTTTATATTTATCAATTACTATTTTCTTACATAGTATTTTAACAAATCTCCAACCAGATTCACGTAACTGGTCTTCAATTATACAATTTTCTAATTTATTTATCATCGATTCAAATATGGGTTGTATATCATTTACATTATGAATTTCTTGTGAATTTGTAAAAAGTCCTTGTATTATTTCTTCAGGAATTCCATCAGGTCCATTTTTTGTATAAAGTACTTCTACATTCATGTAACATTTGAAAGATTTTCTAAATATATTATAAAAGTTTGTTAATACATAATAAAAAGTTTCATCGGTTTCATTATGTTCAACAGATTCATTAAATAAATATTTTATATCTGTTACTGCTTCATCGGTTTTTTTAGTTTCATCAAATTCATCTATTTCGTTAAATTCATCAGTATGGCTAAATAAATATCTTCCATCTGGTACATGTTCATCTTCACTATTAAAAACTTTTTTATATTCCGAATGTGAATAATCATCAAATATTTTTTTAACTTTTATATCAGTAGGCAATGTTTCTAGATAGTTTATATAATTATTTAATTTTAATATATTTCCTTCATCAACTCGATCTACATTTTGTAAATGCAATTTTCTATTTAAATGAGATTGATAACTTCTTTTTGTTTGCAACTTTTTTTTACATAAGTTACAATAAAACTTGGTATTTTCCATTTTTTTATTTTTCAAAGAAAAATTTTGTGTTTTAATTTTAGATATAAACATTCTAATATCAAGGTCTTGAGAGTTATTTTATATTATTATATATTTCGCGTTCTTTAGTTATTTTATTTTCTTTATCACACTAAGTTTTATCATATAACGTTTTATCAAAAGATAATTTAAATTTATTTTCACTAACTATTGATTCTTCATCATCATCATAAATTGATTCTTCAACATCATAAATTACACTTTTTGGTATAGGATGCCACTCCCTGATAGGATGCCATTCCCTGATAGGAATATCTAATTCTAAATTATGTTTATTATTTGATAATAATATAATAGAGAAAAATATTGGCCTTTGATCTCTTTTGGAAAATTTAATAACACCACCATAATCTGAATCATTTTTAGTTTTTATTAAAGATGATAAAATTTTAAATTGATTAGATGTAAATCCTAATTTAAATTTTATAGACCCGACACATTGTTGTCTAATAGTATCTTCAACTATTCCATCATTATTATTTTCAATTGTAAGAAAATGAAATTTGGATGAATTTTGATTATGTGTAGTATTAATATCATGTTGAGATATAAATTTTTCTTCACTTAAATTTTTATAATTACATGTACTAATATTTTGATAATCTTTTTTACCATTCACACCTTTTTCAGATGTTTCAGAATCATCATCATTATTATTATAAGATTCTTTAAAATTATTATGATTATGATTATGGTCATTGTTAATAGTATAAGGTGTTGTCTACATATAAATTTTTTCTTGTTAAGCTAAACCATTTATGTAAGATTTCATCAAATTAATATTTAAATTTGAATATAATCCTATATAAGTATCATTATCACATCTTTGTGGCATATCAGAACTTTCTTGTTTATAAATTGTATCTCTATAATATACTTGACATAATAATTCTTCATTATGCTTTTTGCTCTCTATATGAATATTACATTGATTATGTTCATCAACAAATAATCTAATTTTTTCTTTTGAAAAAGATTTTAATTTTTTACTGATTCTCTAATATTGATATAATTAATTATTTTATTTTCTATCCAATCAGTATTAGTAATTGATAACACTATTCTAATAAATCCATAAACATTATTATGACCAATAATAACCATATTTTCCTTATTCAATTCTACATATGCAACATCATTATATTTACTTACAATATCCATAAATTTTATAAATGGATCCCCCGGGAAAATACAATAGTTAGTTTCTATGGAAGGTAAACCTTTAGTCTGTTCTCTAAATATTTCGGCTTGTAATTCAAATAAAATGTTTACATCTATACATGGATTATTATTATTATCAAAACATTTATTTTCAAATCCCGATGATCTCGTCGAATAGAAAGAACAGGATAATACGGGCGAATATAATTTTTATAAATTTGCTTTTTCCATTTTTTTTATTTTTATTAGAAAAAATTTTATTTTTTTTTCTCATTATAAAAAAAAATTACTTTTTTATTGTTTAAAAAATGATGTTACCAAATGTTGGTGGAGGTGCATATATCCCGAATAATCGTGAATTAGAAATAGAAAATTATATCATGAAAACTGGAGACGTTTTATCTGGTCCATTGCATCTTTCTATTCTTCCGCAACAAAATACAGAGTTAACAAATAAACAATATGTTGATACACAAATCAATGACTTAAAAGAAAAATATATAAACGATGTTTTGGTTCCACTGATGAATGAATTAAAGTTGCTTAAACTTAATGACAAATCATTAAACGAAAAATTATTAAAACTTGATAAAAAGGACAGAGAGCTAGAAGCAGATATAGCAAAACGTTTTAAAAAGATTTCAGAACAATCAAAAATTTTAATATTACTTTCTATTAAGTTAAAATCTGCAGTCATTAAAAATAAACATCACATAAAATTATTGAAAGAACAATTAGAAGATGAAATAGAAAAACTTCCTGAAAGAATTAAAAAAAATTTAAAAATTACAATCAACATTCCAAAAAAGTGTTGATGAATTAAGTTCTAAAATTACTCAACAAATGAAAAAGATGAATAGAATAATCAATGAAGTAAACTCACTTAATGAAAAAGTTGATAAAATGAAAACTCTAAAAATCAATTTAGAAAATGAATTAAAGAAAAATTTACAAGAAAACTCTAAAGGAAATAAAGAATAGTTAGATGCTGTTAAAAAACAGTTAGATGTTCTTAAAGTTGAATTGAATGCTCTTAAAACGGCGTTGAAGATGAATCAGCAGAAAATGCAAGTTAATAGAAAAGAAATTAAAGTACATCACACGCTGCTTGACGCAATAGATAAAGTGTAACGGAAAATTAATAAAGTTATCACGCAGTTGTTGGACATTCACAAACGTAAATCTTAATCGGACCAAAGGTCCTCAGGTTGCTAACTAATCCTAAACGTAAATCTTAACGCAAATATTTTTCCCAAAAGTCAAATTTATTCCTAAAAAATGCCTATAATTTATAAACACAATCTTAAACATTATGCTTCAAATAAAAAATTGCTCATGAACCATCTATGAAATCTGTTTGCCATTATGACAGTGTAGAAACAATTCAAAAAGAAGGGGCTGGCATCTTTTCTGGTATTGGAAGTATCGCTAACTTGATTAAAAATAATAAAGCTTTGATTACATCTGCTGCAAAAGGAGCAGCTGCTATAGGTAGTACAGCTAGTGCAATATCAAATGCTGTTAAGTCTCAAAACGAATTAAAACAACTAGAAGCTATTCGTAAACTTAAGAATGATTCAGAACTAAAAAAATTAAAAAACTTTCAGAGGAAAAAAACAAAATTGCTAACATAGCTGTAGGGTCTGATAGTAAACAGAAGAAAACAGGCGTAGCCATAGAACCTAAGGTTCGTTCAATTGAAGAAATAAGAGGTAATGGCGTTAACAGCAACCTTCGGTCTAACCAGCAAAGCTGTAGCGGACCTGGTTTAGCAAAATTCTAAACTTATATTTTAATAAAATTTTTTTAGTACAATTTTTTCTATGCGTGAGAAAAACAAAAAAGTCAAATTATTCTTTATAAAAATGTCTTCGCTTATCGAAAATAAATTTAGATTAGACGATCCTCCGTTCGTCAGTTACAATCAAAAAAAGAATGACTATATAAGAATTGCTATGAATCCCGGATCTTCCAGTAGAGTAAATACTGAAGGTGATTTAATTTTTTAAGTTGATAATCAGCAAAGTTATACATATCTACCTGATTCATTTTTACACTGTGAATATTCTTTATATAGTGATGCCAATTTTACAACACCATTACCAGAAACCGAAAATATTGCATTAGAGAATAATTTTTTTCCAAAATTATTTACACAAATGCGTTTAGATGTTGCAACTCAAAATATAGAAACAATAAGTGATTCTCCAGGTGTAATTGATTCAATGCTTAGATTTGTAACAATTGGTGAAAATAATAGAAAGTATGAAATCGAAGGTTGGTTTCCTGATACTAATGATGGTATAATTGTTGATGATTTAACTCACGCTGGAACAGATGCAGCGGGAATTGCGAAAGATGTAGAAAATATTGCAAATCATTTAAATAAAACAAACAATAGTGCATATAAAGAAAGACGTGAATTTAACAAGAAAAGTAAACAGTAAATTGGTCATTGTCTCCATTATTCGGATATTTAGATTATGATAAAATATCAAATCAATTAAAATTTAAGTTAATACAGTCCGTTTCATAAAAAGTGGATCATCCTAAAATTTGACTGAATAAAACATAAGTATGATACAGAAAGCATTTTTCATGTTATTTCATGTCCCTAATATATTTAGATGTCCTTATATAATCTGATAAGCTATGATACAGCAACGGTTCTTAAGAAGCTAATATTTTGTGGCCCTACCCTTATTGTCAATGACATTACCAATTCGTCTAGGCATTGATTCGATGATATCGTTGATTTTTGACTGATCTAACTTTCTCCACTCTCTTTTTAACAGTGACGTAAGTTGTGATGCGCCATCTGTAGGTAGCAGTGAACGACGAACGTTACGTTTTAGAATACTCCATACATTTTCTATGGGATTCAGATCAGGAGAACGAGCTGGCCAAGATAATGTCCTAAGCCCTAATTGAGACTTGCATAGGTTGACTCTACTACTCCTGTGACACGCAGCATTATCATCCATAAATAACCAAGTCGATGGATCACCAAGTTGATCTGTCATTTGGCCAATGTTCATTCGTAAAACATTCACATAGTGTTCAGAATTCATGGTTCCTTGCTGTATGTGAAGTTCAGAGTGGCCATTGGTCCAAATGCCTGCCCAAATCAGTAGAGTCGCACCACCTTGTACCCGGGGACGATGTAAATGTCTCGGAATTTCCTGATCAGATTTTATCCATAATCTCAATCGACCATCACTATCCTTTAGACGGACTGATGCCTCATCAGACCAGACAACCCGATCCCATTGATTTCGCCAGTGACAATGACTCATTGCCCATCCGAGACGTCTTTTTGTATGCTGATCTGATAATTCGATTTGAGAGGGCCTCGTACAGCTCTTGAAATTAGACTCAATAAGTCTTCTATGAATAGTGGACTTAGAAATAGACGAGTCTAGTGCAACCATCTCAGTTAACGAGAGACTTGGATCAACTTTAACAAATCTCAAAATTAGGCGGTCTCTACGTTTGGATGTTTTGCGTGGACGGCCAGAGCCCTCTTTACGACAGAGTCGAAAATCATCATTATGCCATCGATGCACATTTGTGTAAGGGACATTTAGTCGCTTGCTTGTAGCTCGCAAAGAAAACCCTAGTTCTAGCAAGGCTGACACTTTGCCTTTTGTGAATGCGATCTCGTTATTGTTCATTTGTGCTTTGTATTGTTTTCAACCGGTAAGAGATAGATTTCTAGCTGAAAGCAATCAGGAGTGCTGACAACACCACCGCAACGAAGTCAGGAAGGTATGGAACATGAAGTCCAATTAATCACATGTAGCAGTTACATTATTGTTGATGAATAATGGTGCTATACTGGCTCTGATTGACCGATTTTCTTTATTTTTGTTTTGCTTGATAGCTTTTGGCTTGTAGAACAACATATTACATAACAAAGGAAACAAATGTAATTTCATCAGAGTGAGGTATGATTTTGTGCAACATTGCTAAATGAAGATCAAATTATCTACTACTTTTTTATCTATAACAGGAAAACAACTCAATATTCATGCTTGAAATTTCCAACAATGATATTAGTAAGCACAACTGACATATCTTCCAAATTTCAGAGAAATTCGCTCAAGTTTGGCGGAGTTAGACAAGGTTGAAGTTAAGGCGATGTTTAAGGGTGATCCATTTTTTATGAAACAATCTGTAATTCATCGGACAGCAAATAATGAATTAATCTTTTTTGGTAAGACTGGAAAAAAAGCATATTTAAAAATTGATAGACTTGAATGGTGGATTAAGCATATTACACCTAGTTTAGAGATTGAAACAGCTATTGCAAAAAGATTAAATACAAACAAACCAATTCCAGTAAATTTTCTAAAGCGTGCTGCTAGTTCAGTAACTTTTTCCGAACAAAGATTTAACTGGCATTTTACTAGAACTTCGAATACTCCAAGATATTTATTACTAACTTTTCAAAGAAATGACTCTCCAAGTTTTGATAAGAACAACAATCTTTTCCATATTAATACAATTCGAAGTGACTCTCCAAGTTTTGATAAGAACAACAATCTTTTCCATAATAATACAATTCGAAGTTTACAAGTTTCATTAAATCAAACCCGATATCCAATTGATCCATTAAGATTCGATGATACCAATAATCAATTTATGGAAGGATATGATGCTTATAGAAATCTTTGTATAGAATTTGGAGTTGAACCACAATTAACTCCTGGAAATTAGAGACATTTATATCCTGTTTTCTGTTTCGATTTAAGTGCACAATCTGAAGATATTATCAAGACTGGTTGTGATGTAACAATTAATATTGAAAAAAAGATTCCACAACTTCATTGACGACTTATGGTTTATTGCTAGAAGATGTAAAATATTCTATTGAAGTTCTTAATGGAAAGATGGCTAGGATTAATTAATTATTTTTTTCATAACTTAAAAGTTTTTGATAACTAGAATAGATTAAAAATTCTTAACTTAAAATTTTTTCATAACTAGAATAGATTAAAATTTTTGATAACTTAAAATTTTTTTATTAAAAATGTCGCAAGCGAAAAGTAATAATAATAAAACTGTTGAATTAAAATTACGTAACATTGTTGACAAAAATACACCTAAAACTATTACGATCAACAAAAAAAGTATTGCACAAGTAAACCAATGATAGAGAATATTCAATTAAAAGAAGAAAAGAATGGCGGGATTCTCCCATTAATTCCACTAATAATAGGTGGCACAGCAGCTGCGGGAAGTGTCGCAGGTGGGACAGCTGGTATTGTCCAAGCAGTAAATAAAAATAAATCAGAGAAGGCAGCATTAGAAGAACAAAAACGTCATAACAGAGAGCTAGAGAAAGTTGCTAGGGGTGAAGGAGTAGTAGATAATTTCATTAGTAAACTAAATTTAGTTGATGAAGGAAAACGAGTTCTTCAAAATATTCTCCACAATGTTGATGATTTAATTGAAATTAAAGAAACAAAAGATGGTTCTGGAATATATCTAAGTCCTAGTATGATTCGGTAATAACCTCAGAACCTTTGGTTCGATTAGGTAAAACATTTATTTTATCTTTAAAAATGAATTCCGCAAATTCCACAAATTCCGCAAATTTAATTAAATTAAAAAATTTCTAGTTTAGATTTATTAAATTATCTGTTAAAAGTAAATAAAACCTCAAATTGTCAGCATAGCGGAGGTGATATACAAAAAACATTAGAAAACTTTCCTGGATTTATTTGGAGTAAATATTCAAAAGAAAAACATCTTCCTGGTCATTCATATAACGGCCCAGGAACTCGATTAGATATAAGACTAGATGAGAATAATAATCCAAAACCAGGTGAAGAACCAATAAACAGAGTAGATGCGGCAGCCTACAGACATGATTTAGCTTATCGAAATCATGACCTGAGTTCTCGACATGTAGCTGATAAGATGATTCAGGAATTAGATAGTATTCAAAATCCTACATTTAGAGAAAGATTTGAAAGAATGTTTGTTAAGAAAGCTTTACAAGCAAAAATATTATTCGGTCAGGGTTTAGACAAAACTCATAACTCTGAAACCTACGCGTCTGAAATTCATAAAGAATACAGAAGGCCTAAATATTTATTGAACGTAAAAGTATTTAATAAAGATGATATTTGGAGTGCTGATCTTATTCATATGACGAATGATTCTGATTATAAATACGCATTGACCGTTATAGATTTATATACATGAAACGCTTGGGTAAAGCCTTTAAAAAATAAAAGTGGTCTGTCAGTTAAATATGCGTTTGAAGAAATCTTTAAAGAAACTAATAGAAAGCCAAAAAATTGTTTGTTGACAAAGGTACTGAGTTTTTTAACAGAAATGTTCAAGCACTATTTGAAACTGTTTATTCAACTGAAAATGCAGGAAAGGCTGTAGTAATAGAGCGATTTAATAGATCATTAAAAAATTAATTATTTAAGAAATTTACAGAGCAAGGAAATCAGAAATGGTTGAAGATACTACCAGGAATTGTTGAGGATTATAACAAAATTCATTCAGGTATTGAAGAAACTCCAATGCTTCTAATGACCCCGATTTGATACGAAAAAAAATATTCGAAAATAATTATTCGAATGAGAGTAATCCGAATTTGCAGAAACTTAAACCGAAATTTAAGATTGGATATAGAATTAGAATATTTAAGTATAAGAATAAATTTGAAAAAGGCTTTGTTGGCTATTGGACTAAAGAAATATTTGAAGTTTGTAAAATAAATCAAACTTATCCGATTACTTACGAAATCAAAGATTTAGATGATGAAGATATTAGAGGCCGATTTTATCAAAATTAATTACAACGAAGTGATTTTTAATTATCATTATCATTATTATTATTCAATTCTAACATAATATCAAGAAATGGTACTCCTTTTTGTAATTTAAATAAAACATAAAGACATAATTGACCGCAATAAGTAGTTCCTGGTTTTTGAATTTGAAATGTATTATAAATTCCATTTTCAAGTAATTCTTTGACTTCATTTGTTGGAGGCAATCCATATGAGTCGAACCAATAGTTCTCAGCCTCCGGGCGGTCAAAATAATAATTATCTCCGTTTATATTTCTTTGTCCCGCAGACCAATGTACTCCCTTTTCATCTGATGTGTGAAGATTTGTTGTGAAATTTATAGATGGCTTATTTTTTAGGAATTGTAATTCGTCTCACATCAATATGTGAAAATTCTTTATTCCCAATTGATCAGCAATTTTCTTTAGATCAAAATTTGTAGTTGTTTGCGTTCCATATAATTTTAAGAACTCGGTAATGCTAGACATTTTATAATAAAAAAAATTTCTTATAGGGACCCCTAGCAGTCAGAGGGGGTATTGATTTAAAACTGTCCCATAATGATGACTTTCCTTACTACTTATTCGATTTTGAAATGATTTAATTTAATCTAAATTAAAAAGGTACATTGTAAGGAATCGGTTTATTAGCAGAGCTAGTGCTTCGCACATCTTTTATCAATAGTAATTCGTCTCTCATCAATATGTGAAAATTCTTTATTCCCAATTGATTTGCGATTTTCTTTAGGTCGAAATTTGTAGTTGCTTGTGTTCCATATAATTTTAAGAACTCATTTATGTTGCTCATTTTTAATGGAATAAAATGTATTGTTTAACAATGTTCCATTTTATTTTTATGAAATCTCATTAAGAAGATATTGATTGTTTTATCTGTATTAAGACAATAGCAACATCTGTTACCACATTTCTCAAACCGCATGATTGTTTTAGGGGATCATACGGGTTGTGCATTCATAACATAGCGTTAATAACATAAAAGCAATCTATTAATTCATTCTCTGCTTTGAGGGAATATTCTGTTGTTATAGCAATCATTCAATACAATACCGCAGTATCGACAGTCGAGACCGACTGTCGAACCAAAACCAGAACTTTTCTGGTTTTGGTTTCCGATCTGGTTTGCATTTTGGTCGATGAAATGATTTACAATGCGTTGCAATTTCCCCATTGTCATTCAAGTACATTTAATCATACCCGTCATGTCATACCCGTATGTTGTCAAGAAAACTTCATTCACCTACAATGCCGCTTTGCTTAGATCACCATTCATAATTTTCACTTACTATTTAAACACACACACACAATTCATAAAACGTGACACATTACAATCTTAGTTTAAATTTTATCATCACAATGGTTGGATCTACTGAAAGATCTGTTCGATTGGAGACAAAGCGGAGAAGAATTCAGAAGTTAACAACGGAAATCATACATCTGCAAGCACGAAGTAAAATATTCTTACACTTGGATATGAGAAGAATTTTTGAATATATCGGAGACTCGCACATCAATTATACAATTGATAAGAAAATATTAAACTTAATTGAACAACGGCAGACAGTAATATTTTCTTTAAATAGAACCTTATCACAAGAACGGGACGAACAAATTATTGAACAAGCAACAATATCATCGAACAACGTCGATACAACAGGGCCGCCAACTTATGAACAAGTTATAAATCAAATTAACGAAGAACAAGCAGCGCAACAGCAAGCAGCGCAACAGCAAGCGGCGCAACAGCAAGCAGCGCAACAACAATAAGTGAAAGTGTTAATGTTACTAGTTAGTACTAGTGAACATCCTTCATCGCTTGTTCATAACATTATTTCTTTTCATATACCTAACTCTATCCTTGTGTTTTCTCTTTATTCATTTTTTCAATGTCCATTTCACTTGTTTTTAATTGAGATAACGAAGGATATATTCTTGCGGTTCCTTCCATTTTCACCCCCGTCGAGGCTTCTTCCATTTCTGAGGTTTCTTCCACTTTTGTTTCATTCATTTTTAAAGAAATATTTTTCACCTAGACTTATTTTAAATATGAATTAGAGGGTTCTTAACCTGGTTTAGACAAAAAAATGATTTAAAATTCATAAATTTAGGAATAATTGGGGTTATTTTAACTACTCCTAAAATTACCAATTTTTTGATGATGTGTCCTGGAACGGTCATGATTTGAGCAAGAGAGAAAATGATCTTAATCACAAATTTGAGATTCTTAACTTTTCTGATTTTACAGTGCCCTGGAACGGTCATGATTTTGGGGTGTAAAATGTCATAATCTCAAATTTGAGATTTTGAAAAATTTGAAAAATTGGATATTTTTAAAAACGCCTAAATTTATGAATTTAGGTCTTCATAACCTGAAAAAATGACCAAAATTCTTAAATTTATAGTCGTTTTTAAAAATACCCAATTTTTCAAAAACTGGTGCTTTTTAAATGGTCTAAATTTATGAATTTAGGTCTTTAAAACCTGAAAGGGTTCAAATTCATGAATTTATGTCGTTTTTAAAAATACCAATTTTTCTGAATTTGTCTTGTCCTGGAACGGTCTTCTTCCCATTACTCACGGGAGCACAGAGATGATACATCACGGAGAGTTGCACATGAGGATGTAGTTATCCTTCAAGTTCAAGTGAAATTGAACACCGTCCATTTGTCCTTGTTTGATAGATTGTTGATGCCATTGAAACAAAACCTATTGATGGAGTTATTTTCAAACCACAAGTTTTGACAGTCAGTGCTGATTTAACTGCAGGCACTGCCCGTGTCAATTAACATTTCCACGATTTCCCCATTCACAGATCCTGTCGTGACCGCATAGGAAACAGAGCTCAGAGATGTATTCAAAGGGTTGAGCATGGAGCTAGTGATGTGCGGTTATAGCCATGGCTACGGTTTACCGCTGTAACCGCGGTTAATGGCCGGTTACTATAAAAAGCACCACGGTTACGGTCGGCTGCGGTTAAAGTTCTCACGGTTGCGGTTAACGTGATCAGCAATTACTGTTAATCACGGCTACATTTTGAATTGGAATATATTTTGTTCTTAATAGTTTTACTTAAGGAATTTTAAATGAGTGACAATTGAATGCTGCCTTAAAGTTTGACAATAAATATACAAGATATTTAACGGAATCTGAATAATGACGGTATCATAATGGTTTAATGAGAATAAACTTTGCAGGTAGGTATGTTGGGTTTATGTATTTGTTTTACGTAAAACTAACAGCTGTTAGATGGCTGCGAAAACAAGCAGACGACTGTAACATGCTATATTTCATAATTGCCTGCAAGTTCTAATCTTAACTATTGCAATGTGTACAATGTACATGTACACTGCACATGCGTGCACACATTATCAAATATATTTCAGTCAACCGTTTTTTTCTCGAAGATGATTAACAATGTTACATCTCCACAGCCAAATCATCTCAATTGGTGCTGACTTGGTCAGGAAAAATAAACACATTTACAAAAAGGGCGCTCAAATTTTCGTAATAACTCAATCTGGGGTAAAAAATTAAAAGTGTAGTCAGAAACACCATGTGTTCTTATTTACAATGCTTTCGTTCACATATGCTCGAAAATTGATATTCATGGTTGGAGGGCATGTCTTACATGGAGATGGCCCATAATACCCCGCTCTCCCCTATTGAACGACCATGACTGTATTCTTACGGCATTTAAATTACCAGTATGATGCATCACAGATTTCAGTCTTAACATTTGGGAAATGGTAAGTCCTCGTTCATAGACTTAACGTATTCGTCTCCTTCGGAGACTCGCACTGGCACATATAATATATGACTTTGACTCGGACTTTCTGTATCGATCCAAAATACCAGTCATCGAGTAACAGTATTTGTCAAAAAAATTAAAGAAAAATCCGAAGAAATGCGCAGAACTCGAATGTATTAAATATTAAAGTCACAAATTTTCGGCCGAAGCTTCAATATTTTAATCCATTCGAGTTCTACGCAATTCTTCGTATTTTTCTTTCCGTTTTTCTGTATCGAGAAAAGTCTGATATTCGTTACTGCTGGCATGTTTGGTTGGTTCCACTATGCTTTGTTGATGACGATCCTTTTCTGTTGTATAATTACAGTAACTCTGAAACTGAGTCATTGGGAATTCAATTCAGGTGTTTTCAATTATCGTAATGAAAAAGAAAGTCAATGAAACTCATATTAGTACTTCAGAACACAGCATTGTCATGAAACAGGACACGGTCGCTGCTGATCGTTGCATAGTGCCTCCTCCTGCATTGTGCGGGAAAGTCGCTCGCTTCGCTGTATCGCTTTGTCAATTACATTTGTCTGCGCGATATGACACTAAACTACAATTTAACATTATTGTATCAACCACGCCAAAAGCCTTCATTGGGAGTGCTTCGCCCAGTCAAGCGACAGATTTTTGAGCGCATGTGCTCCTCTACAAGATCTTTCTCGATTTCGAGTCGCGTCTCCACTGCCAAGAGATCAGAAATTGCTCCTACATCAACTCCAGTCCGCCATCGACTGCTCCGCTGTCTTTCAAGACGTGATCTTTATGCCCAGAATTTACACAAGTGCTTTTGTTTTGGTCTCCTAAATATCAGTTCATTAAATAGTAAAATGGACGACCTGCTTGACGCTATCACTGAGCACAGCCTGGTCATGCTCATGTTAATCGTCGAAACATGATGCTTCCTTGATGAGACGTCTTCGCTTGGATGGCTTTCAAATTGTTGATAAGGCTCGTCTCCGTGATAACTGAAATGGCTGTAAATAACGGTGGCATCGCTGCGGTCTCTAAAAATCGTCTTACTTTCGTACTTGGTTTCGAAACATCATGTAAAGCAGTTGTTGCGCGCGTCACCTCGAACTCTTCATCTTGCTTGGTGATACTCTTATATCGAACTGGAGCTATCATAAATGCGTTCTTTACTGAGCTTTCCAGAATTCTCGTAATGTTCGCATCGCAGGTGATCCCGTAGTGATTGCTGGCGACTTTGATACACATGTGGAGTGCCCTACTGACTCAAATGGTAAAACCTTAATCGAGATATTCGCTTCTTTTGGATTTTGTAACAACATAGATCAGCCGACGCACATCCTCGGTGGTTCCTCAGATCCTATCTTCGCCTAATGTGATAATAAGATTACCGCATTGACCTACTTTTTTAATCCCTGGCATTTCAGATCGCAAACTGGAGCTGGAATTCTCATCTTCAGTATCACCACCTATTTGCAAATATATCAACCATGGATATATCTTGAAATTATTTTCGCTTTATGTTGTCTACATCTATCCTATGATTCACACAGCTGGAATAGCAGGTCATGCGATCAGTTTGTATAGATTTTCAATTTAACGATTGAAGACGCTGTCGACAAGCTTGTACCTATGCTAACTATGCGCATACATCCCAGGAGAGCTAATCCTTGGTTCGATCAAGAGCGCAGGTTGGCAAAGCGCCTATTTCTGAGTACTTAGAGGCAATCAGATATATTCGTGCATTCAACTTGTGAGATTCAAATGCCTACAGTACAGTATCCTCATATATGTCGCAGCTAAAAATGTCATTCGATGAGGTGGCTTCGATAATTTAATACTGAATGAATAGCACAGAATTTACATTGTAGATGAATGCTATTAAGTATTTGTTCCGGCCAAAATTTAATCAATTAAACAACTAATTCTATTGTCTTCAATTGTGCACCAGTGTTATTCAAAATGGAAGATGTTCCAGGTGTTCTTGAAATTTACTCTCCCTTGAGATCGTGATCAAGCAACGTTATCGTGTTAGCAATGTTTATTCGACCAATTTCGGATAGGAGTGGAACAGCCATTCTTGTCCATCAGGAATAGAAGCCACTAAAAAAATGCAAAATTCAAATGGCACAAGTACTAAGATGCTTTGCAAGATATCATGATTGCAAGCATTTGATATAACATAAAACCTTATATCAATTAGCAGCCATGCAGGTCACAGAGACAGGAAATATAGGGTCAAATACACATGTTGGATAGTCGCTCATCAATTAGCTTATGAATTTAACTTTTCCTTTAGTGTTCATTTTCATCTTCGATTTTATACAGTGTGGAGAATTGCACTTAATGCTCTTGATGACCATGTATGCGATGAACTAATATAAATTTATTTTCATTATTATATCTGATGGATCGGTATACATTTATTCTCTCCTTAAGAGAAAAATAAAAATTATAAAAACGTATAAAAATATAATTTTCAAATTCAAATAAGTGTTGATCTTGCTGTAACTCTCCTATCCTATATATTGGGGAAGCAGTGAGGTCTCTTACGGAAAAGAATAAATGGACATATCTATCGCACGCACACGGCTGCTAATGGATGTAAAGATGCCTAGCTGTTTATTGCCAATGATTGTAGTCCTGATATCACAAGTCTCTCAATGCTTGTGCTACTTGAACTGTTTATATTTTTGTATGTCTTTCAATTTCTGATGAAGGATTAGTGACCACTTTCCACTTTTACCAAACTGGTGGAATCTATTGATTACAACATTCGCAGATAGGCTTTATCACTAGCATCGTCAATCGATCAGTCGCTCAGTGTGATCAAACTCAGTATGTAAGTCTGACATGTAGGGTAATTTCCAGTTAGTGATTGGTTCAGGAAAAGCTTTATTATTGCAAGTATGAATCTTTTTAACAATTAATTTCAGAGATTAGGTTTCTCATCAATAAATAACTTTAAATTTAAACGCACTGCAACTTCAAATTCCGAGAGCACCTTCATTTAATTAAAGTAATGAACGAATTGCTTTTCAATAATTCTTATTGTTAAATAAAAACTTTTATGTACTTCAAAATATGTAGCACTTTATGTCAAAAGGTATGTACAATGCATGGAATAATTTACTGTCACAACAAATCGAGATACCCGGAGGATCTGTTAGTCATCCTAATGCATTGATCCTTAATGCTTTTAACGCCTTTTTTGAAGCATAGGGCACTGGTGTAATGCAAAGTCAAGTATGAATTAACAATTCACTTCAATAAACGACGGATGTACATTTCCAAAAGGAAAACATTCAGTCGTTTAAAACAGTTTTATGACAGTTCCATCAATATACAAGAACAAGCATACAAGTGTCATGCATATCTCACAAGTATCCACCAGTCTTCAAAAGCATTGAAAGAAACATCTAAATTAATACTTGATAATAACCATAAATGACGATAATTCGGCCTAGTTTCATTCAATAACTCAGTTATTTCCTTTTCTTTGTATTCCATGCCTTCAATAATTGCCAACCAAAGAATATTGAAAATCCATGCATCTGAATGCAAATGGTAAAAAAAATGTACCACAGGACAACCATTGGAAACCCCTGAAATGTATACTTTGCTTTTCTGGTATAATAATACTCAAGAAGATCAAATCCCTTAGCGAAAGCCCCATATATTACTGGACCAAAGCCGAAAATGAGATGACCCAGCATTGATAACCGAATCAAGGCGATGCGATTTTTAGGCAACGAGAAAATTGCGAAGACAGCTGGGAGGACACTAGAAAGCCACGCGTACTCCCACAGTTCTGCTGGTGGGAGGACTATCTGAAAAAAGAAACATTTCATGAAGAGCAAGTTCAAAGTGCATGTAGAATCGCATGTCATAAATTCGCATCATCAGTAGCTCGCCTACGTTGATGAAATTTTGCTACTCCCTAGTCCTTTACAAAATAAGCATGTATGTGCATCCAGGGCATTTTTAAGACGACACTTCATAAGGAGGGTTCAAGTTATTATTAGGCGTTTGAACTTCAACACAGATTGCTTGCTTGTTTGACTGAAATATACAGAACTCTTGATATGTGTGCAATACCATCTAGCCAACTCTACGTTTATATAGAACCAGTAAAGTTTCATGATGATTTAATTGATCTACCGGTACATGTCAACCAATATTGATAACTACTCGACTGGCATCATACACCAAAAGAGCAGTGGAGGACGCAGTTAATCGATTCCGCTCGATTAATCGTGCGACGGAATCAACAGCGCGATTACCCAATTACCAGGAATCGCGATTCTTTTGCAAGGAAACTTCTCAACGAAATTTGCTTGATGAGGAAAAAATGTCTATTTTCTCATTCACTCAACGTTCGAGATAATTGCACTGAACAAAAATTTGACACATACGTAGATACACCTATTCGTGGGTTCTCGTACCTAAGATCATGTATGGCTAGGAAAAGACAGAAGTTGTGGGAATTCCCACACATCGCCATATAATGCTCATGTAGTAGGCCTGTAGCAGGATTTATAAGAGTCATGCATGTTGTAAAGTTGGTGGTCTCCGTGGCACAGTGGTTGGCTTAGCGATCTTTCGATACAGAGGTCGAGCCCCGAAACTGTCATTGGAAATCGTCAAAAGGAATAAAAGATAAAAACACAACTCTCCAGATTAAATTCTTACTCTGTCAGCACCGCCAAAAGCCCCAAGGAAGGGGCTTTTGCGACGTTAAACTATCAGTAATTCATGCATGTTTTTAAGTATGCATATGAGACAGTTCTCCTGAGCGGCGTTTGCTTGTTAAATTCATCGAAAATCTCTTGACCGCATTCTTCTAAGTCAGTGCTCTTCAACCTTTTCGTGGGACATCCGCACCTTTTAAAATAACTTTGAAATCATCCGCACCAAATTATCAAGACCATTAAAACAGTGGCAATTTTTTTTCTTTATTAGTATCATTTAATAATACGCTAACAGTGCGAAAGCAATGGTATCTTTTTATCAAGTTAGTCACTTATTAAACTTGAAACGCAAAGAAAACAAAATCAGAGACTATAACAAAACAAGAGCATGTACATGAGGCATTCAAGCACACCTGTAACAAGGAATTACAGTTTTAGTTGTGATTCAAGATAATGGAATTATAGTGAATGTGATTTATCACAGGCAATGCTAACAAACAATGAAGAACCTAAGGGTATTTCAAGGTAATCTGAACGAAAAATGTATGATTAGTCGCAGTGGGAGTTACCGTAATGATTTTTTTCAACCACAATCGATTGATCAACAATTGCAGCTGAATAGTGATACAAAACAATCTTAGAATACAACAAAAATACATTCCATATTCCATCATTTCAGTCGGTAAATAACTCATGTCTTTTCATATCATAGAGTATTAATTAATTAAAAATTTATACACCATGTGAATTCTATCTTAAAATCATTATCAACTGTTGGCAGGAAAAATAATGTTTACCTGAAACCCCATGTTATATAATTTCCTTATTATGGTAGCCTATCAGGAATGTTGCTATTTCGGCAGTAGCCGAACAATGGAATAAAGTTTGGGAAATTGATCGCAAATTGATGTCTCACAATTCGAAGGGATTGAAAATCAGACCCTACTTTAGGTGGGATCTTTCCCATTATCCCTCAGCCAATATCAAAGTTAGCCTTTTTTCTCGGGCAACGAATCCGCATAAGATAATTTCAAACATCTTATCTCAAATGTCTCACATAGTTTCTCATTCTAAAAAGACCAGGAACTTGCGCACCTTTCCTCAGTGAACCTTTGACAAATGATAAAGATTCGTGAGGGTTATCCAGACACTTAATCAGACTAATTGTTGACCGCCTTCAACGAAACTGGTACTCTAACAACTCGAAATGCTGCATAGACCGCTAAAACGTGTATGAAATAGACTAACTTTGGTATTGATGGGGGATGATAGGAAATGCCCCTTACGGTTTCAGCACTGAATTGTTAAATCAAGCGAGTATTGGAAGCACTAGACTGGAAGATTCGATTTCATGATAGTTGGCGTGATCACATCAGAAGATCTTACTATATTAGTGGCTCGACTAATCTTGAATGCTCCTTGCAAGCTCAGAGATCGTCTGAAGTCTCACTAAGCAGACAGCTCCTTTTATTCGTCTTGATATCAACCGGTACACTAAATCCCCTTTCGGCCAAGTAGGTTGTTGGATTTTGGACGAGCACATGTGTCGCTTGAACAGCGAGGTCGTCATAAGGTTCTTCGAAGGCTTTCATCCAAGATTCGACGTGCTTTCCTATGGTCAAAAATGTCTCCTGTTCTAAATCATTTTGTAACTCTTCGCCCAAAATTCCTGGAGGCGGTTGCTCGCCGAAAGGATGCAAAATCCATAGTTTTGACTGCAGTTCATTTGCTTGTTGAGTTGGAAAATATGCCTAAAAATTTTGTTGCAGTGTGTTGAAGTGGGAACTGGCTCAAGTTGTAATATGGCTCTCCAACTATTTCTCTTCTTCTTACCATTCGCAGGTTGACATAAAGGTCTGCAGTGGTGGCATACGGGAGAGGTTTCTATTTCTGGTGTCGTCAATGAGACGACGAACAAGTTGCTTGAAAGATGTAATTTTCGAGGTTGCTACAAATATGTCAATGGCTTCTCCTGGAAGCGTAGGCTTCCGGTACTTGTGGACTATATCTCCCACCCGCCCCGACCCACGTTTCCAAATTTGTATAAAATCCGTAGGAATGGATCAATCGTCACAAAACTTTAGGCACACGTGAGGATATTTTCTACCCACACACCAACATCTGAGTAAATCGGACAAGTACTTTTTGAATTAATGACGATAACTTGAAGTGCAGCGATCTCAACAGCTTGATCTGACCTCATCGTCTGAACAGAAAGCAGTAGGTCAACAAAGTCATTCCCCGACAACTTGTGAAGTGATGACGACGAGGCCACATTCCAAGGTAGTGATCGTGGGAAGATTTCAAATAGCAGCGGATGAGACGAAGAAGGAGAGACAACAATGCACATACGAGTAGCAACAGGGTGTCCGCGGCATTTCGATGTCCAAATTCCTGATTTTTTCCGACTTTTCCCGATCAAATATGTGCTTTTTAGATGCTAGTATCAAGTGATTGATAATCATGCATCTGCCAGACAAGGGTATGTTGTCTATTGAGACTAAACAACGTATGAAACTTTTGATTAATTATTAAATCATTCATCTCATGGTCGCATAACCTATCTTACACATTTTCCTCGTGATCCTCAAACCTAAAATTTTGCAGTTTTTCCTACTTTTCGATCGTACATTTCTTTGAAACCAATACATTTCTCAATAAAGCCTTTTTTCCCTTATTAAAAACAGTCATTCTGAAAATTTCTGTAATTATCTGACTGCTGTTCAGTCCGACCTCGACCTCGATTAAAATCTGCTTAACCGACCTCAACCTCATCCGCACAGGCAGTGTATCGATGCACGGTATGCCTATGCCATAATTTGCATCTGCGAATAAGTATTGTTTCTATGAAATCGATTGCAAATTCACGAAAATGAATATCGGGTGCGCATGGACAAAGGAAAAACTCGTTGTCAGCGAGCGAAATTGAAGGCTAGGAGCTTAAACGTAGATGACGAAATAGAATGCGCAGAGCAGCTTGATGGGTAAACTGAGCAGCCCTCGCTAACAAAATTGAATGCAAATGTAATGTCTCGAGAAGCCATCCGCGCAAGCAGTAGGCTAATCGATGCAGGGCAGCATAAATGAATGTCTAAACGCAAACCTATGATATACTAGGAAATTGTATCCATGAACACCTACGGACTCGTACTTTTGGGAACATATTCGTTGTTCCTAGAAACTATTTACTAAACAATGGATTGACAATTTGTTTCATGGAAAATGTTTACGAAAGGAAAGTTTCTGCTG
The DNA here is from genome assembly GCA_907163375.1 of Prostheceraeus crozeri. Lineage (NCBI taxonomy): Eukaryota > Metazoa > Platyhelminthes > Polycladida > Euryleptidae > Prostheceraeus > Prostheceraeus crozeri. The sequence goes on from CAJQUW010003232.1 coordinate 456,298, forward strand.
CTAGGAACCTGTTTCTATCCTCGTCTAAGCTTTATGAACATACAGCATTCTTGATCGTGCTAAAATATATCGTATAATTGTGACTGATTTTAATAGAGGTGTGCCGATTAGTAATTTTGATAATCGGCCGATTTCCGATTAATCGGTGGAAGGTAGTCGATTATTTCTTTTAGATTCATCTAAAATCGACGTTTTCCATATGCTGAAAGTACGGATTTAGATTAAGGAAACTTAATAACTATCCTCTCAACAGGCAAAGTGTCTCAAACCTTCAGAGAGGCTCTCATAGTTGTCATTTACAAAAAGAACAGCAGACTGGACTGCAGCAATTATCGCACTATAAGCCTTTTAAGTCATGTACACATGTTGTTCATGAAAGTCATGCCCCGCGTCTTTAACATAAAATCGCATTTTTAGCAATGGAAATTATCTGTGCAAACGTCATAAAGTTCACCCAAGGAAGGATGATCACGATAAGCAAATTCGTTTTCCTTAATGTAACAATTGACTCAACATTCCAGCACGATAAAAAATCCATGGGCATGCATGCTCTAGAAAAAATATGATGACCAACCCAATAGGAGAGCGCATTTAAAAGCGTCAGTTTAAGTAACTAAGAAAGAAAGACACTCAAAAGAAGCGAAGATTTCAACCTCGTTGCCAGTTTACTCGGCCCATTCTCAACCCTGTTTTTTCACACGCATTGGTCTAATTTTTATAGTCCAGGTTCACTGTATCAGACATTCAATCATAGAGACGAATTTTCTATAGCGAATTATTCATTGACAACAAGTGTGCTGGTTGTGCCAACAACTATGCCAGTTTTGAAGGCTTAGAATTCTCTCTTTGTCAAATGAATGCTATGACCATGCTATGACGTGCAAATGTTCCCATTAGATATGAGAATGACGCAGTGATCATAGAGCTTGTAGAAATCTTGTATTGCCAACAACTGTGCCGGTTGAGACAACAACTATGGCAAAAGGTATAGCAAAGTGCACCAAGTAGTAGGCAAAACAGGTCCTGAATGTTACATGAAAAAAGCTTTGTGATACTAGTCTAGTCCTACATAGAGTTGAATAATTTTGAATTTTAATCAATTGCTTTTGATTAGATTCTAGTAGTCTACTTGTTACTCGTAGAAGTGAGTGGTGGTGACCAAAATATACAACAAGTTTTTTTCATGTGATTACATAAGCTTTTCATTCCAAGCAAAATCACATCGATAATTAGCATCATTAAAATGATAGAGACGCACATGAACCGATTCCACTTTCTAACCAATGATGGCATGAAAGGACAGAAGTCACCCCTGTTATCATGCATCCAAAACTATTTTCACACATCTGCGTGGCGTGCAATAGGATGGAACTGCGGCCATCCTTTTCATACATTTTCCCACACTTCTATCGCTCTGGTTTTCATATGTCTCACAACGAACCAAAATTTTGACGCGTTCTCACATGCGAATTATTCCTGAGATATATGTACATCATGATCAGTTGGTACTCCGCATCATGAGTAGTTAACAGTCATGCTATTTATTTCATAGACTTCATACTAATATGGGTAGCTACCAAATGTCTCCTCACACATGTAGGATGAAAGACCAAATCAACCACGAAAAATGCGATGGCGATCATTTTTTCTACTAAAATAAGTAGAATAAAGTCATAAGTTTATTGGCTCAAAAGAAACAAAAGCTGAATCTAAAAAACGTACACGGCATTATCCGTCAATCGCCGTCTATTGGTCAATGTGTAACGGATTACAGGTGGTGTAGATATAATTAATAATATAATAAGTAATAATAAATTGTAAATATATGTAGGCCTACTTTCTTTCTTGTAAGTGGTGTAGTAGCAATACATCGTTGCACTTACCTTACGAAGTGCTGTTGGTGGAAGAATTCCCATTAATGGTAAGAGCTCCTTCATCAATCGTCCCAACATCAAGATTAATACCGCAAAATGCAAGAAGGAAATGAGTTTTATTCTTGCTTTTATCAAGACACTGCAAAGGGAATTACAAATTACTTTGACGATTACAGGCAGAAGGCATTTTAATGCTCAAGTTTTTTCAATACTGAATTAACTGCTGAATGTCAGTAGTTCAGATCCTCCAAAAGGTTGTGGCATCCTCCAAGATGATGTAATTCTCGGCTCTCAGAAAAATCAAGCACCACGAAAACTTTCGAGCATAAGTTGTTGTATGGTAAAACATAGTTCCACCGTCTAAGAAATCTTGTTTACGCGTGTCCTTTCTAGTAGGGTTGGTGGTTTTCAGGGCTGACACTCTTATCAAAAATAAAAACCGGAAAGTTAAATCGGAATGGGCCCCCCTAGAATACGTAGTCGTGGGCCCCCTCAAAGTAAGAAACTTACGATTATTCGATATCACACAACCTGGTAAGTTTTGAAACCACTAAAGCAGAAGTTGGGTATCTTCTAATAAAGATGATTCTGAATCGTCACAGTTAGCAAGTAAATGTATTAAATTATTACTGATGCCTATTCAATCATCAGTTTCATCAAGGCACACTAGAATACATGACTAGAGCAGCTACTACTTTCAGGAGAACCGTTTTCGAAGGTTAGACAGAGTGTATTACAAAGATCCCTCTACCCTCCCCTCAATGCAAAATCAGCATGAAGTTATTGAACGATTGACGATTTCAGCTCGATATAAAGACTGCATATTATCGAACAATCTACATGTAGGCCTATGGATGATTTTACTTAACTGTTTGAAAGACAACTTTCTTCATTTCGATCAAAATTTTTACTTTCAAATTTATAATGCACTATTCTCGTGCAACTTTGCCATTTTCTATTAATCGTGCCATGACGTCACACGGTGCAAGATCCCGTCTTTGTTGTGAAGAATTTTCATGATACCATTAGGAAATTGCTGTTCAGGTGTTATACGTTTGGAAGACCGCTTCAGCAGAGCGGTCTGGTCACAGCAAATATCTTCATACAAATCCATGGTCAGCGCGGTCTAAATGCTTGGGCAAGCCATTTTCTTTGAGAGAGCCATCATTCTTTCGAGAAATCGAGAATGTGTGGTAAAATCTTCCTTTCTATGCTGCATAAAATATACCGAATGTCATGAAGGATAGGAATATCTTCATGCAGGATGGAATGCCAGCGCACTACTGCAGACCCATCGTAAATTATTTAAACAGCAATTCTCCTAAATCCAGGGATGAGAACTGAGAACGCGGTGTCAGAAAAAAATCCGGAAGATATCTTCTAGGGGCCCAGACGCTACCTTTTCTGGGGCCCATTTTCAGTTTTGATATGATTACAAGTAATCCAAAGATTCAATTTTAAATAGTTATGAATCTTTATGCGCCTACACAATATATACCATATGCTGCGACTAAAAATACATTGATTATTAATGCATTAAGGTCATAGATAATAATTAATTAGAGCTCAACCGCTTTGAGGCAAAGTATCGTAGACAAAACCTCCAGCCTTTTATGAGTGTAACTAGTAGAGTTTGATGTTTTTAAAGCGCCGCAGGCGAAACCTCCACCCTTTTGGAGTACAACTAGTAAAATTATGATGTTTTATAAAGCGCCGCAGGCAAAACCTCCAGGCTTTTGGGATTATTCTCTAATATTTAGGTAGATGAATAGAATGAATGTCCAGTATATCCCTCTTTTAGAGTTTCTCAAAATTAGGGTACTTTGAAAAATTCCCACCATCAATAAAAAAACATTCCAGGTAAACATTTTCGAACAACGAATTATCAGAGAGTCTATAAAGTATCTGATCAATTCACTGGCCTTCTTCACCGTCATATCAAATGTAATGTACTTATCAATTTGCTCCTGCGCAATCCTCGTGTACCCACGATCCACATTGAGTGCATTGTATGCAGTCAACCTGAAGACGACATCGTAGGTCATCACTATACTCCCCATCACAGAACTAACAGAAGTTACTTGGGTCACTTGTTTATGTTTGAGGCTGTGTATCCATTACAACAGGTTCAGTTGGATTGGAGATATTTCGAGACTTTGTTTTCTTCATAGGCCTTTTTTCTTTACCTTTGTTTTAGGAGTGGATTCTTTTTTTCTTCTGTGATTGTTGAACTTCGGAAACATAGTTCAGGGGAGGGCCGCTCCATTTGGATCTGTGACACATTTTGATATTCAAGATTTGTCACATTTTGTCACGCATCGATGAGCGTTGATGTCACGTTTTGTCACATGCCCATTGACATAAATGTCACATTTCGTCACATGCTGATGGAAACATATGTACAAAATTTGACACATGATGTCCAGGAAATTGGCAGCTTTCGAAATTGCCATTTTTGCTGCCCTATCGATGAATGTATATCAAGCGACGCTATAATGGGACAAGATAGAGAAACCTTTAATTTATTATTACTACTCTTTGTCATATAAGGAGTTTCATAGAAATTGCCATTTAAGATATCTAACAGTTGCCCCGAGATTTGTGTCAACAGCGAAACAAACCATGGGTAAGACTTTAACACCTTTATTTTTGCTTTAAGTGAAAAATTACACACAAACGTTGTAGTCTTATTGCAACTATGATTATTTTTAATGTCTTGAATTCATTTTGATGATAAACAATAAGCACGCATTCGGAATAAATTCAACAAAATGAATTCACAGACAATATAAATTCGCACAAAAAGAGCACTTTTACTCGTAATTCTGTTTTCAGTGAAGAAATATCACACCGAGTTTTGTTACAATTGCTATTTTCCTTGGATTGTGTGCATTATCGGAACTAGAACTTCGCAAGGAATACTGCAATCTGGAAATGACAATCGAAAAACGCATGACCACATGGAATGAATGTTGCAATTGGGCCATCAAGCTCAAAGTCAACTTTAAACAAGCGAACTAGTAGCATCACGATTTACCAGGCGGAAGTGCAAGTCACCAATGGGAGCACAGAGAAGCATATCTATCTTACATATTCCGAGTACAAATCAAAGTCAAAGAATAAAGTTGTCGTTATTTCACTCAGACGAAGTTGATGCTCCTCTGTGAGTTTAAACCTCATTATACGATGTCACACCACCGAAAAACATTACTTCTGTCAAATTATTTTCTGGTTATGTAAATTTGTCACACCAACAATGAAAAATACACATTGTCACATTTTATTTTGAGATGAAAAATGTCACATATTGTCACATCGGCCCACCCCTGATAGTTGGAGGCCGTCAAGACACCGGATATGTTTGGTCTCTCAGCTGCAATTAATCCTTGTCGCTCACACGATGAGGTTTATTAAGCTGGAGAGACATAACGCTTAGAGTGTTCCAAATTACCCGTCATACATATCTTATTTTAAAAGCTATAAAAATATTCAACAAAATTCTTAAATTGAAGAAGTGAAATATTGTAAGCATAGCACAAGACCCCAGCTTCCATATCCAATGCATTTAAATTCATGAGAAAACTTGATTGATGATGTTATAATAGCTTTACTGAAATCTAAATTTTACATCAGCCTTATTTTTGACCAACAAAAGTTCGTATATCACTTGCGTTTTAGCCACACAAGCGGAAGTATGCAGCCGATTTCGCTTAAATTTTGTGTTTGCAGCTAATGATCACATCAATAAATGTCCACCTTCATTATTCCAAAATATTTGCAGGAAATATCTTTTTTCGAAGATATTCGTTAAGTGTCACATATTGCCCGCCGTCCCATCCGTACCTATCCTACTAGAATTTTTATATTTTCAAAACCCTACAGGCGAAACCTCCAGCATTTTGAGAGTATAACTAGTAGAATTTTGATGTATTTAATGCTCTGCAGGCGAAACTTCCTGGAATGTATAAAGCATTTTCTCGGCAATACATTATCAAACAGGAATTAGCCTACAACTTTTCTCAGTTCCATGCTATTTCAAAATCTCATGATGACGGAGGTTTTTTGTGAATCAAAATTTCTTGGCGTTCATTATGAGTTTCACATTGTATGAGTAATAATATAGACTCATTAGAACAAATGGAATTGTTTTGCCATAGAATCGACTTGGCCAATCACCATGAAATTGTACATGGAGCCTACAAGTGAATATGTGTACTTTCTCCTTACAATCTATTTCATTTGAATTGGAAGGATAGTTTCAGAATTAGAGAGAATTTTTGAATGTACAGGTATGCAGAATTTCTACAAGAAACACAAAATCGACACGAAAAGAAATCCGCATCACTTCTGCAATTGTTTGCGAGATTTCAATTTTTGCTGGTGTCTTCGCCTAAATTTAGCCGCTTTTGCAACAAGTGATCGTACAAAATATTCTTTCGTCACTCCCTTGTGTTCCCGAAGCTTTTTAATAGATTTTTCTTTCATATTTTTCTGACACGCTTCTTGAAAGACATGTTTTGGAGAGCATCAAAGCGATCACAGGGATGGTCCGCAACTTCAGGGCTTGTGTCACATTTTGTCACATACCAAAATTCAATTTTGACATGTGCAAATACATCCTAGGCGCGCAATGCAGTTCCACAGCGCAAGCCTATTCCTTTATTTCTTTATCTCTGGCATTTGGTACCTGGAGCTTAAAATACAGACATCAATCGACTCATTCTACGGTCTAAATGCTACAGCGACGGAAAAGCTCTTTTCACTTAACCTCTGTACTGAATTTCATATCATTAAGATTAGTACCTGCGTATTGTGTACATCAAAGGTAGTACACAATCCCATCCCAACTAGTGTACATGATCAAAAGGCTGATATCAACAGTAGAGTAATTCACAACGCATCTATATTTACAAAAATTGGAATAACAAAAAAATCCAAGGGAGCATCTACAAGTGTATGTCGTCTTTTCTAATTTGATTGTACTTATTTGGACACAATGTAAAAGCAAAAAAATAACAACTTTACAAACAAATTGCATCACTGACATAATATGCAAAGAGAAGACAGTATTACATATAGAAAAAATGATCAAAAAATGTAATCAAGAATGAATTAATTATCCATATCTTGAAAATGTCTCCGCTACTCAAAATACATGCATTATTTGGAAAGAGCGAGGATATTAGTGACTCGTATGGGTTTTAATACATATCCTCCTAAATTCTAGCGAATCACAAAAAACATTCTCCAACTTAAAATTCCTCAACACTCAGAAACCCAACCTACCGACTTCGATGTTTAGATGCCGAAAGATTGAAACTACTAATTTATGTACAAAGAAATATTCCTTTGATGAATTAAGTGTCAAGGACAATGGCAGAAATCAATTACAGTGATTCGGTTCAATAGTCAACAGATCGATAGCAGTACTTCCTAGCTCTTTCTAAACATATGTGTAGATTCATAACAGATTGATTGTGTACGAATGTGTATCGTAAAGCGTTCTAGAAACGTGTTCATCTTTGGAAAACAAGCAAACAAAATTTCAATACTATAAAAATTTTAAAATCAATTACTCTCGACATTGGAGAAACAAGAAGAAGAAAATGTTACGGTCATCTTTATCATCCGTACGATGATGATCACTATCAGCATATCATTATCACTAGACCAATCATCATTGCGAGCAAACTAAGGATTCTTTTTCTTTTTCTTCTTAGCTTGATATTCCTCCTCCACTTCTTTCTTTCTTTTCTCTCCTTTTTGTGCAAGTTCATGGCTACGCTCCAACAGAGCGTTGGCAGCACTGACTTTGCTGAAGTCTTTTGATTGCATTGCCTGTTTCAACAATTCCATGCCTTCTCTTTTCAGATGTTTCCCCTCGGCAATATTTACCTTTGCTTCCTCTGATTTTTTCCTAAGGGCTTCATTTTCATTATCATCTCCATTGTCTTCTTTTTGTTGTTGAATTTGTGCTTCAGTCCTTATACGCTTCTCATCGGCAATCCTAGTGATGTAGCGAGCTCGAGCTCCATTGACAGCCTTCATAACACGGTTGGTCATAGGCAATTTTTCTGGCCTTCTATCGTATGTTGCCATATACGATGAAGTTGCTTTGTAACCGTTCAACGTTGCATCGTTCATTCTGGTCCTCTGAGAAGTGAGTATCAACTTGTTTTCACTGAAGGACCTTTCAACGTCCGCATTTCCATGACTGAAAGTGAGGGTTATTTTTATAAAGAGTGCGATATTTGGATACTTCTGAAATCCGGCTGCATTTTTTAAATGGAAAATTGCTCCAGAAGTCATCGATGCGCTCATGGAGTTCTTCATCCACATCGTCGTCCGATATTTCAGGATCACTTTCCTCCTGCTGCTCAGACGAGGAATCCATTGGCGGCAATGTCGAAAAAGCTTCCACTCATCGATCAGCCTGTCAATATTTTTTTGAGGGAAAAGCTTGATCGAGACAGCTAATCTTCTTAATGCCTCGACAGATGCAGCCTCTGTTCTCGAATTAGGACGTAAGACTCGGAGGTCACGGAGAATGCTATTTTTTAGCGGCAGCGTCTTCAAAAGAGACGCAATGGCGTTTTCGTAGAAGAGCCTAGCTCGATTCAGAAACTCGATGTGATCACGCTGTGATATTTCGCGGTTGTTCAGCTTCGTCGTCAATGTTGTCAAAGCTTCATTTCCGATTTCGGGAATACGCACTTGGTTGGATGATTGACGATAATCAATGTTGTAAAGGTCCGCACCATATTTCCCATCAACAATCTCGGGTTTCACAATGCGAAGAAGAAGGGTGGTGACGAGGGTTGATAATTCCTCATAAAGTATATGAATCAATGGTGCTTCCGACTGGAAGAGCCGCGTCACTTTTGTAAAAATCACGATCACCGATTTCAAAAACTGCATTTCAATGAGGAGAAGGTTGTTGTTCACAATTCTAATCAGTCTTCTGATTCTTTCATTATTTTCTCGGTCATTTTGAGAAGGACACTTCGATTTCAGGAAATAATACTTGATTGCATCATATTGCTCTTCCAGACGAACAGTGACTTCCTGCAAGGTAAGCCATCGACTCTCGACATGGCGGAGAAAAACGTGTTTCTTGATGCCAAGCTTTGTCTGCACACTTTCAAAATCCTCTCGTCTAACAGGTGATGCCTTGAAATAACAGAACAGCTCAATCCCAAGACGTTCAACGTCATCCCCAAATGTTTCGTAAGCTTGAGAAAATGAGTTGTGCACTTTGTGAATGTTACAATGACCGATATCTACAAGATTCGGGTTTATCTCATCTTTCGCTTGCTTGGTCAATGACTTAATGACATTTGGACCGTCACTCGATATTTGCAGAAGCTTTGACGTATACAATGGCGTCGCCACTTCGGAGATTTTCGAGCATAGCGTATGAGCTTGAGCCCTTCCAAGAGTAATGGAGCTCAGATGACAAACGACAATACGTTCACGATTTTCGGAGTAGTACCTTACGAGGATTTCTAATTGTCGCCAGTGCTTTGCTGTCGTTGTTTCATCGATTTCCAATGTATATGCTGGACCACTGTTTCGCATTTCATTAGCAGTTACCTCATGAAAATGTGGCCCTAGACCGTCTGAGAGAATTCTGCTCGTTTTACTCCTTCTACATGAAAAAGAAGCTGCAATTTGGGAATCTGGGAACATAGCACCAAAAACAGGGGTCACTGTGTCAGAAATCTTTACAGGAAGGTGAGTAACAGCAACGGTTGTGCACCACATAGCCTCTTCAGCGGTGACTTTGTCGAAAAAGGAAAGTTCTGACTTAGCTGTGGAACTTGTGGAGGTGATGCCTCTCGAAAAACAACTCTCAATTGTAACTTGCTTTGAACGTAGCGGTTTCAATTGCGAATTGGCATCGCGGCTCTCATTAGCTGAAGTGATATGACTCTTTTTCCTAGAATGTCGAATCAATGCGTCCCGTCCTTTGACAGATATTTCTTCCTCACATAGAACACAATATGCAGGATGTTCATCAGTCTTGCTCTTCGTACACCAAGAATTCAATGTATCGCCAATTTGTCACATTTTGTCACGTTTTTTCGAGATTCCTAAATTGTCACATTTTGTCACATCGGACCATCCCTGCGATCAGAACTCAATTCATAGTAGACTCCGTAATTACGTATTACAACTTTCTCGTCAAGCATTGCCACCTAAATTTACGTCTTATTTCAAAACCTTAATTACTTGCGTTTCGTCCTGTTTCTTCAGGATTGACGAAACGATCACTGACTTCCTTATAGAAGAATCTTCTGCTCAAGAATCAAGCGGATTTTTAGAAAGCATCAGCTTTGAATTTGATCACACTCAAAAATTGCAGGGTCATTGAGGTCCTCTAGGCTCTAACAATCTGCATAGCCCAGTTCACAATTTTACAGAGCCCTACATAATCCAAAAAGGCGCACATGCTCTTATCTTTCACGGTGCCAGTCTCAATACTATAAGCCCCTTACCATCTCAAACGGCCTCCTCACGATCTTCAACGGTCCTGTTCACAATCTCAAAAGGACATCCTCACTATCTTAAAGGGGCCCCTTCACAATCTCAAAAGGACCCCCATGATCTTGAAGGGGCCCCTTCGCAGTCTCAAAAGGCCCCTCACGATCTTCAGGGGCCCCTCGTAGTCTCAAAAGGGCCCTTTTCAAAATTTAAATTGTTCAAAATCCAAGTTATTTGTTCCCTGACATAAGATATTCTCACTACTTAGTTTATTCTAAAAAAACCGGAAGAGTGGCAGCCCTGGGTTTTACTTCGTGCCTCCAATTTGATTTCAAACTGTCGCCATTGTAAAATTCTGACTACTTGAAAGATTGCAATGATTACAACAACAAACATGCGGACTAAAGGTGCTTATAGATATGTCAATTCGAAACAAAGATTAGTCAAATAATTACTGAAGTCAATGTCATGCTCGAGTCATCATCATTAGCTTTACACATAAAGAAACAGTGCTATGCCTCATTAAGTTCTGAAAGTAGAAGCAATAAATCAGATCAAGTTCAATATCTGGAAAGTTTCTATCTTTATTTAATTGAACAAACAGCACTATCAATACTTCAAGTTAGGAAGACGCAACAGTTATAACACTGTATGAGAGTCATCAAGAATTGAATTTGCGAAGTGCTTTCACTTTTTACCCCATTTAATTTATGCAGAAATATCGCGATTTATGCAGTATATTTGTCATAATTGCCAGTATATATATATATATATCAAGTATATTTGTTAGAAAGGGGTATGTCAACTAAAGTCATGCGAAATGGATCATATTACGAGTAAAGGATCCTTATTAAGGTTTTCCATCAATATGGCAATTATTTTATACAGTAATAGAATGTACACAGAAGGTTTCATCATATAATCATTGTGGTTTTCTTCAGAACTCGTAATTATGTTAATAATATTGCTTACTAGGATGCATTTTTGTAAAGGAAGATAATGCTCATAATTAAGCTATATTATTGAATCAAAATTGACATTTTATTAGATGGGTATTGTTGCAAACGTTAATTTTGTATGTAAAAGTGTCAACTTGTACATTTTCTATCAATGAAAATGATATTGCTCAATTATGCAGCCCTATAGTGATAAGATGGTAAATATTTCAAAAATGGAATTTTTCCGGCAATAGACGGCTTCCAAAGAGAATATTATGTAGTGAGTGATTTACATTCGAGTGGGTTCTTTACAGACCCTTTCCGTCAAGCTTTTGACTGTAAGTGGGCCTATTCCAGAGATCAAAACTGCCTGTCATGAGACACATATTAGGTACTTTTTCAATCAAAACTTTACAGTGTAAACATACATCAAAATTATAAATCTAAATTATGAAAACCGACGATTATCATATAGGTTAAATATTTGAAAAGATTCCGTAAAAAACTCACTATGCAGCCTGCTTCAAAGGCCAATTATCAAGATCATGCACCTGAAATATGCAGCTTCAATATCCAAGCTTTCAATTGAGTTGGAGATAGCCAATATTAAAAAATATTGACTTTATTTTCGTCTTCGTTATTTTGTAATAAATAACGAAAATGTCTTTCAATATTGGCTCTTTCCAATTCAATTCAAAACATGACAAGTGGCCAAGACAATTTATCTGAAACCAAGTCCAAGCTTTACGATACAAGGTTCCCATTGTCTTGGATCGTTGACACCACTTCCTCTGGTTGAATTTCATGTGGGCATTCCTATTTACTGACGCATTTGCCAGAAGTCACGAGTTGCTGAACCACACGAGATAAGTCGATACCGCATAGCTCAGCACACAGAAGCTATGAAAATACATGAAGGCTATACAGCGGGAGAAGTATGACGTAATCTGTGTGACTGCAGTAATGTAAACGGTAGTCAAATTATTTGCAAAATAGTGAATGAGGCCTACTGGTACATCTATTCTTCAATCTATAACTCGGAAAGTTTCAGGTGGTTATAAGAAAATAGGTCATCCGATCATATCAGTATCATATTAATGTCTTTATCAGTAGATGCAAAATGATTATTATACACATCAACTTTTTGCCTAGTTACACGTACTTCACGAAAATCACAGTGAAAGTGACAGTGCAATAACAAATTCAACAGAAAATGTTCCATTGTGCATATCATCATATCAATTTCTTAGGCCTATTTATCAACATTATGCAATGCACCTCACTCATTCGCATAAACTGATCCGCTTGTTTCACTAATCCAACATCAATCTTCTACGAAAACTGGATAGTAGGCCTCCCGTGTAGTGCGGCAGCCAGAGCGAGTTTCTGAAGGGAACGAGGCCGAAAGTGAGACTTTCACAGAATGATGTACATCCTATGCCTACTACGAATCTGCACGTCTACCGAGTTCTAGTGAGTTCCTCTTCTTGTCAGACAAGATCAAAGAAAAACACATATAAATCCAATGGGAGACAGATTGCAGTTTTTGGTAAAAATGAAATTTTCTATGTTTTCTCTGATTAAACGAAAAGTACTAAGCCCAAAGTCATAATTTTTGGCATGGAATGTCTTCAGGTCATTTCCTTTCATCTTCATGCACCCCTGTCTATAAAACTAAACACATTTAGATTTGACGAGCCTCTCAATGTCGGCAAACACAAAATTTTGAGCAACTTTATCCACATTCACCCACATTCTCACATACATTGCCGATTAGATGCATGATGATAACACATGCACATCATAGGAAATGACCTGAAGACATTCCATGCCAAAAATTATGACTCTGGGCTTAGTACTTTTCGTTTAGTCAGAGAAAACATAGAAAATTTCATTTTTGCCGAAAACTGCAATCTGCGTATAATTGGATTTACATGTGTTTTTCTTTGATCCTGTCTGACAATAGGAGGAACTCACTAGAACTCGGCGGACGTGCCGATTCGTAGTAGGCATAGTGTGTACATCATTCTGTGAAAGTCTCATTTTCGGCCTCGTTCCCTGCAGAAACTCGTTCTGGCTGCCGGACTAGTGTGTCTCTGGCAAGCTAACATGGATTGATGTCTCGAATTTCTAGACTGATAAATTCGATGACATTCATTTGTGGCATGTAACCCGCATGTACTTTCAACATGCATCAATTCAGACTCGTATAAAAGCTATAACACCATGGCCTCAAAAAACACTAAAAAATTGTGCATTTACCGGAACGCACTACGACAAGGCTTTGCCTTCAAGAATTGCTACAACATGACTTTTTTGCTAATAAGGGCACATTTTCCTATTCCTATATAATATAGTTATTGCATACGATTATGCAATCGTCAAGATATGCATTCAATTGTCATCACATGGATGATGGCATGACTAAAGTAAAGGGCAACATGACAAAATAGCCACACGTTGTCAGCCTGTAAAAAAGGTCTGTACTACGAAACACTTTTTTCCTGCTCTACCAAAAAAGCGAAGAAAAAACGAATGCCACTCGATAAAAGCGAAAATTCAGGCATATTTTCGAAAAAGCGAATTCTGGGTGGTTTGTATTATTATGTTGGCGATAAAATATCCCGTAACGGTCGGAACGCTGACATTTTTTGACATATTGCATTTCTGATTCAGCATACAGCTTCTGCTCACAACTTCAGCATAAAAATAGGCTCATGCTTATTTCTGACTTGCTTTTCTCTGAGAAAACTTTCGGAGCATTTTTGATTCAATCTCAGGTCGAAGTGTCTATTTGAAAATCGCAACGGTCGGAACATGATGTCCAAGTGTCAATTTAACCCTTTTTTAAAATAATTTACGGTATTTATCATAATTCATTTCCATATGTAACTTATCATAATTTGTAGTGAAATACCTTAATTGCATGAATTGCAAAAGCAGAATTTCATGTTAAAATGTGATTCGCAACAATATTTCTTGACGCAAGATTTTGAAAATATGCAATAAATATGATTTTATGATACTGTGACTTTTAAGTCCATCATACACGCAAATTAGCAGAAAAAAAGATACAGAAAATTAATAACAATAAAACATGTCTGATCGTAAACATTTACAAGTTCGCGATCAACGCATAACCTACATAAACACTAGCTACATTAGGGTGGTTCAAAAAATCGAGCTTTGGAAAAGTCAGTGTGCACGTCGCCCACAGTATTCCTTTTGGTAAGAGAACTGTACATGTGAAGTTTTAACTCGATTGGTCAAGGTTGAAGGGTCGCACAGGGAGGTCAAAATGTGCAAAAATTGCCAAAAACAGCCTCTGACCTCATCACATGACCTCGAATGACCTTGTAAAATGATAGATTAGGGTCATATTTCTATGTGTTGGTAATAAATGATATTCTTCTAAAATGCATGGTTTCATCGAAGAAAAGCATTTAAGGTCCGAAAATCATGCCTTTGGATGACTCAAGTGATCAATGCAATGATATGGCATGTGACCATAAAATGTCAATTTGTGATGAAACTGAGCATCTAAGAGTCGTATAATGTTTTACCAATGAATATAAATGTGACCGCTATCCATCATACCATGAGGTCAAGAAGGTCATTTGATGACGTCAGAGGCTATTGGAATCTCAAATATAGATTTTTTTATTCATATTATTCGATAATGCTTCCAAGTATAAGGCTGAATAAGTGTGCAAGTTTGTCGAAGCTAGA
Source organism: Prostheceraeus crozeri (assembly GCA_907163375.1). Classification (NCBI taxonomy): domain Eukaryota; kingdom Metazoa; phylum Platyhelminthes; order Polycladida; family Euryleptidae; genus Prostheceraeus; species Prostheceraeus crozeri. The sequence continues at coordinate 471,323 of CAJQUW010003232.1, forward strand.
TATCGGCTAATTTAAATGAAGAATACTAACCAATGATATCAGTTAAGGGGCCCTTGTAGACAGCTTCGATCCGAATTAAATTTGATTCCAATTGAAAAAATTTCAAGCTCTTTCATGAGTTAGATGCGATTTTAATCTTTAGCCTGGTTGCTTTTTCGCCACCCTACTACATAATGAGAAATTTTAGACATGAGTTAGGGATGTCCATGATAAGTAAGTGCATAATGTTATTGGTAAAGCAAAATTCTTTAAATCATTTCCATGGAAATCAATGCTTTTCAAAGATTGTATTACGATACTAATATCAGAAGATAAAATCAACTTTAGAGCAAACAACTAGATGTTGCAATGTTCAAATATAAAGTACATCATAAATGTAAAGCACGGAAAGCAAGATAGCTCTCTTCTTTGGAATTGAGAAACTGCGACGGTGGTCGGCAAACAGTTCTCGATGTTCGTGTCGTGATGGTTCGAAGTACCAGACTCGACAGTAGACCACAGACAGACATCCTATCTCCTATGTAATTCATTTCCACCTCGAAGGACCGCCTTCAGGCAGTATAGATAGACACCTTGGTCATCCATCGGGCTGCCACTGTCACTTCGTCTGAACCTCGCGCAGCCTAGTGGCACATGACAAATAGTAGAATACGGTTAGTTGCTTCTCGATCAGGAAACATGCTCCATTGCTCACATCTGTGACGCTCAGTCCAATACGACAGGCCAATTACTCGATCCTTCATTTTCTACTCATCAAGGATCGCAACCACTAACATGACAATTGCAGCTACAGTTCCTGCAGACAATTTCGAATCCCCGAGAAGCTGTTCTAGCTCACCCAGCACTGAGACATCCTTTCTATTGATGATGATGGGAAGACGCTCTTATACTTTCTTTATTGTGAGGGAAGCTCTTCCCATCCAAGCAAATTGATGTGATCATCAAAACAGACGCTGTTGCTGACGTTGCTCCTTCAGCCTGGAGGTTACTCAAGGACCCAATTCCGGAAGCCCGACTATGGTTCTTCAGATCACTTTCCTGCGAAGCATTAGACTTTTTAAAGAAATACCAGATTGAACAACCAGTGATCGTATTTCTATACGATGTATATATTGGAAATAAACAAGTGCTCCCTTCGTCGCATCGTGAAAGAAGCAATCGTCGAAAAGTGGGATCCGTCCGTTGAAACTGTTAAGATTCTTCTCAGCAACAGTGACAGCTTTGTGGCCGTCAAAGATGTGGATCTAGGCTTTGCTGCCTAACGTGCTTTTTCGAAAGGGTGCCCTTCGTCGCATCGTGAAAGAAGCAATCGTCGAAAAGTGGGATCCATCCGTTGAAACTGTGAAGATTCTTCTCAGCAACAGTGACAGCTTTTTGGCCGTCAGAGATGTGGATGTAGGCTTTGCTGCCCAACGTGATTTTTCGAAAGGGAAGCTGAATCAGACTATAAAGGATATGTTCAAAGAAGACGCCAAAAAGATTATCACGAAGGTCGTCTCGAAACTGCGTGAACGGACACCAATCTCGAAACTGCTCACAATGTCACTTAGTGGTTTCGCACCATCCACCTTCGTAAATAGTCCACATAGCGCTGAGGTGCGTATCAAACGGACCATTGACGCTTTCGTTGAGGCGGAAAATGTCACCATGGCGGATGCGGAAAAGGGGATTCAACAGTGGAAGAAGTTCGTAAGAGAAGAATCCATCATAAAAGCAGCGAAAGAATTCAAACCCTTCGACGACTTCTTTTCGACACACATGACTACAGGTGAAAACATTCACATGTTTAACATCGTGAAAAAAGTTGCCAATCTTTCTCAAGGCAGTGCATTTGTTGAGCGAGGTGTCTCCTATATGAAAATCTACTGGAGGAATCGGTTGTCTCACTTCGCCATGCATACGATGGGATTAAAGAAGCTGGAGTCGTAGACAATTTTAAAGTGTCTGCTAGCATGCTGCACTTATGTCGATCAGCCTATCGACGATCTGTCCACGCTCATGAATTGCGAAAGATAAGGAAGCAAAGATAAATAAGGGCAATGAGACATCGAAGAAACTAGAGACGGAGCTTAAGTGTTTAGGGACGAAGAAGCGTCAGTTCAATGAGGAGGCGATGGAGATCAATGAGAAGATGAGATCTGAAAAGGAGGCGTCTGCAGACGTAAGAAAAATTCTGCTACTTTTTTTAGTAGGAGTGTAACGAGTGCGTCCTAGTTTTTAAGTCTAGCATAGACGATGAATGATAATTTTCTCCAATTCGGAATACATATCTTTTGTTGCGACAAAGTTGTCTAAGACACTTGAAAATGTGTTAATGGGAACTGTTTTTTCTAGAAAATTTGTTGAAAGCCTGTCTACTGATATTTTTGTCCACTGACAGTGTTGTTGTATTCCTAACCAATAAAAATTGTCTTTGATATTCTGATGTTTTGCTACTGATACTGAAGTCATCTATGGATGCTTCGTCGTCTTTGTAACATAGGTGGATTGTTCGAGCATGATTTTCTTTACCAAGGAAATCCATACCTCTGCTATAAAAAGCATGGACATCCACAGAGAGGAAAGATTAATAAATCTACCAACCTAATCTTATACTGAGCAGCAACCCGCTCGCGATGTCGAAAATCGGTGCCATCAGTACCGACCGCACGCGCTCCGTACTTTGATGCCATCACACAATTTGAAAGTAGCGGTAAAATTGGAAGCGTGGTCTTAGCATTTAAACGCAAATCACATTTTTCACTACGTCAAAAAAATAGAGTAGTGGGTAGAGTGTCGACCAAAGATATTTGGTGTCGATTCAAAATGGTGCCTGTATCTAGAGAAAGTTTTTATATCAGAAGATTCAATTTTTGAGGAGATCACGGTCCCCTGGTCCAAAAAAACATTTGAGCAGTTTTAAAAAAGTCGAAATTTTGTAAATTTGTATACTACCGAGATGACTCTCCTAAATTTGTAGTATGAAACAAGTTGGACATCAATAGGAATGATTATTTGCTAATAACTTAATAAGCATCCTAACTGAGCGGAAATTTCAAGTTTTTAATTCAATTTTCACCGGCATGATTTTGTGATTAACTAAATTCATGTTTCATTTCTTGGATCTGAATAGTGATGTGGACCCAAAGATATTTAATTGTTTAAAAGGGCTAGATGAGAAATAGATGCCTAAATCAGGATTCAGTTTTTAGTCTATAGACTACAGTCCATAGACTAAGTATATTTAGGTAGAGTGGTTACTTCGCATTTACTAAATCCCCAATGTGTATACACATTCGATTTTATTAAATGAACTCAAAGGTGATACAGTCGGATTTGTTTCCAAACGTGAGATATGTGCATTTATGCAGTTTTGAAGAAATTTTAACGGAATTGATTGATCATGATAGCATAAAGCAGAAGGAAATGATATAATTTTACAGATAGTCCGTGTCTGACAGCCTTGGTGAGGAAATTTTTGTCAAATTGGCAATTCGATGACCCGTTACTGCTTTGCTGCTGAACCTCAAGACCAAAGTGCTCAAGACAATCTTCTTATGCGTGATCAGGCAGCAGCCACCACTAGCTTGGCAAAATCTAGATTCAAAGACAATGATTTCAGTTAACTTTGAAAGATGTAAATGGACCCACATCACTATTCAGATTCGAGAAATGAAGCATGAACATAGAATGGGCATGAAATTGAATTAAAAACCTGAAAATTCAGCCAAGAAAGCAAAATAAGATCTCGACTCTTGCATGAAAACTTCCACTATAATACGGATCATGAAATTCCCTTGATAATCAGCTTGATTTCCGCTTAGTTGGGATGACTATTAGCAAATATTCATTCCTTTTGATATCCATCTTGCTTTATACTACTTACAACGGGGAGTCATCTCGTTAGTATTTAAATTGGGAAATTTTTGACATTTTTAAAACTGCTCAAATAATTTTTTGGACCACGGGAACGTTATCTCCTCAAGAAACTGAATCTTTTGATATAAAAATTTTCACTGTATGCAGCAAAGATATTTAATTGTTTAAATGGGCTGGATGAGAAATAGATCCCCAAATTTGAAGCCATTTTAGTACGGTCCTTATCGTGGCAAAAAAAGCATACCGGCAATGGGGCGAAATTGCTGTTTTGTCGGCTGCACGGTGTGCAATGCGACAAAAAGCCTTGGAAATGGGACATGATGTAAAGCACAATTCACTGATACAATATGATAAGTTTCAAGAATATTCGTTCAGTAGTTTCTCTGAAAAAAATTGTTAAAGGTGAGAGCGGTGATACAGCAATTTAGTGCACATAGTTAGTGCAGCACTATCAATTTGGAAGAAAAAATATTCACTTGAAGACTGATGAGTAGGCTACTGATAGACACACAACTCCCTCTGTAGAATTCATGACTATTAACAAATTCATCCGAGAATCTGAATATTACACTGTGCAAGGCTATTAATAAGGCTCGACAACCATGTCAACGACGCTCTTCGAGTTATTCGCCATGCTGAAACTATACAACATGGATCCATGTAGGCCTATTGCAAATAATTAACAGAGGGCATTTTAGGTCCAAGTGGAATCGATCATCGGATGTCTGTCAATGTCAAAGATGTTGTCAATGTGCATTGTATAACATGCGTAATATAGGTATGTTGTTTGTTTTTATTTACTTAAGCCAATTTTATACCAATTTTTCTGACAATTCATGTATATTTATTCTGTTCCCTGTGGGAACGCATCTTGCTAATATCAACAGATTATCTGGCGAGGTAGCGATTTTGTGGATAATTTTTTAAAGGTTCATTTTCTTGTAAAAACTATCTCCGCATGTGAAGATGGTCCTAATTTATCCAAAAACACGTGTAAAATTAAAAAACGTCAGGTGGCGAAAAAGTTGCTATAATTAGTTGGCAGATATTTGGTTACTAATGCGAGCTGATTTTTCGCCAACCGGCGAAATCTTGGATATTGTAGCAACTAATTAGTGGTAAGTAGTAATGTTCGTATATTACCTTCACATGAAAATATATTGTATACTCAGTCTGATCTGATAAAAAGGGATCTTTTTTTAATTCACGAAGGCTTAAACTAAAAAAAGTATTTGTCTTCCATAAATGTCGCAGTAAATACTATGATATTATTCAAATATTTTTCATTGTTGTAAATTATTGAATGTCAAGAGATGTTATGAAAATTGATATAACCGGATTCTCTATATTCTTATCATTATCAAAGAATGATAGTCTGCACTTATTTCTTAGATAGAATAGCCATGTGTGGGGGATAGTAAGGATGTGAGGTAGAGAAGAGCCTCGGCTGTAGAGGCGGATTACTAAAGAAAATAAGAGAGAAAGTCAAAAGTAAAAGGTGACATATAGAGCGCGAATTGTCGCCGGCGAACTTCGCCAGCGAATATCCCGCAAATATGACTGAACTTTAGCATGATATTCTGCAGCTGACATTCGCCAGTTTTTCGCAAGATTCGTTCCCACAGGGTTGTATCAGACAATTTCTTACCGCAAAATTACATCTACACGTTAGATTATTGCCAAGCTTGGCAATCGCGTTTGGCGTGGCCGGGCAACGGTAGGTACAGCAACGATGTGTATACATGTACAACCATAGCCAGGCTTCGTACTCATTACAAAGAAACAATCTGCATGATTAAAAGTAAAGACGCGGATTATTTCTATCTAAGAAATAAGTGAAGACTATCATTCTTTGATAATGATAAGAATATAGAGAATCCGCATGTATCAATTTTCATAACATCTCTTGACATTCAATAATTTGCAACAATGACAAATATTTGAATAATATCATTGTATTTACTGCGACATTTATGGAAGATAAATACTTTTTTAGTTTAAACCTTCGTGAATTAAAGAAAGATCCCTTTTTATCAGATCAGACAGAGTATAGAATATATTTTCATGTGAAGGTAATATACGAACATTCTCATTTTTCTGTTCAGAAAAGTCATTTAGTATTAGGTGAATTATAGGCTAAGTAAACTTCACTCTGCTTTTATCTAAGAATGAAACAATTGGTTTTCATTTGTGCTATTCCTATATAATATGCGATCTTCAGATTTAATAATCAACTGACATAAAATAATGCAAGGAAGTCTAATTGAAGAATTGTATCAACAAGGGTGCTCTTATTTACAACTGGGTTTTGCAAGACATCTGAAGAAGTAGAATAGACTATTATTTGTTGCAATTTGGACGCTGTTTTCAGACATGTATAAAAATTCCTTGATTTATTATTAATATGCGTTTTGTTTCTGTAATTACTAAAAAGAGGTAATTAAAAAAAGGAATCTTTGTTGCTCGCCTACAAATATTTTCAAATTTATGCAATATCAGCTGATTTTCAGTGGTTTCGTACACAAGGTAAAAACACGTCTATTTCCTATCTATCCCTTTATGATATTAAATATCTTTGGTATGCAGTTACTTTTTTGAGTTGATACTCTACCTATATATATTCCTACTCTATGCTACGGTCCACAAAATTATTTGAGCAGTTTTAATGAAAAAAGTTAAAATTTTGCAAATTTATGCACTGCCCAGATGACGCCCAAATCACATCTTTCAAAGTTAATTGAACCAATTGTCTTTGATTATGTGATTTTGCTCTACAAGTGGCAGGTTGCATGTGACATGATCACGCTTACGAAAATACTTTTGAGGTTAAGCATGAAGGTAATAGGAACCCATCGAATTGCTAATTTTAAAAAAATTAAATCTCCGCATGGCTGTCATGACAAAGAAAATCTGCAAAATAGCATCATTCCTTCTGCATTACAATCATAATCATCGAATTCCGTGGTAATTTCTTCAGAACTGCAGAACTTTGCATATCTCACATTTGTTAGCATTTACCAACTACATATCCCTCGAGTTCATCTAATAAAATCGAAAGTGGATGCACATTGGGGATTTAATAAATGCAGAGTTGGCACTCTACCTAATATGCTTACTCTATGCCGGCAACTACTGTAAGTAGAGAACTTTGCAAATAGTCACGGTCACAGACATCGAACACCAAGCATTAAGGTTGTTGATGTTGATGTTCGATGTCTATGGTCACGGTGATCATGTCTTTTTATCCAAAAAAAGAATGTTGATAATTAATTACAATAAAATTGCTTGTGGCAAGAATCTAGAACAGTTGCATGTATGAACTAGGCCGAGGTATGAAATAGACACTTTCTACCAAAGATAACATATAAAAACATGTATAAAAGCTAGATGGGAAATAAATAGACGACACCTTTGATCAGCTCACATCAAATGAACTCTTGCAAACCGACGACCATACCTTTAACTCTCAAGAGAAATTCACTTAAATTTGTTACTTATCGAGCAAGCAAGGAGTTGCATTCATCAGATTTCTTCCCCAAAAAATAAATTGAGCATTGCAGGAATTAACATTTTCTATTTTTGCTTTTAGGTCATATGGTCATGTAAGTTTCCTTCAGCGATCTACAGCAGCTACTGATTTCTCGAACAATTGACTAGGCTGCACGACTGCGGAGAACCATCATCAGTGCGATCAACCGAAAGAACGTCATCCATCGAAGGATTCACTGATAGTCTATTACTTCTCCTAAATGCCTTCTTATCTTCTGCCTTGGAAGTGGGTCCGCAATACTGTTCAGATTCAGATAAGATACGAAGCTTATTGGTGAATGATAAAATTATATTACTATAAAAATTGCATCATTCCACAATTGAATATGAATCGGCTAGTTGGATTCTAACTGCATAGTATTATGACTATGGCAGTTTACTGATTGTTCATCTTAGCAACCATTAACCAAGTTATTTACTGATTATCTTATTATTAAGTAGGCACTATCATTACTCAATAAGTTATTCACTAACAATTCCATCTTAAATATCTAGTTATATTTTGAATATCGAACGCTTTCGAATAGCCCCACTGATCTGATCGTCGAATTCTCCTCATATCAGTGAAGCTGTCCGTTGAAAAATGATTCTTCTTTTACGACTTAGGTAGCTTCCAGCTTCAATGACTATCGCTTAACACAATAAATGGTGAAATTCACTGATGACGGCTTAAATGTAATAATAGCTACTGTAGGCGCAAAATCACAATTTTATTTATGATTGTCAGCGTCAAGGTTATTACATTACATCTTCACCAAGCAAATTAATTTGCTTGTCATTCGATTAATGGCCTGTGCATAACATTGAGTGTAAGTTGCAACTTGCAAGTAGCATAACAATTTATACTTTATTTCCACTTGCCTACCTTAAGTATCACTCGTTTCGCCTACATGCATCTGAATAAGTGTGAGACTGAACTGAAATTTGCTACATCCAGCAAAGTTTGGTGGATCCAGCGAATCTAGCACTCCTAATGCCGACTGCTTATATTTCTAAATTAGGGCTAACTTGAAATTTGAATATTATCGATTTGTATCTCTAATGATAACCGTATAACACAACAAAACTGTCTTTGAAATAAATTCATTTGTATTAAACGAACATCGAAAAATATTCAAAGCATCAAAAGAAAAGCAAAGTCACAAATCCATTACATTTGATTTAAACAAAAGATAACGAAAGACAAAAGGAATCGAAAATTCAATTTACAATTATATGCATGACATCGAAATCGGAGCTTCCAGAAAACTAAGTGTCGTATAAAATCTGGCAATACTGATAATCCATGGTCATCAGTTACTGAGTAGTTTGACTACAAAATGCTTGTCGAGGTATTCAATCGAGTAGAAATTCTCCCTAAGTGTGTTTCGCAATAGGATGAATGGTCTCTAATTCAATGTGAACGGTGGTTGTGTCACCAAGTCCGTCATATGTTTTCGTGTTCAAGTCACATGTTTCTGAGATACTGTCATCTTCAACATTATCACCTACCGATCTCACAGCAGATGGCGGCTGTCGTTTATTGCGCCTCACATGCCGCCGTTTTGCGTGTGAGTTTCTTTTACGACAGCGCATCTTACATTTTATTTGTTCATCGCAAAAGGTGCCGAGTCCCTTTAGAGTGCCTTTGTGTGGGACAATCACATCATAGCGACGCAAGTCCTCGATGAGTTGTGCCCGAGTTATATCAAGCTCAGCCTCAGAGACTTCCGAGCGTTCACCAGGACCAATAGGACGAATACCATTGACAGCTCCAATATGACGAAGTTGATTAATATAATTAGGCATATCATCCATGAAGTGGGGCAGCTTGATGCAGCTTAGGCGACATACACGTCGAATGCGTGGAATCTCATGCCAACATATTCGACCGCTGATGAGAAGGTTAAAGTCGATTTCATTAATGTGACGCAGGATTTCAGTAGCCCCTGTAAAAGATGAAGGCGTCGCTGGTTATTATACATAGATATGGCAGAAGTGAATTATCACACTAAACCGCGGGAAAACGAAAAATACAACTAGACAAATGATTTTAAAAGCCTTATTTTGTCTCACGGCCCATAGATGACAATCAGTGAGTGCAACACAAAATAAGTAAATGATCAAATAGGGACGTGTGACAGTGAATGTATAACATGTGCGCCGACATCGGAGAGAGGGAGGTGTGACAAGAGGTCCGGTCTAGTAGCCTTGGGTGCTTACTTTACTTTATGCGGCATATTCATTGCTGAACTTCGGCCGACCCATTGGAGATGGCACGCCACAGTTTTCGCTCACGCGTTGCGCCGTTCAATTCGTGCATGTTGAGTCCGGTCCATTTCATGAGGTTGTTGACATACTGCGTCCTGGGTAGATCCACTTTATATAACAACATTTTCGGCAACTTTTGCCTTTTCAACTTTAGCATTAGCATAAATGATCAATTTTTCAAGCTGAATCCGAAAATCATAGTGGTGACCACACCAAATGAGTATTTTTACAGGTTTTGTATTTGTACTACTACCACATATTACCAGGTGTCTTCTGACCGATAACTTTGTGGTCTCGGTCAGATGGACATTTTATGTAGTTTTGCGAGATTTTGAAAATGACAATCATTGTCTTTTCAAACAAAATTTCGTATGGTTTCAGCAGCAATTTGAATTTTGAGAAAAATCAAAAGTCTGGTCGAAAGAACACACGTCATTTTTTTAAAATTCATAATTGTTCAATTGTGATGATTCATAGTTAATTTCTTTCCTTTTGATGAAAAAAAATCATGTACTTAGTCGTATAAGGAAAGTTAAAACATCATTTCTATATAATATTCATTTCGTATAAGGAAAGTTCATCATAAGACAATTTTTGGAGGACAGGCTAATTGAACTACGGTTCATGCGATTTAACATGATATATAACCTTATATGTATAATTTAAGTAGATCACAACGAAATTTCTTCCCAAAGATAGAATATATGCTTGGGACAGGCAGTTTTGGCACTTTTTCTGTCGAGCTGAATGTTTCATGAAGAAATCCTTGTTAGATTAATTTGAATTTATCATGACCGAAAAGAGAAGATCCTAAACATCAGGACGAAAAAATATGAAAATCGGTCCCGAACTAACGAATTTACAGACAAAAGAAACGTTTTTGACAAATGTTGTTATATAAAATGGATTTTACGGTTAGAACTGCGGACTCCAAAATACCAGAAAATCTCATAGTCCCCGGATTGAGTAACATCGTAAATGTGTTATTACAAAGCATAAAAGCATGTTAATATTCGGACACCGGGATGTGAGTTTGGTAGAGATTTGGAATTGCCAAAAGTTGGTTTACCTACATTTAAGTATCAGGTTTTAAAGTACAGGGTGGCGCACGTACACTGCCGGATTTTAAGCTTTTATTACTCCTCAAATATTCATCCGATCATCATGAAATTTCGACTCATACTAGTTTGGAGTATAGGATTTATGATGATTATACCTGTTGTACTGAGAATTGTCAGAAAATTCTGATTCTATTGACCGAATGACATGTACTCATTTTGTTGACATCGAAAATCTAGATCAAGTTAATTAACTTAACATGAATCGTATTCTGCACAACGAATTGTGCGCAGTCTTGAAGTGAATATTGTTCAGTTACTTCCATGTCATATAAAATACCATTCGACGATTAAATCACTATCTGAAAAGAATCGAACATAGAATAATGGATGATTATTCGGTTGCAGAACGAGCAAAATGCGCGGCTTGGCAGTGCATTTTTTAGTGAATTTTTACTGGTGGGCCCACATTAATTTCAGGGCACTTGAACGCATATCCTTATGTCATGGCACGGATTATAGGCCTAACATCATGTGCACCAAATGTTTTGGTGCGCATGGGCATAAAGCCAAAAATCGTAATGCTTGTTCTTCTATTTCATGTATTTTCTGTTCCTCTCTACCCGTATGAACAAAGGGTTTACATCATTAGCACATAAATATCTAGTCGGAAATCGCATTTGCTTTCATTTATTATGCTTCTTCTGTTATGTTACATGCATATCCTAATTTTGATAATTCCAATGTTTCTTTTGAGTGTCTTAGAGGCTATTTCAAGAGGCTAATTCAATATATAGGCTAATTCTATTGTGATTTACGAAAAGAAAGGTTAAAGTTTTATGAGCAAAATTGCACAATGTACACACGTACAGCTCTTCAATTTGCCCTATGTTCTAGAAGTAATTACGATACTCATTCGATATTCTGAAATAAAGTTCTCTCTCTCTCATTCTCTGTCTATGTGAGTGACTGCCTATGCGGACTGCCAATCTCCTTGACCCCTCCCTTCATGAACGCCCGAAAATGTGTGCACTTGCCAACCCTCGCGCCCCACGATGCGGACGTTCTTTATGAATGGCACATGAACTTTACAATTGAAAATAAACGATGGAAAATCCTGGAGTGAAAAACTATGCAACAAAAAGAATCTGAAGAAACAAAAAACATGTTGTTTGTTTCAAAGCTAGACTTCAAAAAACATATTTTTTAACTATGGATGTGAGAAACTCATAGGCCACGCAGATCTGGTATGTTTTGTTTAGTCTTGCAGCACAATTTCTTAATAGTTGAGTGGGAAGGACTCAGGTTTTTAAAGATGTTAACTATTATTTTTCTAACGTACACAAATTTTTCGATCACCATCCAGCAATCATCTTCAGGTACAAAAGATCGACAACCTGACTCTTTCCGACTGAACTATTACGCAATGATTAGTCAGGGCATCTTCCAAATACTATTTCTTAACATATATCCGAATTCAAAAGTAATTAAATCCACGAATTTTAGTTTTTGCAATGGCATACGTTCATTAACGTAACTCTTCGACATTCCCACTAAAGAAAAACGCGCGGACAGAAGTTCGGGGTCGAGGCTTTTCACATCGAAATAATTGTTAAATTAGATTAGTTTAACCTGCTACAAAGCAAAGTTACCAACGCAGCCACCGGACTTTGGAGCTGTTGTGTGATGAACCCCATAGTGTGCTTAACCACCGACTTTGAGTATGAATCAATGTCATTGAAAATATCAATTGCCGGCTAGAATCAAATCGGAATAGAAGCATTACATAGGACAGTACCCCCGGTCCGCGGACTAAAGTCAGTCAGTGGGACAGGTCAGTTTAGTCCGCGAAGTTAATCTGAAATAAAGATCGCTTTTGGTATAAACCGCCTAATCAATGGAAGATTTGGTCCAAAGACGTCTTCCACTGTCTTTAATTTGGTTTATTAATACGATGACGCTGTCTCAGAGTTGAAGAAGTACATGTATTTCTTCAACATGATTAGCATAAAAAGCATCTACAGCAGGTTGGAACCAGTCGCCGGCATTTGTTGACCGCTTAAAGCTTTCTTGTGGAGGCGAGATACAGATATACGCATGTATTAGGCTGTTGCTTCAATGTTATTACTACATCAATGCCCGTTTGGGTCATTATTTCGATAAACTGATTTCAACTTGTGTGTTTTGATTGACTTTGAAAATGCAGTTAACATTATCATAAATTATAAAGTAGGCCTACAACTCATTAAATTAGTAAATAAGTCATTACGAGTATTACTGCTCATCGCACAAAACATGATGTCAAAGTGCGAATAATTGCATTGTATGTTATTGTAATACATGTAGGTAACTCTCGCTCATCCTAGCTTTAACCAACGAGTATTGAGACGACAGCCACCTTCCCATCCCCGACCGGTCGGTTATGAATACGCTGCCCGGCCCCGGCCGGTTCCAAACCTAAAATCTGCAGATCATGTGTCTTCATATGAGGCTACACTGATAAAGCTACACGTGTTAATGATAGCGGTACTCTACTGCAGATTGCGAGCGTACGAGTCAGTCAGCATCACCTATCCACCACTGGCGCTGGGGTGACGCACTGTGTTCATCGACTTTTCACGGTTGGCTAAAGAATTCGTCATTCCAATTGGCTCGCTCTGTTGACGTGTTGCTGTATTGTATGCTGTTTTTGTACAGGCTACATAAATTTTTTTTGATTTTCTAGATGTTTCGTATTTACTAGTAACATCTGACTCGCTACCATTCCTTACACAGGACTTACAGAACTTCATCTGCAGAAACTCCATTTGAGACAAAAATGCTAAATTGTATTTCACCCCGATGTAATAGACGCCTTTGCATATGATGGATCCGCATTTATTGAAATAAGACTTAGTCCTCGTAGTTCACTTGTGTCTAGGGTGAGCGATAAGTGAAGGCTGAGAAACACTGACGTAGGAGGTGGGAGGATATAGAATTCTGTTTATCATGTGAATGCCATTGAAGGACAATGCATGTATATCTTGTGATATATTCGTCAGCTGCAAACAGTCAAGGAGATATTGAAAACGAATCGAATGACGGACATAGGTTTTAACCATTGAGTATAACTCTTCTCATTGATGAACTGGACACATGGTCCATGTTTTCGGTCTCACGGACTTGTAATACGAAAGAAGTGAGCAGTCCGTACTGCTGTTGTCTTAGCTAATGGAGATAACACCTGTTTTCAAGTACATCATGATATGAGTTACATATCACAGCAGGCGACCAGCGTCCGTTCGTATTCAAAGAGTTGATAAACCATTAAGCAAGGCTTAAAAGTGGTCACAAATGTCTTAGTTTCACACGTTCTTATGTGATTAACTGAAAGTCAATGATGCAAGCAGAAACAAGACATCGCATTCAAAGTCGTTAAGTTGATAACGTTTGCACTTTTAGAGGAAATTGGAATATCTTTATAATTCAGATTTTCGCATTTCATTCTTTTCTTTATTTCAGTGACTTTCTTTTATTGAATCTATTAATAAACGCAAGGGCATGGGCCCACCAGTGACTTGAAAAATCGAAAACTGGTGGGCCCTTTTGATGGGACTGCTGGGCCCAAAGGCCCACCAGCTACTATGAAAAGAAATGCCGAAACTATGTACGAATGGCTCAAGAGTCCAGTGGAGGTACAAAGGCTTTATCATTCAGAGTATGGCAAGATCGCGAGAGCACCGGATGCCCGCACCATAAAGCGGTGGCACACAAACCTGGTGACCAGTGGTAGTGTGGTGACTGTCAAGCGTGACCGGTCATCTTCTGAACGAACGGAGCAGAATTTGGAACGAGTTGTGCAGCACTTCGAGGAGGACCCAAACACATCGACCCGTCGTGCATCCAATGCTCTTCAAGTGAGTCGCCGCACTATCCACTGCATCCTCCATGACTATGGATGGCATCCGTACAAGGTCCAGGTGGTGCTAACTGGTCCGATGAAGCTCACTTCCATCTGGATGGTGGTATGAATCGCCACAATTGTCGTTATTGGGCCAACCAGAACCCTCACTGGATCAAGCAAGAGTCTATGCACTCGCCACGCACCACCGTCTGGGCGGCAATCAGCCAATCAGGTATCTACGGACCGTTCTTCTTCGACACCTCCGTCAACAAGGATCGGTATCTCAAGATGCTACAGGAGGAATTTTGGCCAGCGGTGCAGCCGGACAGAAGAGGCAGGAGCATCATATTCATGCAGGATGGTGCACCTCCACACTGGGGACTTCCTGTGCGTGAGTGGTTGAACAAGAAGATGCCTAACAGATAGATGGGACGTGGATCTCCTAACATGCCCTGGCCACCGCGTTCACCTGACCTGACGCCTTGCGATTTCTTGTTGTGGGGTTTTGTCAAGTCCAAGGTTTACCATACACGGCCAACATCCATGCAAGACCTGAAGGACCGCATCATACAAGCATTTCAAGAAATGACAACTGAGATGTGTCGAGGAACTGCTCTGGCCTACCAAAAGCGACTCGAATCCGTCCTCGAGAATGGAGGAGGACACGTTGAAGTTCGATGACTACTAACACTTTTTTCTTATGTTTTTCATTTAATAAATGTTTTCTATGACATTTACCTTAATTCGTTTTGGTCATTATTGATAAAGACGTGGGGGAAATAGAGGGAAAAGTTTATCACTAAATTTTACATGTTAAGATACAGTGTTGGTATGTCAATTTTACTACATGTCATTCGGTCAATAGAATCAGAATTTTTTGACAATTCTCGGTACAACAGGTATAATCATCATAAATCCTATACTCCAAACTAGTATGAGTCGAAATTTCATGACGATCGAATGAATATTTGAGGAGTAATCAAAGTTTAAAATCCGGCGGTTTACGTGCGCCACCCTGTATATTTCGCTCAAGTGCAAATTGATAATGGTAACGTTGAAAGTGATGGGGCACAGATACAAATTACTGGTATTTGCACTTTCAATCTGTGATTTTCAGAGATTCGGGATTGGTAGAGTTGAAACCCGGTATTAGAGATTGCATAGAAAATCCCGACTTTTCTTGATCCCGGGATTAAGGATCGAGATTGACAAAACAAAAGCATAGTACAATGTAGCTACATGTAAAATGGTAAGTTAATCAAAATCACAACTATTTGCTCCATGCATTTCACTTGCAGATTGGGATTTCAAAATCCCGACGAATTCCAATTTCGAGATTGCGGGATTGTAGAGCCTTGCAAAGGAATTTTAATCAAAAGTTAAACTAGTGCTTGACTGGTTTCCTGAGATATAAACGACGCTTTATAACTGTAGCCTATTTCGAATGACATATTGACGCTGGATTATGATAGTGGATGTTGATTTGACATGTGACACTCCATCGACCATCTTTAGCCAAGTATAGATAGCTTGATGATTATGGCTAGGTTTGTAAAAAACGTTTTTCGCATCTCACACGGGACTGGAAATGTAACATCAATCGCTCCCTCAGCCTGGGAAAGCACAAAATTTTCATGAACTATCGTATATTGTAATCTGAACATCTCATACACTAAACACATCGCATTCATAAACTGTCTATGATCCGTGCAGCTTGAAGCGTATGTACACCAAAGTGGAAGACAACTACAGCATCCTGCAGAATTCTGTTCCTAGCTCTATGCAGTAATTCCCATTTAGCGGAAACTCAAGTGAAAATAAGAGATACCATCGACCTGATTCCAGCTGTCTAAAATTTGAAATTTTACGTGGAGCCCACTCTGCATCTACCTGGTAGAAAAGAAAAAGGTGAGATAAATCGATGGTGCTCATATTATATAAGCTTTACCGGAAGAGTCCGTTTCAATGTCGGGTTAGAGATGTTACAAAAACTCGATAATTCAGTAATGCGTGAAAATAAAGTGATTTTTCATAGAAATGCACAAATAAATGTAGAATACATAAATAATGTATAAAGAAATGGTTCTATATTACGCAAAAAGTTTCCGATTGAGATGGTTACTATTGTGAATTAAAACCAGTATAAATTGTATTTGATTTTCAT
The DNA here is from genome assembly GCA_907163375.1 of Prostheceraeus crozeri. Taxonomy (NCBI): domain Eukaryota; kingdom Metazoa; phylum Platyhelminthes; order Polycladida; family Euryleptidae; genus Prostheceraeus; species Prostheceraeus crozeri. Next base: position 488,085 of record CAJQUW010003232.1, read on the forward strand.
GATCAATTCTGGTTTGATATCACGGCTGACACTACTCCCGCTCATAATAGTGACAACTATAGTGCTTCGTGCACTGGCTTTGCTAATGAAACTGCTGCTGATGTTCCTCAACTATCTAGTATAGATAGAAGCTCCATCTAAATTGGAAAATTTTGAGATCAAACCTACCATACATATAAGATATAAAGATGACATTATTTTGAGCCCGTTTGAGAACAGAGAAACTATAAAACTATATTGGATAAATTTAAGTCCATTAATCCTGAAATTGATTTCATTTTTGGAAATTCTAAAAAATAATCGACTGAACTTCCTCGTATAACAGTAAAAACAATGCTGGCTGATGTCTACGTTACTATCACTTCACCAGTGGCTGATTGAATGATTTTCAGCGATCACTGTGTAACATTGCTTACCTAGTGACCATCGCTATCATATATTCCAAAGATTAGCTGTTTCACAGTTTAGTTATAAACTGTAAATGTTTGACAACTTTTGAAGCGAGTCTACAGTACGATGAATAGATGATAAAAATTGTGAAATCTGCTTTTATGCTTTATATTTCGATAGTCAATAGAGATTTATCATTTCGTGATGCGATTTCACACGGACTCTTCTATTTCTCTGTTAAATCAAAAACGCGTCTAAAAATAATGCAACTTAAATTCAAAGGATAACAAGTTGTAGAATGAAGCCCAGACCGGACGAACAGAACAGCACGGATAAACATACCACTGAGCATAAACAAGGTTCATTTAAATTTATTTACAGGGTCATTTTGAAGTAATGTAATTCTTTGTTTGATTACCATGCTGTCGAATTATCAGATAATCATGTACTATATTCATTAAGTAAGATAAACAGTAGGACTGTAATAAGACTTTGCGACCGTCCCTTCGGCTCCTTTTCCAGCTTCATTACGAATGAAATACTGCAGTCTCTAATGAGACTAATGAGACTGAACTACTGCGTCATTTTCCGTGTACAAATGAAGATTGCGATTGCGTTTACAAGAGGCTCCCAAAAGGGAGCTTACTGCATGACTAGGACAAATGAAAGATACAGTATGCATGTGGCAAGGCGACTTGAAAAGAATATTACCCTAGGAGCATTAAAGCATAGTCGAAAGACAAGCTGTTGCCAGTTGTTGGCCTACTTACTGTCATTTTGTGTATTTACATCAGTATTGAGAGCACGTATAGTCATCTAAAAATACGGTACTCATATTTTTCCAAGCTTTAATTAGTTCACACTTAGCATTAATGTGTTTGTGATGAATTCCGGTCAGGGTCTGCGTTTGGCGGCGTGTATCCTTACTTCGCAAAGCATATGGGCCCCAATAGTAATTAACGTTAAATTTTTTCATGGTACTTAGGGGGTCAATTGGAGCGTACAACTGCGATATGAAACAACCCACACAGGAACAACCAGCAAAAACGCTCGTGTTCGCTTCCACTAGCTCGGGACCCCTGTCAGCCTGGTCACCTTCGATATACGCTACATCAGCTCGTATTCGCTCCATACGCTTGCATCAGCTTGCAGAGTGGCACCCTCAACTAAACGCTCAAATGTGCTCGTAGACTTTGCTTCCAGTGTGGCCAAGGCTTCAGAGGAACATTTAGACACTGCCTAAATGAATGAACGGATGCTAACGAATGACTAATGAATTCAATCTCGAGATCTCGACCATTATTTAGGCGTTCGAGAGCTCGAGATTACAGTGCCGAAATCTCGACTGAGATTAGATTTTTTGAATTGTGCATGCACCTGACAAATGATAATCAATGCGACATTGATAATTGAATTATTTGTTGGGATATTAGGTCAACTGTTGACGCCAAATGCACTAGTATTCCCATGCACACATATGAAATACCTACCATGTAATAGATGCATAATGTTTAATGACTGTACTTTTGAACTGCGGTACCTTTTGAATGAATTAGTAACGCGGTGAACACAAATGCTTAACAGCTACTCCAAGTCAATAAATAATTCAACTGAATGGTGCATAAAATACATAATTATTTCTTTCCATTGGAAAGTTTTTTATTCCTGCATGTTATTCGAGTAACAATGACCATAATTTTCAGACATGAATTGATTTTCATAAATGATTTGCTTTTAGAGCCTACATGTAATTACAGCATGCTGATTAACAAATAAAATTTGCATATGCGAGTGTGCTCCAAAATGGAAATTTCCAGACAAATATTTTGACATTGACAGAGAGAATTTGATATGCAAAAAAAGCAGATGGCACGCCTTATGAAGATTAAGAATCATGGCTTCAAGAGTGCGGACTTCTCGTCATATTCGCGGAAATGCTTAGAGTCTTCGCGGCAAAGGTGATAAAGAAGGTTTTCGTGGACAGTGTAAAAAATGCTGTGTTTATGGAGCTTTGGAGTGGATGAAGGAATACCGATCTCTTCTAAACCACTTTCATACTGAACACATAAGTCATGAATTTGAAATAATTTCTTCCCATATTTTGTACGGCGGAATATTTCAAAAACATCATTTCTTTCGGACGACAGCAGTGGTCGGGCCAGCTCAGAAGAAGAAATTTACGCAGTTCGTGGTTAAAATTTGATTAATGGTAGTACTTTCAAAAGAGCTATACGCGATCAGCCAGTAATATTTCCGGTAATACACCAAACTTCACGTAGTTCAAAATGTACTGGTTTATCTTCATTTTTTTGGTTTTTGAATGCTTGATACACTTGCGTGAAAAGAAAATTCATTGTAAGTCAACTTAAAGTCACTATATCTAAAATGAAGGAGTAGGCCCCACTGTAATTTTATTTTATTTTGAAAAGTGTAAATTATTTTAAAATATCTTAGTATTGTGCATGAGAAAGGAATGAAAAAAACAAATTTTCATTGTGATATAATACAGTGTAGTTGCTGAAAAATAGAGGACTCTATGACTAAATTGACGCTATTCAGACTCATATACGGCGATAAAAACTATCAAAGACATAAATTAACAAAAACAAATGTTAAAAAAGGCGTTGCATTACACGAGAAAGAGTATCTAGCAACATTTTGTGTGGTTTTTCGAAATTGAAACTGGGCAATTACACGTAGTAACAATAAGAAGAATTTTAGCTGATGTTAAGAACTATTTCAGGTGATTCGCTCAGACACAGAAAGTAATGGAGGTTTCTTAAAAATATGACGAACAAATATAATCAAAACTGAGATGTACAGTGAAACTTTAGAGTGTAAAAGTCTGTATCGCGAGAAGTATGCGCATCGGATTATTTTACTTTTTGACAAAGATGTAAATAATCATCATTCTCGCGTGTACGCGAACATCCCATTTTTACATGATCAAGAGCAACGAACATCTGATATTGCGTATTGCCATTTGATTAAGTCATCAATACTTAAGAAAAATTACAGATTATGATAAATATATGATTCTAGCATCAATAGCGAACATTATTAGTGAAAAATGAAGAAATGTAAAATTAAAATGAGGGTGTGTAATCTCTCTTTAAAAGAATTTCTTGATGAATAGCTCTACTGCCATCCTTATCAACCATAAGGCTTAGCTTGATAAGCCATAAGGCTTAGTTTGGCACGCATGAGCAAAGGAAGATTACATGGTTGAAAATATCTGAGGTTCTCTAAAAAACCAAACTCTGATTGCTTGACAAGGATCATCATCAAAAACTTCATCCAAAATTCAGGATGATCTTAACTTGAATACTGTTCAAATCTATGCGAAGATGCCGCTTTACACATTTTCGTCTCTATTGTAAACAAATGTATTATGATCGAGTCATTTACACTTGATCGAAAATCTTGACATTCTTGCCAATTGAATATGCAACTGACTCTTACACGCACAAGTATGCTTGTAGAATCCTAAAAATCAAACATGGGAACTATTCGAAATTCAAAGCTGCTTAAATTCCTGATTAAGTATATCTCATATCTCAAGTGTTCGGTTATTAAATGTACTTAATGAATCAAAAAGGATATAGATTCTTTTTCATTGTTATTTTATACACTATTTTTCTCTCTAACTTTGCTTGTCTTCGATTATTGTCATCTTCCAGATTGTTCTTCTTCCCCAATCGCCGCAGTTCCTCTAAACTTACGAGCTTCCTGCTCCATTTCTTCAGCCTTCCTTTTCCCTGCAGGTCTTCATCGGCACTCGCCAAATCAAACTCCAATTTCTTCAATTTTGCATTTTGCTGTCACTCCTTCTCTAGCTCGTCTTCTATTTTCTTTCTGGTCAGTTCTCTCTTCGCCTCAGTTATTTCATTTTTTCTTAATTTTTTCTCTCTTTGTACGCACTCTTTGCATTTTTGTGACGTTTGTTGTAATTCGTAAGTAAGTGGCACTTCAAAACATGCCTTATTCCGCGAATTCAAATATGATTTCGTAAACGTGAGTGCTCATTGTTGATCCAGACTGGTTCGTCTTTTCGTCACTGTATCCGACAGCATGCTGAAGGGTCCATCGACATCTGAATTACCGTGAGGAATTATCAAACAATGGCGAACTAATCGCTTCAAGATAGGAGCGTTCAGTTAGATGATGACCTTCTGATAAAAACAAGTACAGTCTCATCGGGTAACAGCTCGACCAGAAGCTTGATATTTTGCAATTCACATCTTAATGCTGTTAGATCAGCATCCTGAAAGATATTTGAAAGCTTCTTTGCCACGTTGATCGTCCACGTTTCATAGTAAATGTAGGTAAGGTTTTCGGGTAAAGAAACCTCAGATTTTGCAGTAACTTATTTGGAAACGGCAAGTAGTGCACCAGTTCCTGTGTACAGGAGATGTAAAAGGCTCGTACTTGTTCATAAAACCTTTGCTGTTCGTTGAGATCAGTTACTAATTTGGAAATCCTTTCGCCAATAATGATTTTCCGATCCGGCAGAATAGCATCTGTATTGGAACTTTTCCATGGCTCTTTGGTGTCAATGTGATCTTTTTCATTATACATCAAGAGCCATTTGATGAGACGATTTGACATGGTTTGCCATAAGTCATGTATGAGGCAGCCATCACGTTGGAATCTTTTCAAATTCCCTCAGAGGTTTTAAAGCGGTGGCAAAGAATTCTAATGTGCATTCAGTAAGAGGATCTGAAAGTGCCTCCTGAATTCGTTGGATTCGATCCTTCGAAAACGACGTGTTTGACTTCGACACAGCCACAACAAAAAATGCTTCAATGCTTCCAGTTGTTCTAATGGTCGTTCAATCACCTCCAAACACTGCAACCATCGTGTATTTATAAGGCGCAAGAATTTGTGCTGCTCCACGTTCATAAGATTGGCGCTGTGTTTATATTCCGAATCAAAGTTATGATACCGAAATCATAACGAGATTTTTCTATCGCACAGCATATTACCAAAACCTAGAAAAATATCATAATCAGATTGTTTGTGCTATAACTGTAACCATCAGTCTTGACGAACCAGCATTGTAAGAAAAACCATTGTACATGAAATGTAGTGTGTCACTGCTAAAGCACATAACTCGAACATACGTTGATATGACTGAGTGATAGTTCGCACGACTGGACATACGAGAGAAAATCCGATCTTTCACAAAATACTTTCTTAGAAGTAATGATTAATTCTGGAATATCTAAACGTACTCGTCCCAATATCACTCACGTTTACGACCTGAAAGAAACTGCAGACTAAGTGGAGTATACTCGGAATATATCGTAATATATTCGTATAATACAAACAGACTTAGATTTTCACTAAATTTTCAAGTGAATCTGATCTTGATTATTGAGAAATGTTCAGCTGAACATAAAACATTGACAGTAGTACTTAAGAAATTTACGCAGAAGAACATGAAAAGTTTACGCAGGGCTCAAATTTTTTACGCCATTTACGCCAATTTACGCAGCGGCCCGACCACTGGACGACAGATATCACGGATGATACCTATTTGGATTAAGGTTTGGAGAAAGATTGACAAAAACATTGTGGTAAATTGCTATTGGTAAAATGTAGCCCAATACTATCTGTCTCATCCTCACATTTCTATTCATCTTCTCTATTATCTTTTCTTACTCATGATATCTTATTGCCCTTTATGTAATGTGAATTTTGAATTTTTTTGCATGTAAATGTTTCCTTCTATGCCTTACGATGATCTTCTAATGAAGATTGAAATTAATTGCGAAAATATAAAGTTATAATCAATATCGATATTTACCTTGACTCTTCCCAACCAATAACTTGAAAATATGTATAGTCAAGACATTCACAAAAAAACATTGTGTTGTGCACAAGCGTGCGCATAATAATAACTTAGGTTCCTAAATCTTCAATCAAGGGAAGCATCTTCCGTGTGGTATCTTCATGGAACTGATTTACTTGCCTGACGATGACCTATGAGTATGAATCTAAATACATGTATATCACCAAAAGAAAAGTAATAATTTTGAACTGAAGATCAGCTTACTTGGGTCTTCCCACAACATGCTGACTTGCTTAAGTTTTTTCTGATTATGTACTAAAAGAATTGTTCACTGCTCCAAGATTATAAGTTTCAATTAATCAAGGAAAAGACTATTATGGTTTCATCTTGCAAACTCCATGTGCAACATTAATTTTGATAAAGGGTGTATGAAATGTGCTGTGGTCATGAAGCTTGTTTTCATGAATTTCATTAATTGCCCTAATGAATTAGCTTTCCATTCTTTTTGCATTTCTCCCAATCAAACTTAGATTCTCATAATTCTTAAAGCTCAGTGAAAAACAAAATAGTCGACATCTTTCATTTGAGCTTATTTGCAGTTAAAGGCATTAGGCGTACCCGGTACCGGTATTACATTACCCGGACATATTACATGCGACCTTGTCAGGATTTCATAAATATATCTTTATCTTAATCTCAAACACTTCAATCTTCTTACTCAACCACAGCAGGGAGCTTTAGTCGGTAGGTGACAGGTCTAAGGTATCAATTTTCAAATGACCAATTGACCGTCATCGTTAGAACAAAGTTGACCAAATTGATAAAGTATTCCCCACACGTAGTAGCAAGTATAGCGGTAGAATTCGTAATCGAGAAACGTTCAAGGAAGCAATTTTTCATAATTCGCTATTTTTTATAAGTGATTCCAATTAGGTTCAGTCTTTACTATATCGAATGTACTTCCATTAGTCCCTTTCCTATTGAAGCCTGATGAGACTACGGATAGGATTTTACATTAGTAGAGTTACGCTACGTTGTGCCTAATTAATTGACACAATAGAATTCATGGATGATAAAATTTCATTTTGATTTAATTACTGTTATCGATCATTTTTATTTTAGCATGTTACCTTTACCTTATAGATTGACTGTACTAAAAAAATGCTCATAAAAAACTCATATCTGTTTGGGGAAATTGGTTTCAAACATGAACATTATCACTAATTCTTCTTCAATCCAAATGAATAGTTTGAATATATAGGCTCACCAGTTAATCATTGAATTATATATGAAGACATAGGAAATAATTTTTACAATACATGTATGTGTTTAGTCTAGTCCTAGCGAGGATTAAATATTGCAGTCACGCAGGCGAAAACATAGTAATGTCTTCCATCCGCCTCAACTGATATATCTCTGGATTTATGCAGTTGCCTCCATTGCTTTCGTTTCACGGGAAGCTCGTGTCAACGATTGAAAATGTTGAAAGACGCATCCAATCATAGAAATAAATTGTTTATCTAAAGTTGACTAGAATGGAAATTGACTCAAGGTCGCGGCACATCCGGGGGAACTAAGTTGGGGCATGAACCACCAATGAAAAGCTTAGAATTGCACATGTGACTGATTCTAACCCAATGAAACAGCCGTTGACAAGTGTATCTAAGTTAAAATGCGTGCGATTTTTGTGCCACTATTGTGTATTGCATGAAGCTTTACTTCCATTCTAGAGGTTTTATTGTTATCAATTTCTATGCATCCAATCGTTGAATGATATCAAACGCATTCAATTGTTGATCGAGTTAACCATTGACTTCTGAATAACATTATTCTGGACATGAACCTCCTTACATCTGGAGGGCGCATATATCTACATTAACATGCGCGAAATAGAAACTCCAAGGCAGCTGCTCAAACCATAGAAATCGAATCATCGGTAACGCATGAATTTTAGATTGACCGTGATCATGGACATCTAGATATAGCACCTGGACAGGTGGCTGTGTAAAATCTGTGGCCGGAGAGGATTGTCTTCTTGGAATGTTTTACGATAAAAGATACAACAAATGGTGTGATCTGTCTTGTCGATATTTTGTCCTATTAGTTCAAAACTTGCATGTTGTGATGTAATCAATAGTGTTCAAATGGTTGTTTACAAAAGCTATTAAGACGGTCAGCGGTTTAAACATCAGGAAGCAATTACCCCATGCTTACAAAAGAATCATGATGTAACAAAATTGAATTGATTTATCATAAATTGCATGCCAACAGGAAAGGAAAGGGTAATTCTTCAAAAACTTTATTCACAAACTATTCCACCAGACAGCTTGACTTTCTTTCTGACAGTTGTATTTTTCATGGTCGATTTCTGCTTCATATTTTGCCTCGTCTATCAATGATTTAGCGAAACAATTGAATGTTCTAGAAATAATTTCTCCACCATCTACCAGCATCTCCACAAGAACTGCAGCTAGACCGGCTGATTATTGATCGGCAAACAACATCAGCTCCACATAGTAAATTATGCTCATGTCACTGGAGCATGGACAAACAAAAAGTTTCAAGGACTGTGCATTATTTTTTGCAGTTTTATAAAGCATGCAAGGATGAATCGCAAAATACGGTAAGAGCTGGTCTAACGGAGATCTTATCAGTAGTAAGAAAACGGCGAACACTCGACCGGCGCCCCCCCCCCTCTGGAACGACAGAGTGTCGTGGTCGGCCGCCGTGGTGCTTCGAGTCTGACTCCCCCCCCCTCTGGAGCGACAGAGTGTCGTGGTGGACTTGGGCGACCGCCAGGTTTTGTCTTGAGGCTATAGTGTGTGATGTTTTTCGTGCAATCTGATGAATGTTGGGTTGAAAATGGGCTGTTTCGAGTAGAGGCAGTGCTCGGATGTGAAAACGGAGGCCAGATTCGGATTCAGCGTGAAATTCTGCATCGGTATGGTGAGTTTCAAGTCAATCGGAGAGAAAAATTTTCGCTGACGTCCCCCCCCTCGGCACCGACCTTCCAACTTTGCTTCCAGTCGACGGATTTTGTCGTGCAATAGCTCGTTTGAAAGCTAAGAGTGAGACAAATTCACTGAAACAAACGGCTTGTTCATATCTACCTTCGTTTAGATGTGAGACGCCATCTACGATTTTGGGAGATTGGTGAAAAACGACAGAGTTAGAATTTTGGTCGTTTTGGGCTCTAGCGTCAAAACGAAGCATCGGAGAGCAAAACGGATTTCAGATTTGGAATCAGCATGAAATTCGCTATCAACATGGTGAGTTTCAAGTCAATCGGCGAGAAAAATTTTTCAACATTTTTCGAAAAAACGACAGAGTTAGAATTTGGGACGTTTTGGGCTGTAGAGCCAAAACGAAGCATCGGATGGGAAAACGGAGGCCAGATTCGGATTCAGCGTGAAATTCTGCATCGGTATGGTGAATTTGAAAGCAATCGGAGAGAAAAAATTTTCGCTGACGTCCCCCCCCCTCTTATCGATTGCATATTCACAAGGTATATAAGAACGGGATCGGGAGAGGAATTTCACTAAGTTGAGAAACTGACTACAGGTAAGTCGTTTCTCTTGAGTTCCGATATCGGACTTCTGACTTTCCATTGCTGATATCAGCTAAGGTGTCGGACTTATAGGTTAGTCAGTATAGCATGACTGACCATTTGATGATAGTAGGCCGAAATCTTCAAACGGCTATAACTTTGCTTCTACAAGTCCTTTAGACTTGATTCAAAAAACATTCGACAGCGTTTGCTATGCTGTAGGTGACAGACTACTTATAAACGTTTTATGACTAGTACTAAAATACTGAAAAATTTAAATTCATATTTAATGATAATAATTAAAGTTTTTGAATAAAAAGCAGTCGTTTATGAGTCTCTGTGACTTGGGTCGTTTCCTCTTGTAAATAACTCCACCGGTTTTCATGTCAAAACTGGGGCCCGGATACCAACACAGTGATATGACGCACGCTCTGTCCGATCGAGGTTGGATTTGTGGGTCGAGGCCTTGGAGCTGGGATAAGATCCCCTCTGAGTAATGCCTGTAACGGATTCAAGAGCTTAACACCCAAACGGTTGCTGGCTTGCTATCAAATGTTTGGTAACTTGGTCTTTCAATGCATATCAGCAAGTAGTATCCTATAAACACTTGCTATCAAATTTTACTCTCTCTTTACAGAATTATCATGACAAAACCGAGTAACGCCAAGATGTTGGTTGGCAAGTGCAGTTGTGGCAAGATTGCCAGAGGTAGTGAGCTGAAGAAGCATTTAAAAGAAAAAGAGGGGACGATGGGCCATGAGAGGAAAGTGATGTTGAGGTTGTGTGTGTCTTGTCGGAAATGTGTGATGGGGGATGAGAAGGAATTCATCAAGGCGCATTTACAGTGTGAGAGTGGGAACATCGGAGAGAAGGGGTTCAAGACGTGGTTTGAGGGAGAGTTGTTGGAAAGGGAAGAGGTGAGGAAGGCGGTGGCAACGATTCAGGACGTGATTGGGGAGAAAGTGGTGAGGAATGCGAGTGAGGGGAGTTCGAGTGAGGAAGTTGAGTTGAGAGCGAAAATGAAGAAGAAGGATGATGTTGATTTGGATGCGGTGATGGAAGATTTGTTTGGGGATATAGCGGATTTGAAGGAAGAGTGGGAGGGGAAGGAAGTGGCTAAGCCGATGGCAGCGTCATCGCCACGGCAGCAAGAGGCGTATGACACGGAGGTATTTGTGAGGATGAAGGATCGTGTGATGGCTTTGGAAAGTAATAATAGAAAAGTTTTGAAGGAGAATGAAGAGCTGATGGTGAAGGTTGAGGGGTATAGGGCAACGAGGGAAGAGTTGGAGAGCTTGAGAAAGAAGGAGAAGGAATGGATGGCGGAAAGGAGCGAGTTGATGAGGAAGGCAGGTTTGGTGGAGAGTTTGCAGGCGAGTCTGTCGAGGAAGGATGAAGAGATAGAGCGGATGCGAAGCGTGGTGAAGGAGACGGAGGAGGTGAAGGCTATTAATAAGAGGTTGTCGGGTGAAGTGGAGCGACTGCATGAGCGTTTGAAGTGTCGAAAAAGGAGAGTATATGAAGTTCATCTTCCCCTCTTTGAAAATAATATCTGTGATGTCCCCACAATCTCCAGCGATTTGAATGAAACACAGTTGTGTTACGAGGGGGATGGAGTTCGCTGCCTCCACATGACGATGAACATCAATGGAGAGCTTGATGACTTCGTCGTCAGAAAAGTTAGAAAGAAGGTTCCCAGTAAGTCTATTCAACATAATCATTTTTGTAGCTCATCTAATCTCCTATTATTTTCCTTTCAGAGTGTTTGCAGTAGTAGTGTCGGTGGACGGAGAACGACCCATGGTCTCTTTTAAAAGCCAACCTTCTAATGCAGCTAAAGCGGTCCCAAGCCCGCCACATATCCTCGGATATGGAATGCAGAGGGGAAGAAAAATGATGAATGGAATGAAATGGGAGGACACTCACGCGCCATACGCAACATAACACACTTCTCTCTCCCGTAGTCTAACAAGCTCTTTACACATGGATTGCAGTCGATTGCTATCCCTGTATCAGAAGTGTAAGCTATCTTAATTTTATTTAACACTATTTCATCTACCATTATCACCCATATGAAATGTTATAAGATTTGCAAGTTAAACTAATCGTGCTACTATTTCCAAATGAAAAAGTATACATGATTAAATCATCCACTGAAGCCCCATTCAAGTAAGTCAGTATGAAAGCAAAGATAATGCGAAATAAACATTTATTATGGCATGTATTTCAAAAGGTCTTCATCGTCAATATCGTCCCAGAGTCTGGCTTCACATAGATCACAAAAACAGTTCCCTTGTTTCAATCGTTCTTCCACTGCGAGCCTCACTTTGTCGATATACTCCCACTCCGCCATAGTTCGTGGCTGGGAGTTAGGGGTGTACCACTCCCATAATTGGTGGAGGAATTTGGTGCTGGTGATCTCCATCACATCGTCAGTATCGTACTGGAGATACTTCCACCTCACGCCTGTTAAGTCGGGACACTCCTTCTCACATACACTCTCCTCTTCGTCGTCCGCTGGTAATGACAACTTTCTGATATTGTCCAGTCGGTACACCTTCTCTACCTTCCCCTTCGTTGGAGCGTTTGGTGCAACGAGCGCCTTTGGTGTTGAGCATGGAGAAGAGAATTTTGTATTTGGCGTTGTCGGAGGGCTTGTCATGTTGACTGTGAATAATAACTTTGAAATGTTTTCTAATTCTTAAGTATCAACAAGCAACCAATCAGAATGAACAGCCAATGAATGGTGAATATGAAAGTATATATGTAAAGTGACATTCGTGTCATTTCACTCTGTCTTTGTGACATATAACTGAAGTGTTCTCTGGCGAATTCTATATTTGAGGCGTACAAGTGAACTGCTCTCTCGTGAATTCCAAATTTGAGTGAAGTCTCTATCTTGTTGAAGTATCAACCTTAAACTTGATTTCGTTGAAATGGTAAGTTGAAGATTTCCTCTCTCATCTCCCTCAAACGTGTGCCTCATAGCATTTTCCTCAATTTCAGGCATCAACTTCATCACCAACGCACTCCCCTCTCGAGGAAAGTTTAGAGTTGTTGAGTCAAGGTAGGTTGTAACAATACGCTGAGACTTTAACAGAGATGATAGAATGATTTCTCTTTCAGGTGATACCAGTCCCATCTCGAGCGAGTCGGATAACAACAGCGACTCCATGTCAACATTGTCGCGGGAATGTGCTGACTGTGGACACATCTTCACGAGGAAGCGTGATCTCGCCCGACACATCAAGCAAGGTGTTTGTAGACCTAAGTCAGCATCAATCTCCGAAGGTGGGGATGATTCTGTTAACGATGTCTCCTTTTCTTGCGATTTATGCATTCAGTCTTTTGAGTCACATTTTGAACTATCTTCACATAGACTTCGACATACACACAGTGACGATAGTTATACTAACAGCGCCTCCTCTATCCGACTCTCTGAAGTGTCGATAAATAATTTAGTGAGGAACTACCAGATGGAATCCTCAGAAACCATTACTGACTTTGAAGAATGGTTTCATCAAAATTCATCTTTGATTGGTGCGCTCTTCAACAATTTAGTCAATTTTAGAATGAAGGCGCTCATCTATCTCAAAATAAAATATGTAAAAATCGACCACCATACTGGTCAAATAGTAGAGAGGTTGGAGTTTCACATACCCTCCTCTCCTGCAACCGAAGTTGTAGACTGCGAGTCTTGGATAAATTTTCATATCCAAGGGTTAAAATTAAACATAGATAAATTTAACGAGCGTGATAGTGGTCTCGTTTTTGATGGTATTGAGACTGCCATGATTAAAATCACTTTATTAGAGAACTACTCTGGACGAGGCTCCTTTAAACTTCCGAAAAATTTAAGAAATAAAGCAGCAGTCATTTCTATAGATTGCGAATCGCAATGTTTTAAGTATGCCGTCCTCTCCATTCTCCACTATAATGATGTACAGTATAGCAGATACCGTAAGAGTAAGTATCAACAGTGGGAGAATGAATTAAAGTTTGATGACTGCAATAGTGAAGATATGAAAATTAAAGATATAGAAAAATTTGAAAAATTGAACAGCATCAAAATAGTTCTCCATGTTTGGGAAAAGGGATTGAAGGGTGTCCGCTACAACTCGCGTTCGAGTTGTTATGACCACGTTGTCAACCTTTTATTAGTAAGACAGGATGATAGTGAGGAATGACACTACTGCGGTATTCCCAAAATTTCTCGCTTATACCACCACTTAAGAAATTCTAGCTCATCAGAGATTTATTACTGTGACAGATGCATTCGCAACTTTAGGAGTAAAAATAGATTTGAAACTCATTACGAATGGTGTAAGCGAGGTAAACTACAAATGGAGCGCATGCCCAAAGATAAGGAATTTTCATATAGAGAGAATGGCGATGAACTAAGTCCTCTTCGTGTCATCTATGCTGACATCGAATGCTATATCGATGATAACACCCATCAATCAGCAGCCATTCCCTGCTATGAAGTATGGCATGACCATTTCCAAAATAGAAAAAATAAAATGCACGTCTGGCAAGGTGAGGATTGTATTTACCAATTCCTACAATTCCTCGAACAGGCTGTAAAATTTCAACAAAAGTATGATGGTGAACTCTATCGCAGATCATTGCATATGACAGCAGATGATCAAGCAAAATTTGATAGTTGCAACGTTTGCCCCAAATGTAGTAAAACATTTGATGATGATAAGATTAAGAAAGTGCGCGACCATGATCACATCACTGGTAAATTTAGAAACGCACTATGTTCAAAATGCAATTTTTCACTTAGGATGAAACGGCGTACATTACCCGTCATTTTCCATAATTTCAAGGGCTACGACAGCCATATGATAATAAAAGGAGGTTTAGGTCAAATGAAAGAGTGGAAGATTGATGTAATAGCACAAACGAGAGAGAAGTTTATGGCCATGACAGCAAAAGTGCCTGTTGATAAAACTAAAGAAAATAAGACGGTCTATTTTGATATAAAATTTTTAGATTCCTACCAATTTATGACTGCATCACTGGCCTCTCTCGTACAAAATCTAAAGTCTCTTCCACTAACACAAAATCTTAAGAAACAATATCCAAATCTAACCGATGAAGTCATCACACGGAAAGGAGTCTTTCCATATGCATATTTTGATGCGATTAGTAAACTCGGCGAGACTTCTCTTCCACCCATAGATAAATTAAAAAATGATTTGACCGGCACAGAATGTAAGACCGAAGATTATGATCATGCACAAGATGCATGGATAAAATTTGACTGCCATACATTTGGCGAATATATGATTGCCTATCTTAAGTTAGATGTATTTTTGCTGACCGATGTATTTCAGGAGTTTCGACGAGTGGCATTAGAAGAAGATAAGTTAGATCCCGTCCACTTTGTCAGTCTGCCAGCCATGTCATTTAAGTCTGCTTTTAAAATGACTGGTGAGACCATTCATCTCTTACAAGATCCAGAGATGTATAATTTATTTGAGCGCGGAATTCGCGGTGGTCTCACATTTGTAAATAAACATAGGTTAAAATCAAAATTAGTAGGCAATGATCAGACTCATCTTAAGTGTTATGACCAAAATAATTTATATGGTAGTTCACTATCCAAACCACTCCCGTACTCTGAGTTTAGCTGGTTAGATGATAGTGAAATTCAGCATCTCTCCAACCCTTCTAACATACTAGCAATTCCAGATGAAAGTGATTGGGGATATTATTTTGAAATAGATCTAATCTATCCAAATAATATTAAACATAAAACCGTAGATTTTCCACTCGCACCCAAATCAAGTGAAGTGACCAAAGATATGTTTTCCGACTTTATGAAACAATTTCATAAAGATTTAGAATCATGCGGTCAGCCCGACTTTAAGCCTTGCCGCAAACTTTTACTCACCCAATATGATAAGGAAAACTATCTAGTTCACTTTAGCATCTTAAAATTTTATTTAGAAATGGGCATGATTTTAAAAAGAGTTCACCGCATTATTAAATTTAGACAGAAAGCCTTCCTCAAACCATATATTGATAGCAACAGCCAGAAACGTGCACTAGCCCAAAATAATTTTGAAAAAAATTTTTATAAGTATAAGAATAATAGTCTATTTGGTAAGACGATGGAGGATGTTAGAAAACGTGTAAACTATAAACTAGTAAATGATGTTACAAAATTTAAGAAATTGGTCTCATCACCTCTATTCATCGATAGAGACATTATCGATGAGGACCTTGTAGGTGTTAAAATGATAAAATCTGAAGTTGAGTTGTGCAAGCCCATCTATATTGGCCAAGCTGTACTAGATTACTCTAAGCTTGAAATGTACCAACTCTTTTATAAAATACTAAAACCATGTCCTCTCGTAAAAGAGGTTCGTTTGTTGGGTGGTGATACAGATAGTTTCTTCTTAGGTATTACCACTCAAAAAGATTTAAATTTCAATGAAGTAGGAAAATCTTTAGAAAGATATTTTGATACATCAAATTATCCTACTGATCACCCACTCTACTCCATCAAAAATAAGGCAAAACTTGGCTGCTTTAAGGATGAGACAGCAGGGAAGGAAATAGATGAAATGATTCTCCTCCGTCCAAAAATGTACAGTATGAAATTAAAGGATAGCGACGATAGTATTAAGCGAGCTAAAGGCATATCAAGATCATTGGTGTCTAACATGAAACATAAAAATTTCAGGGAAGCCTATAGAAATAAAAATATAACGTTTGTCAATATGACAATCTTAAAATCTAAGTCGCATGAGATCAAAACTCATACTTTTAGGAAACGGGTGCTTTCAGCATGGGAGGATAAGAGGTGCTGGTTAGAACATAACATATCTCTTCCACATGGACATCCTGATACAGACATACCACCACCCAAAAGAATTAAACTCACACTACCACATTCAGGAGACGTCTTAGCATAATCATCCTTAACTTAGTATTTTCATGTTGATTTCTGTAGATAAACACTGCTGTTTTATGTATCGCTTTAGATCGTTTCTTCCTTGTGAATATATGCCTACAGTCAGCCCATTCCCTCTATATCTGTGAAAAGACTTTTTCATACACATATTTTTATTTCAATAAACATATCACAATGACTTCACTTTGTTTTCCGAAACACTAAAGTTACGAGGGATTTAGTATCTTTCACATGGATGCACTCTTGTAAACCATTGGTCATTTTGATAGCAATAGAGGGTATAGTTTGTTTGACGACGGGATGATAGAAAATAGATTCAAACATCTTCTCGACTATTCCATATGAAGCGTCTTTATCATGAATGAAATCACGTAAAATGTATTCTTTTTTCTCGCCAACAGAAATAGGTAAAATCAAATCACTTTGAATGTAAAGGTGTTGTTCATGTTTATCAAGTGTCATTGGTGTTTCTATACCAATCGTATGCGCAGCAGCAAACACAGTTTGTAGCATTGAAAAGCCAAAGAGTTTTTTCAAATTTTTACTCAATTGACATTGAATGTCATCACCCAGTTTCAGAACAACGCGTTGTTTTTCAATTGAAAACGAAATGTGGTGTGTCTTTACATCATATTTACTTTTCATCACATGCTTCAACTTCTGTTGTATATAAGGATTTACTACATGAATGAAGCTTTCAACTGTATGATATAGACGCGGCATTATATTGATAGCAACTTTAGATTCTTCATAAGACTGGTAAATTTTCTTGATGCGATCGCCATAGATGTCCACCCACCATTCATCATTAACTGAATCAGCTTTAGTGTGATATTCATGAGAACCATACACCACACCGCTTCCAATAATAGGCGTATAATGTCTTACAAAATGACGCAAGGTTGGAGAGAAATAAACTGTAAGTTTGTCATTATATTTCTGAATAACCAACTTATTTTTGTCCGCCATAATTTTCTCTCCATACTTCTTACCCACAGTCTCATTCCATCGTTTTACTAACTCAATAAGTGATAAAGGTTGAACACCACGCTTTTTCAAAATGATGCGTTCTTCGCATTCTACAACATCTTCATCAAATATTTTAAATCTATAATGAAATTAGTTGATTCGATTTGAAGAAACTTTTTTAACATTTGCAGTAGCAATTGACGTTAGATGTAGTCCATGGCCAAAACCGAGATGTGGATAGAATTTATTATCCAACCTCAGTGTAAGACCTTTAGTAAAAGAATGAAAGCGAAGGAACGGTCTCCCACTCCAATGATAGATAGTAAACTCATAAGCTTTCTGATTTTTATTCTTCATGATGGAAGTATTACCACTGTTGAATGCCTTAATAATTTTCTCATTCCCAAATGGATCATAATAATCTGATTTTATCTGAATCCATTCATAGTTCCACTTTTCATCTGACGTTAAATTGTATGGGAACTGGAATGCATTATTCATCGTCATTCCATCATGGGTGCGAGGAGTCAATATCATTTCTTCCAAATCATTCACATTCTGAATATTGCTATCATAGCAAATACTAGAAACGCCAACCTCCCATTCACCTTCTGAATGTAGTGGGCGATTTAATTCTACTCGATAGTCTGATGGTTTATTTTTGGGAAATTTATTCATAGAAGCATTACTGGGTAAGTAGATTAGAAACGAGTCCTTATTTTCACTTTCCATATTATTCACATTGGAAAAATATATTAGCATACTTTTGTATTAACTCTTCATTCGGAAATGGAGTGTGATACTTGTCACAGCATCTTTATGAAAAGGAATCAACGCACCAGCATCGTCATAAATGGCAATATCAATTTGTGGGATGTAGTTTGATTTCAGCTTTGTATAATGCACTTTCTTGAAAGTATGCTCAGATAAAATACTGCAGCTTTTTGACTGGTATGGTATCATTGCTAGCAATGGAGCTTCAACATCTCCCACACGTACATCTTCACCAATATTGGAATATATCTGAAAATAGTTAATACGACGCGATAGCGACATGTCTGCGCTAGCTTTGGTTACAGTACCACTTTTAAAGATATTTTGATCAAAACCCAAAATGTCCATTAGAGTTTTATCCATAATTAGTTCAATACCTTTTCCACTTATAGTGAGAGACAAAGTTCCTTCTTTTTCAGAAAATGAAATATGTTGCTCATTAATCACTTCATTTAAATAATCTACAACCAATTTAACCGAAGTAATAATGCGAGGCATCAACACTCTTGTTTCATGTAAGATACCACCTAAAGGCTCTACACACTTTCTGTATAAAGATACGGTCCATTCTGTATCAAATTGATTTGACCTTTCACATGGTAAATGTTGCATATCAAATTTTCCATGAACAGCTGCAGAACGATGTCGTAAGAACTGATGAAAATCTTTTGAACAAACTAATACTAGATCATCATCATTTAATTTACTTATTGCAATATGATTAGATGATTTGATATAAGTCAATGTTGCCACTTGTTTACCATCAACTCGAAGGAGATAATTAAATTTCTTCAATAATGTTTCAGGAGTCATGTTTGTCTTTCTTGGCTTAATCACAATCTTCTTCACCAACGTCTTCTCATTTTTTGGAATAAGATCTACATAATAAGCTTCCTCTCGATATATTAACTGTTTATGACCACTTGGGTGGTAATTAACGTTATAATTATCATAGCTTGTTAAGGCGCTAGCGAGGTAACCTAAATCATTTCTTAAACTTGGACTTAAACCAACAATCCAATCTTTCTCAACTACATGATGTACATGATTATGATCATCATTGTGCGGAGTAAATTGGACAATATGTTTACACGCTTTATTCAGGAAATCATATATAAACTCTTTACATGATAAGAGATCTTTCTGTGGCCACTGTGGAATGTATACTCGGCAGCCCTTTTCACATTGGTAAGCAGCTGTACGTCTCATATTAATAGTCATCACCTCATGATCAAAAGTATAGACACAGTTGCTATAAACAAGTTGAGTGACACCCACTTCCCAATTTCCATTTAGCTGTTGTGTATGATCAATGGGAGTAGAAAAGAGTGCGGCTCGATTACTAGCAAATCTCTTTGTAGCCGCATTGCTAACCAAATTATGATAAAACGACATTTTTATATTGCTGATCTGCGGCTTTGCATAACATCATGAAGACTTGGATTTTTGACTCTCTACAATATATCAGAGTTGATCGTGATGGAAACGTACATTTCAAAAATTCTCATGGTCATACATCAAGAGGTATTACATTAACATGGCGACAATTTGTCAACCTCAATGATATCATGAGGGATTTGGAATATTTTGAAACATTAAGATTCATCTCCTTGGGTGATCAAGTTTGGCTTCAACGTCGCAACAATGAAATTCAAATCTGCCATTCTTATTCCGCAAACTGTTTCTCATTTCGCAAATACAATTGGGAGAAGTATAGAAGATACATACATCGCTCCATCATGACATTTATTCGTCGTGAGTTCATCGCCCTACTATGCAAATCTTAATCAGACATGACTACCACGCACCATGAGTTGGAAATTAGATTCCCTACAACGTATTGAAACGGATCATGATCGAAACGTCTATTTCAAAGATTCAACTGGAAATGTGAGAAGAGAGTTTGCTTTATCTTATCGCCATTTTCAATCTCTACATCATATCATGAAGGATTTGAAATACTTCTATATGAAAAGACATTCACGTATTGGAAATCGCATCTGGTTGCGCGTCAACAATCGGCGAATTCAACTCTATCATTCCCAACTTCATACTAACTTCACATTTCATCAAGGTAGTTGGGAAAGTATAAAAGGAAGGTACATCGCTCAATTTACTCATTCTTTCATCATGAAGCGCCATCGCTACACCATCGTCAACATTCTCCGTCGCTTCAGACTCTACACCAAAATCGATCTCACAACATTACACCAACACCTTCCAAACAGCAAGTATTACCCGGGCCGACCTCAAATGTTAGTGGTGAAGATGAACAATTCACGGAATCTTCAACTCTTCCCAAATGGGACTGTACAGATTCTCGGCGCCCTTTCTCATTCATCGGCGCAGTCAATGAGCTTAGAGCTACAAAGACTACTACGTCGGATATGGAAGAGGGAGAGGTGTGTGATGTCGAATCTGACTGTGGACAATATGGTGATCTCTACTCAATTGAGTGAAAGTGTATCATTTTTGAAGATTCGTACCAGCAGTTACAATTTGTGTTATGAACCCGAACTTTTTCCTGCAGCTCTCATTAGTTGTTGGTTACCTGTGCATGTGGCAATCTTTCATAATGGTAAACTGATCATTACTGGACTAAAATCTCATGTACAAGCAAATGTGATCCTAGACTATCTCATTGAGTATGTACGTACCCAGCGGATTGTAAAATAAAAAACAATTTTTCCAACATGATGTTTTTATTTCAAATCATGATAGAACTTACAAATCATTTTTTCATTAGAGGATGGATTACATGAAAAGTTTTGAATAACAGATACAAATCGAGATACATGTAAACGTTTTAAGATGAAGTACAGTACAAAAGAACCACACGTTGAGGAAAGTGGATGTTGTAGTATGCGTTCAGTACGCTGATATTGACGCGTATGTTTTCTCAACCACTGCTGTGTTGGTATATTTGGAGGTTGAGCAAGAGAGTCAAATAGTTCACCACGTCGGTCTTCTCCAATAAAGATCGCTTTCCAATGCTCACCGCCTAAATTCTGCGAATGAGTGTTTAGCACAATAAAGATGGGATAGTGATTTACTGCAGGTGGTAAGGTATCGAGTGAATAGACATTATCGAAAGCTTTCAACGTCGCTTCGTCTGCATTACGCTGCACTTTAGTCTTAATATCGTCAGCAGTCAACCAACTCATTAACGATTATACTGAAGAATCACGTCACGATACTTTGTAATTTCAATATTTGAATCGAAGACTGCATAAATTAATACATTGATCGTCTCAGGTAGTGTTCTTTTGAACGTCAAATCCAAACGAATATTATGAGGCACGTTCGCTTGACGATAGGGTGCACTAATATCGCTGTCAGCAGTCAAATCAAATGCATAAATAGTATATCCACTCTTAAACTCTTTCATAGTAAGTCCGTTGGTGTCATCCGTATTGTAAAAGCCAAAGACATCCATAAAATCAACATAACTGCGCATAAATTGATCCGAAGCAAAATCTGGTTTGTAGGGTGGACCAGGATGACTCACACCATTTACACGTAAAGCAATTTCACTTAACTGATTGTGTTTAAAATTGAAAGGATTCTTCTTTATATTACCATTAAATGCATCATTTTCAACCATTGCCACCATGAGGAGCTTCGGTGCTTCCGATGGAAAGAGGCCATCTTTCATGAAACTCTTTTGATCTTTCGGAATTGTAAAGGTGAGAAGCTTTGTATGCTGAACGGGGTAAATGGCATTTTGGCGGTTAAGACCTTCAGCATGTCCTCTAATGACACTTGGATTCGGTACTACTCGACGAATGTAAAGTGCAATATCTTCCACATGAATTCTAAAATTGTCAACTTTAGCAAATGCATTCAGCGCAAATTCAGGCTTATTCAATGTCAGCTTGAGTCGCATGCTGGTATTACAGAGTAAAAACTTTGACTGTCTAAAGAAGTCTAAATTCAGCGGACCATATAGCTGACATACTTTACTATCTTTAATCATAGCAGATCGCTTTACAAAGCCACTGTTTGTTTCAACATAAAATTTTCCTGCTTCATCTCTGTACCATCCCATGGCTTCCATATGACTTTTTTGTGCTGCTGGATGAAACTGTGATACATGATTGAAATATGATTTATAGGGATAATCGCTTTGACCACCTTCCACCTGCTGCTCTCCAATCGTTAGAGAAACATTGCGAAGTAATGTAGTCAATGGTAAATTGTTCAGTCCAACTTTATGTGCATCGTCAATAGCAGTTTCATCTGCTTGCTGAATTCTAAACCTCAAATCAAGCATCGCATAACTCAAATCTATGTAGTCATCACTACCACCAGGAATAACAAATTCAATGGGGCCAGCATTCTCAGCTGTTCGAGGATGATAATCTACAATACTTGAACTAAGAATATCTGTCTGTATGGCTTGTTGATCAAACAAACAAAAACCGGAAGTTTTACACTCCATGATTAGAAGTTATAGCAGCGTCGTCGTTTAGCGCCTGATGAATGATTAGAACCTCTGCGACGTTTGCGTGAATGCCTTTTGACTGAAGATCGCACCTTACCATCTCCGCGATGTTTCCTCCTTCCTTTATTCATTCGTTTAGGTGATTTCTTTCCTTGAGTAACACCAGCAAAGGTCTGCTTCAATGTTTTTAAACCGCGTTCCTTCCCACGATTCAACAAACTGCTCTTAAAACTTCTACCTCTGGAAAGATCCCTAGCAACATCACCAGCAAAGCCAACGGCATTACTTAAAACATTTCGTTTTAAAGATCTACCGACATTGGATATGAGAGGTGCTACAACAGATTTCAGTGCAACAAGTATGCTACCTCCACGTTGGCTGCGAGCGCCGATGTAAATTTGTCCTCCACCACTTACATAGGAGGGTCGTGAATAAAATGAGGCAGTTGGATTCATTGCTCAAACCCTGAACATCGTTAGTTACAACTTTGCATGAATCACTGTCGATCACTTAGATGAAAGATGTCGGCACGACGCATCCAAGAGTTCATACTTGAAGGATAACCAGTCCATTTAACAAGACACCATTCTTCACCTTGTCGTTTTTTACATCGAATGATTTTCACTACCAAATATGTTTCACTTTCAGTGACTACCTCAATCTCATCGCGGTAAAAGCTACCCTCAATTTCTTCATTATCGTAATCTTTCAACTTGTAGGTGGTTGGAGAGTCTTTTTGATTAATCCTTGATACTGTAGATACCTCCTCTGTCCAATTCGGAAGTTACCCTTTAGCAAAAACACTTTTCACTTTTGAGATACGAGCTTTATCACCAATTTTCACATCACTTTTCACATGAGTGCGTTTACGTTGGAATGATTCGCGCACTTTATCTACATTGTCAGCATTTACATCTACTGGTCTGAGTCCAATAGAACGATGGATAGAGTGATTGTAGGCATGGAGTGTATCTTGTAGAACCTTTGTCCAATTTTGTGTCAAGTTGGCAGTAAAATGTCGCCACAAGCGATTTTTTAATGTGCGATTAAAACGTTCAACGAGTGCAGCTTTATAAGCACTCTTTACACTAAACAACTCAATGTCATGCCTCTCAAATAATCTTCTCACATGCTGATTTTCAAACTCTTTTCCTTGATCACTCTGAATTCTTTTTGGAATGCGACCTTCTCGAAAAATTGTTTGGAATGCTTTTGCTACTCCTTTCCCTTCTTTAGTTTTTAAAGGTTGAGCCCACGCATAACGCGAGAAGATATCAATGACGGTTAAAATAAAATTATTGCCCGAGTTATGTTTTGAAATGGAGGCGACATCGCACAAATCTGCTTGCCACTGTTCATCGATGTCATGAACAATATAATGGCGGGTGCGGTACTTCTTTTTCGCTTGTTTGTGGAGTGTATAGGTAGCCTGACCCTTTAACCATCGTTTCACTTGTGATTGTGGAAGACCACTCGCTTTTGATAATTTCTTGATAGATGCAAATCCTGCCGGATGTTTTACATCATAATAGATTGACTTCAAACGTTCAGTCGATGACGACTGACTCTTTTTTCTCCTTCTCATCTTTTTGTTTTCTTGCCTTTCTACATTTACAACAACTGCAGCATTTAGCTTTAGCGGTTTTGCGATCGTGTTCACATTGCTTAGGGGTTTCATTGTGAGACCTGGCGCAGCAAGTGCAAGTGACAACGACATTCACCTCTGGCGGCTCATTACATGGCAAGCAACACATCTGCTTCATATTAATAGTCTGAGAACATGTATTTCCTGGGAGGAGCTGTTTTACGTTTTCCTTTTACTAGTTTTAGTGGTGATGTAGATCTACGTCGAGTTCTTCCTCTTGTTTGCTTAGTGAGTGTGGGAGGGGATGTAGCAGGTGACGTCTTAAACCAATTTGTTGGCATTTTCATCGTCTGAAGCATTGGAGCAGTAGCCACTGTTGAATCAAGTTCTTTCAATGTCTCATTATTCAAAGCAAATTTTGGAACATTATGCTTTTTCAATAGTTTAAGAAAGTATGACCAACCAGGTGGAACATAGCCCTGACGGCGCTTTCTATGTGTCGCATACTGAATCAAGTCTTCATAACGTGAAGCATCAATCACTTTGTTTTCATCTGTAATGATTTCTCCTCTATCATTTACATTGAGATGGGGTTCAATACTATTGAAAAGAGATATGGCATGTACGCGAGATGCTAAAGGTGTAGCAGTCGATACAGAGTCACGCATCTTATTCTTCAAGTTTTTCAATTGCTCAACAGTTTCCGATTGTAATAATACAGCACGATGTGGATCTTTGATGTGAACATTTTGCTGATAATCTATTTCTTTCCTATACATTTGATTTGCAAGAGGTTGCTTTACTTGCTGCATGGCAGTCAATTGTACATATTCATCCTGAGGAATAACAATCATGCGAGAATAAGAACTCATAGTTTGTAGATAATCATGGGAGTTTTCAAAATATCACTTCGAAATCTAAATTCTTCCGGACACTCTTGCGTAAAGTCAATGAATAAGTAACCGTATGGTTTTTCAGTAGCTGCTTGAAAAATTTCAATTAAGGCTTTTGATCCTCTGGGTGCAACTTGTCGCGCTAAAATTTCAAATTGACTTTTATCTCGCGGATTCTTGAAAATAGCATAATAGTGTGTATTCAGGTTTCGTGTACGAGCTTCTTTTCCATCAGGAAACAAATTTTGTGTGATATAGATGATAAAGCACCTTTTATGATGTGCTGCGCGAGTGAACATATCTGTAACATCTTTTGAATTCTTACTTTCTTTTAATAAATCATCCAATACAACAATATCATTAGACTGAAGTTTATCCACTGCAATAATTCCTTCATGTCGAATAAAGTTGCGACTTTCCAATTCCTGAAACAGCGACGGTTGATAAATACCATAACACCAAATCACTCGATTGATAGGTTCCTTAAACAACTCCCTTCTTTTATCCAATAAATTCAGCGTGAAAACAGTTTTACCTGCATGAGATGGGCCTGATACAGTCAGAACTTTATCGCATTGAAGTCTGAAATCCATTTTAATACTTTGAGATTCAACATTTGCATAATTAACGCTTAGAGCCAAAGATATTACCCAATAGGTTACCCACGACAGGAGCTAGCATCGGAAGTATTGCTGAAAGGAAACCGCCCTTTTGTGTTAGAGTTTTCCTCTTTCTTTGAAGGGTGACTTTAGGATTGGAGATGAAACGCAATTTCGTAGCATATCGCTTAAGTAACTTTCGTTGTTTTGGTGCTAATTTCTTCGTCCTCAACTTTCTGACATGAGAAATAATTTCACAAATGAATTTATCGTTAGCATGTCGTATAGCATTGTATCGCTGATTTGCTTTCATTCGTCGGAGAGCTTGAATGGCTGAAGAAAACTTTGAAGACTTTTGACTTTTACGTTTCGTCATTTTACGTTTCGCCATTTTCCGTGTTAGTCTTTGCTAAAACCTATCTTTATCACATTTGCATAGGTACTAACTATTGCGACATAAGTGGCACTCGAAATGAGCAATATCACAGTGGCTACATTTGCAAAGTTGAATGCAATTACGTATGAAACAGCGTTGACAAAAAGCATGCTTACATCTCTTGAAGATGCGCTTTTCATTTCCATCCTTTCGCTTACATACATCACAACACATAGTTTCACCGTTACTGGTAACGTCTATAGCAAGTCTTTTTGAAGATATGAATTTGCTAGCCTTTTCTAAATAATAGACGCATGTACAGAAGGAATATACTTCGAGAGTGAGCAGACATAGCTCGAAAACCAGTTGTGCTACAATCAAGTACCACTGCATTTTCAATTTTTCTTTATGGAAAATTGAATGTGAATATCTGAAATCGCTTCAATCACTAGACTGCTACCATGATGGTTAAATGCGTTAAGACGTTCAGCAATTTTTATCATATGTCTTTTAAAAAATTCTTCGGGGTGATCTACCACTTCCATTGAATAAGAAGCAAAATGGAAAGAGCGACTTTCCACCTCTTCCTTTCCAAAATGACTAAACTGAATTTTCGCAACTAATCGCGCCATGACAATGCTATCAGAGAATGTATTCATTAACTTTAGAAATAGAGTGCTAGCATCATCGACCACTGCTTCGATGTCGGTCTCATCTTTATGAAAATTTATCACATAATCTTGAACAGCTCCTTTTAAACTTTGCCTATGAAAATGTAATGTTCCGCAGTCGTTTGAGAAAGACATGATCGCCCTTTATCTAACCCATCCATTGCATGAAAACAACAACTCTTCTCATAGTAACATTTATTGAATAACTGTAACAAGCATGCATTATAAATCAATGGTTTGAAACAGATACAATAGATACAGCTGGTAACTATCATACAGCGAGCAATGATAACCATACAGGACTTTGGCAGTGTTGAGGTAAGGAGGAAAGAAGCATTGGTTATGAACGTAGCTACTACAACGAACAGACAAAATAGGAACACACAAATCCTTAAAAGGTTTCGTGACTTCATGATAATGTTGATTCACTCTACTATCCCAAGGCGGGAGCAAAATATCATCAATGATTAGATTGGGAAATACTTTCCTCTCCTTACCAGGATTATTACAAAAGATGCGTATAACATTGAAAGCAGCTAACCATCGTTTAAAGTCAATAAGAAGAGCACTCTCACAAGAAAAGCCATAGTCTTGCAAATATTTCAGATTAAGTCCATGAATGTGTTTTCTCACCCATTGATCAACATTGGGATCGCAGTTGGCATGTTGATGATAGACACTAACAATCTGATATGTCCAATTGTTCATAGCAATAGCACTGAGCTCCTGTACAGGTTCACCCTCACAATCCATAAAAATGATGATAAAAGCCTAAAACGGAAATTTACACATCTAAGGAAACGTTCTATAACATATTACAAAATGAAGAATTACATCGATGCTTTTCACGACAAAATACACAAATGATATGATGGCAACGAAGAAGTAAAATGTATCTAATAAGACCACGTCTACGACACTCAAAGCACATAAGCGAATTGTCATAGGGTAGAGTTAGGAAAGGACTAGTAATTCTCCTTCTTTGATTTGCGTTTTGATGCAGCATTCTTCTCCGACTTGCGCTTCGTACCACTGCTGTTAAGGATTTGATCAATTATGTCGTCCACGTTGGGTGGTTTTGGAATATATAGGATGGATTCCATATGCATGAAGAGAGAGACTATTTTATTATCCTTGTGTCGACCATAATATAGCCCATTCACTTTGAAAAGGATATCCCAAGTACCTTCTCCGAGCTCATCACATGTGATGATTGTTGATTGATCTCCATCCTTCTTATAGTAAGTACACCAATGTGATACCGGTAGGCAAATGTGATTACCATCCCAAATCTTTCTATAGGGAGTATCCTTGTCATCTCTCGCCTTCCACTCTTGAGCAAGAGGAGTAGGAATGTCCATATTTAATGTCACGTACTCCTCAATAATATCAAGTTGGCGGCGAATATACGGACTCACGGGGATCAGTATGTAGTCCCCATACTGATTGCGCATTATCTTGACATCCGTGGAAGGGAGCATTCCCGTTTGGAGTACTACGCTATGATCGACATAACGCAAGACTTGTTTAAATTTACGCTGTAGTGGTGTAGGATTATGTACCTTGGTTGTTTCTTCCACTGGCCTCAGTTGTAGATGATCTGATCGGAGCGAACCTTGTAACGTTTGACCGCCATTGTGTCCTACTAGTGCAGCAGATGGAGTAGATGCCTGAAAATGAAAAAAGATTGTATTAAGTTTACGTTCAAGGGAGGAGAGGGAGGGAAGTAGCGACTTACCATTTTAGTTGGATAATAGAATAGAGAGAGAGAAAATGTGCGTCCGTCACTCGTGTGATTCAACGATGGAATGATTCTCACTGTGGAAGGCTCGCTATTTATAAAGAAATGCTTGATTCTCATTGGATGATGATCCTCATTGGACAATAACATCAAGCTGATTCCAAATCTAAAATCCGTTTTCCCATCCGATGCTTCGTTTTGAAGCTACAGCCCAAAACGTCCAAAATTCTAACTCTGTCGTTTTTCGCCAATCTCCCAAAATCTTAAATGGCGCCTCACATATAGACGAAGACAGATATGAACAAGCCGTTTCTTTCAGTGAATTTGTCTCACTCTTAGCTTTCAAACGAGCTATTGCACGACAAAATCCATCCACTGGAAGCAAAGTTGGAAGGTCGGTGCCGAGGGGGGGGACGTCAGCGAAAATTTTTCTCTCCGATTGCTTTCAAATTCCCCATTTCCATGTAGAATTGGACGCTTAATGCGAATCTGGCCTCCGCTTTCCCATCCGATGCTTCGTTTTGGCTCTACAGCCCACAGCCCAAAGCAAAAATTCTAACTCTGTCGTTTTTCCGAAAAATGTTGAAAAATTTTTCTCGCCGATTGACTTGAAACTCACCATGTTGATAAAGAATTTCATGCTGATTCCAAATCTGAAATCCGTTTTGCTCTCCGATGCTTCGTTTTGACGCTAGAGCCCAAAACGACCAAAATTCTAACTCTGTCGTTTTTCACCAATCTCCCAAAATCTTAGATGGCGTCTCACATTTAAAGGAAGACAGATATGAACTAGCCGCTTCTTTCACTGAATTTGTCTCACTCTTAGCTTTCAAACGAGCTATTGCACGACAAAATCCGTCCACTGGAAGCAAAGTTGGAAGGTCGGTGCCGAGGGGGGGTGACGTCAGCGAAACTTTTTCTCTCCGATTGCTTTCAAATTTACCATACCGATGCAGAATTTCACGCTGAATCCGAATCTGGCCTCCGTTTTCACATCCGAGCACTGCCTCCGCTCGAAACAGCCCATTTTCAACCCAACATTCATCAGATTGCACGAAAAACATCACACACTATAGCCTCAAGACAAAACCTGGCGGTCGCCCAAGTCCACCACGACACTCTGTCGCTCCAGAGGGGGGGGAGTCAGACTCGAAACACCACGGCGGCCGACCACGACACTCTGTCGTTCCAGAGGGGGGGGGGCGCCGGTCGAGTGTTCGCCATTTTCTTACTACTCTTATCGACTGAAGTGGTACTTGTGATTCAGTTTACGCGCATTTCGTAAAATCATGCTGGCCGGACTCAAATTCATAAAGACTCCGAATATCATCAAAGGATGTAGCTAGTTCATGGTCAATGTACGGAGAAATCGCAGGACATGCGAAATACTTGTTTGTAAGTTGCTGTAGATGTTCTTTAAGTTGTGTGCAGAGGCATTGACAACACAAACAGCTATCATATTCAGGTTTCGTCTCTCAATAAATTCAGTACCTCAAGAAAACAAACACTCATCTTGATTTTTAGCATTCAAATCTTTTACGGGATATATTTATACAAGATCTCTGTTTTTTCCAGCGACAGATTAGACCATAAAACAAAGAACTGTCGTAGACACTTCAAATTTTGCCATTAAGATATATAAATAGAACCATGAGAATATTCAATACGTTTTATACACTGTAAGCTGTTAAATACCAGACAACAAAGACTGGATACCTAAAATATATGTAATATGCTGTTTCAATCATCCAATCAGATAAGGAGCTGTTCGTATCGAAACATACCAAACGGCAACCACATATGGACATATACGAAGTCAATATATATGAAAAACATGCCAAATCTCTGTAAATATACGAGAATCTCGTGTCAATTGCTTGCTTCAATTTGGTTTCAATTATTCGTGTATAGTTTTCTTATCCAGCGATTTACAGTGTACTTCATCAATCATAAGTACAACATGCTTTTCCATGTTTGTCAGCTTTGCTAGTCGTAAATTCAAATAGGAGCAATTACCTAGACCGTCGCTGTCTTTATTCAAACGCTGTGTGATCATATGTAAGGTACTCACGGAGGAGAGCAAGCATAAACTGTTTTGGTCACATAAAATTTTGTGCGCTGATTGACTTGCTGAATACATCATACACAAAAAAGCATTTACTCAGGTGAATAGCGTCTTAAAATTGGTTCTTTTTCATCAACAGTGATGATCATAAAAGTGGACCGCCTAAATTTTGTCTCACTTTGATGAGGTTCTGTCAATAATAGGTACACATCTGGCAGATAAATAAAATAAAGGTTGAAATGGCAGAGACCGTCGGCTTCTCATGTGAACTCCTCAACTGGCCGAAGACAAACCGGGATCGTTTCTTACCAAGCGAATAACTATCCGAGCTGTTCGAAAGTTTGTCTTTCCTTCCCGATCGGATCCAACTTTTCCAGGAAGGGAGAAAAAATTAGTTTTCCAGTTTTCCACCTTTGGATGGTGGTCTTTGGGACAACTATGTACTTTTTGGCAAACCGGCCGTTTGGACTGTCCTTCTGACAAAAGAGTAGAAACCTTACCCTTCAAAAACACTTTCGCAAACTTCGACTCAGTCATCATCACATAAGATGAATTCAAAACCGAATAGAAACTTTGTTTACAGCTTATCTGGGTCAACCAACACTTTAATTTGGATGTGTGCAGCAGACGTCTAGACACCGTAGATAATGAAAGCGTGAAAATGACCTCATTAGCGCCAAAGATGTAAACAACTTTTCAAGAATAGACAGAAAAGCAAATTACCCAAAAGTAAACCAATTTCGACGAACAGTACATCAAAAGAATGCTCAGAGAAAGCCCTTTCACTTCGTACTTGATTCATTGTCATGCTTACATGCTTTCACATTGAAAATTTGAAATTTCTAAAAGTGGCGATTTTCACATCTTGACCTCTGTCCACCTTATGACGGATACAGATGGATAGTGGCTCATTGAAAAGCTGAGAGCATAAGCTCTCGAATGGTATGTGGCTTGTCAATATAAAAGAAAATTGAAAGGCAGGAGTTTGGCATATTTTAGGTGGTCCGTTTTTTATGATCAACTCTGTAGCTCAATGATAAATTTCAACTATAGGCAATCATCGCTAATCTCCACCGGCCACAGCTTGTACACTGTCAATTTCAGCTACTTATCAAGGTGCTACATCTAGATGTGCATGCCGTGATATATGATTTTTCATTTAATGTGTTGCCGATTATTCTATTTCTATGGCTTAAACCGCTGCATTGGACTTCCCATTTCGCGCATGTTAATGTAGATATCTATGCGCCCTCCAGATGTACGGAGTTTCCTGTCCAGGGGGTCGTAACACGAAATTCTCTTAAGTATTAAGTTCTACGTCATAAAAGATATGACAGTGCGGTAGACCTGTAACTCGACAGTATGCTAAGTACTGAGTATAAGTTTTAAGTTATAAGACTTATGACAATGAGAATGGGGCCGGTGTAACTGGAAAATATCATAAATTTCTTTTGGTCTGCGATGCTCTAATTTAGGATGGTGCTAAGACAATGTCGAGTTACACTAAAATGAATTTGTCTTAACTTTGCGATGCTGTTTTAATGAAAGTCGGCTGAATATGAATGGTATGAACTATCTACATATGAAAATCGCCACTTTTAGAAATTTCAAATTTTCAATGTGAAAGCATGTAAGCATGACAATGAATCAAGTACGAAGTGAAAGGGCTTTCTCTGAGCATTCTTTTGATGTACTGTTCGTCGAAATTGGTGTACTTTTAAACAAGTTATGATGTCTCAAATTCATTGCATAATTTGCTTTTCTGTCTATTCTTGAAAAGTTGTTTACATCTTTGGCGCTAATGAGGTCATTTTCACGCTTTCATTATCTACGGTGTCTAGACGTCTGCTGCACACATCCAAATTAAAGTGTTGGTTGACCCAGATAAGCTGTAAACAAAGTTTCTATTCGGTTTTGAATTCATCTTATGTGATGATGACTGAGTCGAAGTTTGCGAAAGTGTTTTTGAAGGGTAAGGTTTCTACTCTTTTGTCAGAAGGACAGTCCAAACGGCCGGTTTGCCAAAAAGTACATAGTTGTCCCAAAGACCACCATCCAAAGGTGGAAAACTGGAAAACTACCGTATATACTCGCATATAAGCCGAGTTTAGAAGTATAAAATACAATGCTGAAATCAGGGGGTCGGCTTATATATAAAATGAAAACAACAACAGAGATACAACTAAATTTTTAACCTATCCAGTTTTTTTCATTTCTTTATTCTTTTTTTTTGGTTGTGTTGTTTGTTGTGTGTAAGTGGCGAGCCGTAAGGTAAGAGAATAATGAGTAATGAGTACATGACGTTGTTTTTAAGTTTGGTTAAAAAATTTAAAAAAAAATCTTTTTTTTTTCTATAATCTTAAAATATAAAACATAATCATTTTTATAGTAAAAATAACAAAAAACCAAAAATATAAAAAGTAAAGTTGAAAGTTAGATAGTTATGGTGGGTTTTGTATATGCGGGTTTTATTCTAAAATTTAAAGATTTTTAATTTTTATGCTTTTAGCTTTTATATATGCGAGTATATATATGCGAGTATATACGGTAATTTTTTCTCCCTTCCTGGAAAAGTTGGATCCGATCGGGAAGGAAAGACAAACTTTCGAACAGCTCGGATAGTTATTCGCTTGGTAAGAAACGATCCCGGTTTGTCTTCGGCCAGTTGAGGAGTTCACATGAGAAGCCGACGGTCTCTGCCATAACAGTGAGACGTCGCCTGAAAAGTGAGGACTTCATAACCCGTAAGAGACCATTAGGGATCGAATTGACCACCAACCACAAGAGTTAGAAGCTAAAGCGGGCGATAAGCATTGCCACTGGCGTTCTCAGTGGAATCAAGTTGTTTGGATTGAATGGTATGAATTATCTACATATGTAGTAATACAATTATAGATTCAAATACGCAATATAATGCAATATCTGCAAAATGAAAATCGCTTTATGTTTTCTTGAAAAACCCATGACATCTATATTTGAGTTGACAGATCAACTAAAAATGTCACAGAGTTGTTCTGTCACTCGTCTACCTCCTTGATGAGAATCATTCACATCTTCGTGTCGCAGCTCCACTCGGTCAAGACGTTCACGCTCAACTATTTCATCAAAACCATTTGGGATGGGAAGATCGATCGCAAAAATGTGCAACACAAAGCATGCCACAATAACTTTACAGGCATGTGTGTAATGAAGCAACAGGGTGCCACCGCTTTTATTCAAACACCGAAAGCGTGATTTGAGTACACAATAACAGCACTCAACTTTAACTCTCGTTTGTTTTATAGCAGCACTATTTAATTGGCTCTCTGTTGAAAATAAGAAATTGACATGATGCATTGTTTGTTTATGTTAGAGGAAATCCCTGAGGCCCGATATAGGCAAGAAAAACAAAGTCAGTTATATTGAGCACTTTCGGTGTACACTGTATCAGTGTATCTGAAGATGATGCGCGGAGCGCACCGAAAGTGCTCAGTATAACTGACTTTGTTTTTCTTGCCTACATCGGGCCTCAGGGATTTCCTCTAACATAAACAAATAATTGGCTCTCTGTAGTGGTTCTAGACCCTGACACTGAAGTAATAAGGTATGGTCTTGAACGATAACCTGAGTCTCCTATAATGCAGGCATTCAGAAAATCTCCCTACCAGACTTATGTTTAAGGGAGCTTGTAAATCTCATGTTGGCATCACAGATTGCCTGTATGTTAATGGTGACACTCCTTTCGGTTCACAAAAATGTCTTCATTCCTGGTTGGACGTCTGATATTGACGTGTGCACAATCTACAGGGTGAGTCATACGTAACTACAATTTTCAAATCGCTGTAGCTAAGTGAAAACTTGGCCAATATTCAAGCAATTTATATTTTTGGAAACTACAGAAAAGGAATATTTTTAAAAACTCACATAGTATGCTGGAAATGTCCTCCATTTTTTTTGACGAGGACATGAAGATAAAGTTGATATTGTATTTATGGTAGTGTTCGAAAGAAGCAATGGTTAGTAGCGATGTCTACGTATCACGTTGCGTCTGCAATGCGTCATTGTTTGCAGCGATTTCTATATATCGCGTTGTCTACAACACGTCATCGTCTGCAGCGATGTCTAATAAATAAAGATAATGACCTTGAAAATCATAACTCGTTTACGCATTGAAATAGATTGTTTATCTACAGTTGACTAGAATGGAAATTGACTCAAGGTCGCGGCACATCCGGGGGAACTAAGTTGGGGCATGAAGAACCAATGAAAAGCTTAGAATTGCACATGTGACTGATTCTAGACCAATGATACAGCCGTTGACAAGTGTATCTAAGTGAAAATGCGTGCGATGTTTTTGCCACTATTGTGTATTGGATGAAGCTCTACTTCCATTCTAGCGGTTTATTGTTATCAATTTCTATGCATTTACGTACTGCGTCGATCACTCGTTAGACAGCTATTCATTCTTCACTAATAACGAATGTTATCAACATGTCCCATGTCGACTTGTCGGATCGCATTGAAATCATCAGATGCTATTACTCCAGTGGAGAATCACTTACAGCTGCTTTGAGAATGTTCAAGCAAAAACGACGTTTGATAAAAGATCCGTTTACTGTGAAAACTGTTTCTAACTTGGTGGCAAAGTTTGAGAGGACCGGTACTGTTCAAGATCTCCCGAAACCCGGAAGGCGCTCTCTGCAGGAGGAACGAAGTGAATATGTTCTTGATGCTTTGGAATTGACATCTTCTGATCTTGGTTGTATCTCTACCAGAAGAATTGAGGATACAACTGCCATTCCTCAGCGAAGTGTTCACAGGATTCTTCGAAATTCCCTTCACCTGTATCCATACCGATTATCAA
This sequence comes from Prostheceraeus crozeri, assembly GCA_907163375.1. Lineage (NCBI taxonomy): Eukaryota > Metazoa > Platyhelminthes > Polycladida > Euryleptidae > Prostheceraeus > Prostheceraeus crozeri. Next base: position 523,704 of record CAJQUW010003232.1, read on the forward strand.
CACAACAGCATTTGCAATCTTCTGACTTTGAAGCTCGTCTATCATTCGCAAACTGGATACTCGACGATTTGGAACGTGTTCCGAATATAATATTCAGCGACGAGTGTCACTTCTACCTCGATGGAAACATTAATCCAAAAAATTGTGTTATCTGGGAATCAAGCAATCCCAACGTAATTGTTAGTAAACCACTGCATTCTGCAAAGGTAACTGTGTGGATGGGTGTAGCCAACTGCCAAAGACTTCATCACACGTCCTTATTTTTTCGACAAATCGGTTGATGGTGAAGGCTACTTGAAAATTTTGAAAGAACACTTGATTTGTGAGTTGCGACGCCATCGAAAGCTTCGTTCTTGTATCTTTATGCAGGATGGGGCTCCGCCGCATATTGCAAGTGCGGTTAAGGAATTTCTCATGAATCAATTTGGTCCAGAACGAGTTATTAGTCGTCATTTCCCACAAAAGTGGCCCCCTAGGTCACCAGATTTGAATCCTTGTGATTTCTGGCTCTGGGGTGACCTACAAGCGAAAGTGTACCATTGCCAAAAGCCTCAGAATCTTGAGGAATTGAAAGAACGTATCACTGTCGCGATTTCTCAGATATCCAGTGAGACTATTGCAGCAGTTATTGATAATTTTGAGCTTCGTCTTCATGCCCTCGTCGAAAAAATGGAGGACATTTCCAGCTTATTATGTGAGTTTTTAAAAATATTCCTTTTCTGTAGTTTCCAAAAATATAAATTGCTTGAATATTGGCCAAGTTTTCACTTAGCTACAGCGATTTGAAAATTGTAGTTACTTATGACTCACCCTGTATAACTCCAACCACTCTAGGAAGTCCAGCAATCCCTGAAAATTCCGATTGTACATCGGCAGCAGCGGAAAACTCGATGAAAACCACTGATAAGTTAGTCATCACAGCGGAAACATCGCGTGCAGCGCGTGAGACAGTAGTTATCTTACTAACTCCCGTAACATCTCCGATAAAATTAAAGAAGCTGCCTGATGCATGATATCGTAGGGCAAAAAAGAGTGAGTGAAGACTGGTGGAGGTACTTCAAATGCTTGTGCCTTTAACTGCTCTCGATGAGGGAGCAGCAACTCCTATAAGCAAAGAGCTGACAGAGGGCATTTCAGGAGGAATAGACACTGCCAATGTCACCTGCGTTGAGATTAACCAATCATCATCAACGGTATGTTTGAAATAATTTTATTTACTAATGATATTTGATTTCTTATCAAGTGCTTTTGTTTTAGGAAGAAGACGATAATCTCAAAACATCTCAAAAATCACCTGCCGTTAAGAAAAAAGTCGGTGAAAACCACCCCTTAGCACAATTGAGGAAATTGAAAGGAAAGCAGTCGCTTAGTTGTTAAGAAGGAAAGACTTGCGGTGGAGGAAGAACGCTTAAAGGTGGAAAAAATCGTTTGCAAATAGAGAACAGAGCCAGTGGCGGATTCAAGGGAGGGGGCCTACCCGGCCGTGGCCGGGGGTGTGATACTCAGAATACAAAGTAATCTCCATCAGTTAAGTTAGTGTTCGATCTCTTTTTGATTTATCAATCAGTGATGACTGATGAGAGAAACATGCAAGGAAATCTGATGACGTAAGGCATTTTCTGTCTTCATCAGATCATGGACTTCTAGATGATAAAAGAAATAATTAGCATTAGCTTACATTCATCGTGACATGGACTGCGAAAAAACCGTTGATGCCGTCGTACAATTATTTGCAAGAAAGCAAACAAAAATATCTATGTGACCCGACCCCTTCACTTCTAAGACTGTAAGTACGAACTTTTCCTTCTTGACTCTATATTCACGATGTGTAGAAATTATAGGCGTTTCACGAATATACATGAGCGTTTCATATTAACATATTGTCTGACGTTTTGCATAGGCTACTAGCATCAAGTCTGTTGGCCTACATATATGAGAGAATTATATTTTATACAAATTGACTAAACCAAGTATTAATTATAACTATTTCTGCTTTCGGTTTTACATGTCTTAAAACGTACAGGTTGATATCATTTCAATATTTTATTTTTCATTACTTTGTTGAATGACAGTATTTTCGGAACCCATGACTGTAAGTAAAAGCCCCCAGAACTTAAATTCAGGATCAGCCGCTGGGCCCCCCCTGTGGTCGAATCCTGGATCCGCCACTGAACAGAGCGCCTGGAAATAGAAAGGGACCTACTGATGATGAAGGGAGCAATGATGAAATAAACTTATGAGTAAATTGTACTTATAATTTGGAAATGGTTGCTTTGTCTCATCAGGAAGATGTCATAGAAACATTCTGTTAATCCATTACTGCATCAGAATTAAATTTCTTCATATACTCCATGGTGCGAAATGAAAGAAAGATACTTTGTATTTGATTGTGCTAACTTAAGACTGGGTTGAAGCAGTCTTAAATATTTGTTCTAATTTATGACAATTTCAGTGAAGATATGCTTTATGAAAGCTTCCAGTTCCGTGCTTATTTATGTTTATCCTAAGATGAAACAGTCATAAGTCTTAAATAAATTTGTAATTTAGCACAGTGTCCAGTTGCACCAGAAAATTTTATTGTCCTAACTTAGCATCGTCCTAAAATTAGAACTTATAACATGTACGAGTTACTCAGTGATTCTAAGTTATGGTCTAGGATAAGACTTAAGACTCATGACACGCTCAGGCTATGACCTTCAGAATGCTATTAGAACAAACTTCAGGCTCGTATTTCTTCATTTGTTTAGTCAATTATTGTCACGGAAATAGCTAGGCTGGAGCTACTGACGAATTCGTTCATGCCATATTCACAAGAATATTGTTAATTAATGTGACAGTAGACCTGAGTATTTCGGGATTATTCTACGAGCCAAAAATGCTAGCGTAGAACACGGTCAACAGTCATAGAGATTTATATTATTATCTCCTTTACATTGCCGTTTTCTTCTATACAAAGTCATTAACATTCAACGAAAGCGTGCATGCACGTGTCCACTCAAGCACTCTTCACAAAACATGCCGCCCACAAAAGAATTAAATCTACAAAGTCATCAACATTTACACCTGCCTCTCATCAATTTTACAACTTTTATCAGGCAGTACGTGTACATTACAATTTGTAGAATATCAATGAAAAGCAATACATCTCCGACCAATTTCTAACAAAAGTAGAGCTTCCACAGTGTTTAAAGTGATACAGACTTTTAATTTTCCGCGATATAACAAAAATATAGCTCTCGCTCAATTTAGACGATTTTTTTATTTTATAAGATAAAGTTTCCCGACGCGTTTCGTCACGGTAGACAGTATCAAGGGGTAAGTGTTAGTTGATACAGACTGCTTGACCACATCAAATTAATGTCTTCAAAAAAAGTCGTCGAAACAAACAAAACTAACATTTTTCGCCTTTGTCTAAAAACGATTTCAACAAGAAAATTAATCGCAGTGAATCTTTAATCAATGATCAGATAGGCAGTGAGAAACCAAGGTCTTCTGAACTTCCGAAGTCATCAACATGAGCAATATCTATCGAACTCAATCATAATTCACTGAATGAGGAAATAACGTCAAATACAGAACTCTGCATCCACAGTTGTTGTTCATCACTTGAAGAAGATTACAAAAAGGAATTCAAATTCCTGTTAGAAAAAACAAGGTATTCAGATGTTATGGTGGAGCTAATCAACACGCTAGAAAACGATACTGGAATGACGATTGGTTTGCCAGTTATGACTAGCTGATATTTTGCCATACACGAGAGCGAGCGCTTTGCTCTACTTGTATGTTCGCTGTTAAACGCAATTTAGTATGCTGTTCTCGATGCGGAGAGGATGCATTTATTAAGACAGGAACTAATGACTGGAAAAATGGACCAGAAATCTTCAAAAAGCATGCTAAGTATCATTTTCATCAAGAATGCGAGTTGAAAGCGAAAGCTTTAAACGGAGAATCTATTTCAACTCAGACTCAAGTTTTTTTTACAGAATTTTCATCTCTAGCACAGGTATGAGACATGAACGAAGCTAGGGGTTACTCAATGAAAAAGTAACAAATTGTATTATTTTAAATAAATAAAAGGAAAAAACAGATCTTCTAATCTGATTAAGCTGCCCCCATCAGAGACTGTTCGCACGCCTTTTCAAAAGCATCAAGATTATATTGGTCGGGGAAAGTGGTTTGGGGAAGCTGATTCCAAAGCTGTGCCGTGCAAACAGGAAAGCTTTTCGAGTGACCCACAGTGCGTGCGCGTTCTAAGATCACATGACAGCATGTGAGTGCATTAGCTCTGCGCGTGCTTCTGGAGAAGATCTTAGGTTTGGGTACGCACTCATTTACTGTAAAGTTGCTTCTACAGAAATAGTATCTGTAGAAGAGACTGAATGAAGCAACATCCCGTCTGATCCAGTTGAATGCAAACAGGTCTGCAGTTGCTGATATCTTTTTGGTCGCCTTTCTTGAACAAGATTATCATATTGGTATTCTTCCATACTCTATGTATTTTCTTCATTCGTAGACATTTCGTGAATAGTTTGGCCAGTTCTCTGTTCAGCACCTCTCCGCCAGCTTTCAGTGTTTCTGTTTCTACATTGTCATTTCCTGCAGTTTTTCCGCTCTTCATATTTTTGAGTGCTGCTTCGACCTCCGTTACACTATAGGTACACGTATTATACTGTAGCTATGTCTAATGGGACTGCGGAGAGGAGTTTCCTTGCCTAAGATGACTCAAAATTATCTACGCTCCAGTATGGCTCAATTAAGATTAAATCAATTGGTTTTCTTGAATATACACAAATCTTTGACTGAACGCGCATCGACCACATTAGTGCATAAAGAATTTGTGAAGAAAAATGACCGTAGAAGATCTTTCTTTGGAAATGTGCAGTGAATTTGGGACAGAGATAAGTCTAAGTTCATAAACGAGTACTGTCTTTCATTTTATAGTTCTATAAAATAGTTTTGTAGTTTTTAAATTTATAGTTACAACAACAGTATCTGACCGGCTTTAGGGAAAAGGCTTCTTAGAAAAAATAGAGGCTTAATTGACTTTGTAGATAGATGGACAGTTTGACTCATTTAATCGCATTTTTGCGTGCATGGTGTTTCAGATATATGGTCGCCCTTGTGCCTATGTTTTTCACTGGTAGGCTTATATCAATTTGCATGCGTCTCTGAAAAAAAGAATGTAAAGCTTTATACAGAAAGAATTATTTATCTAAAAAGCCAAAACTACTGAATTTTGAAAGTAGCCGTTGCTTGGAATTCAGAAAATTATGTGGCTAAACCACTATTAAAATTGTTCCACCGCCGTTGAGTTAAATTTTATTAAATTTGATAGATTTTGCTTTGTTACAAAATTTAAGTCTTTCAGTGTATATGGCATACAAAACAGCCACAGTGCGATAAGAGATTTTATTGTTCTACGGACGATAAATGACCCTCATCATTCAATAAATACTATCGCAGAATTTATCGCCACATGGCTGCTAAAATTTCTTATTGCACTGTTATTGTATGCAATGTATTCGTTGTATGCAGACGCATATTTCAAGACAGAAATAGAACAATTGATATTTACAATGGTTAAGTATAGAGTTATCCTGAAGCACTTGGCAAATATTCTGATAAACGACGCTGTGGTTACGCTAAGGTAGTTTTCACTTCAATAACTCTATCATGGTAAGCCAGTGCATTGCTATTTTGAGCCATAGAAATCGAATAATTATTATCAGTGGTTTACGCAATGAGCGCTCTATCCACAGAATTAGACAGGTCGTCTCTTCTTCCGTTTGACTAGAAAGGAAGCATTGGAACATGTAACGTAAATGAAATGGCACAATCTCCTGACTAAATACCATAGCAATCGAACAATAAGCAGCCAGTTCAACATTAAACACGCCAAATTGTGCAAAGTTTCAGTGACTGTTATCAACCGGATCACACAGCAAAGAGACACAGACGATGTCAAGTTCTACAGAGAAGTTTGTGAACGTTTTTTCATGCGCCTGCTAACTTTTTTTAAAATGATCGGAGGGCCCGACATTATCGAGAAAACTTTTGCGCAATGATCTGAATTCTTCGAATCTGAAGGAGTCGTGGTGATCGGAGCATTTTGAAGGAATTCAGAGGAATCCGCAAGCGACGCACAACTATTTTTCCTATCTCTGTAAGGTATTAAAAATTTCTTTTTGCCCACTTATTAAGTTCCTGCATGTGCCATCTGTTTGAATCAGTTTGCACTTCTAGCAAAGTGACACGGTTAAACAATCTAATTCTGTGGCTCTATCGGTAGCTCTGTTTCAGATTGAATGACAGAGCTGACAAGATGAATAGATTGAACCGTTTTGAAAGCCTACAATGCGTCTCCGCCGCGCTGTCAAGCAATAAGGTAGTTATCGCACTCTAGGCTTCGTCTCAACCTTCGGTCTCGACGAATCCTAGAGTGGGATAACTGTCACTCAGCAGCCACGTAACGATGAATTCTTTGATAATATTAGTTGCACGTTGATAGTCATTTATCGTTCTTCGAACAATAAGCTTGCTTATTCATGTGTGCAATTTCCGCATAGTGCTGCCGTTATAGAACTGATGATATTTGTTGCATTTTAGTTTCAAGATGACCATTTCGTTAGGAAATTCGTTTGTTTGGATTTTTTATAGTTTCGATTATATGAAATCATCATGGAATTAATTCATTAAGCATTGTACTTCCAAAAACAAGAACATCTCGGACTTTCACACCTACCTTCAAAATATCGTTGATCTTTACCATATCCACCTTTATCATTGGCATCTTTGAGACCCCTTTTAACCCGCATGCAGTGCTTCCATCTTTGTTCTGGATCTTTAACGTACTTTTCCAAGTGATCAAAAAGCTGCTTAAATGATAGATATTCTGCCATACATGCGTTATCTGCAAAATGCATTAAGATAACAGAAATTTACTTTGTATGGCTTGTCTATTGAAACAAGCTAGACATTCACAGAAAATGATGACAACGCACTCAGTTGTAATACAGCCTACTAAATGAAATTTTTACATTGGAAAGATCAACTCTGTAGAAGTAACTGTTAAGGGAAAGGGAAAAACACTGTTATAGCATTATCAAATACTGCTTTACACCAAGATGTCACAGCATCGGTATTTCGTGTACATTCCTGTTTGGCTTGAAAAGGGCGTGAAGGCTCCTCCTCGTTATAAGAAGAAGCCTGTCAGCGCCATTGTCAGACATATCACATCATGTACATCAGTTCAGTCGTCCATAGCAGCGTCTTTTTCTAGAATTTTACGCACAAAAAGATTTTGTGCATGATCTTCGCTTACCTTGGCCATGATTATTTTTCGGTTTAATGTGTATCTTTTGTCTTATCTCTGCCCTGCAATCCTTCCTTTATGCTTAGTTGTCTATGATTGTGTTTTTGTGTGAGTGACTTCCATCTCTCTGACTCGTTTGTCAAGTTGTGACGTCTTGTGTATCTCTGTTACCTTGTTCAGGTTACAGCACTTATCGAATAGATGAAGAACATCCGAATATTCCAGGTGATCCTCGATAACCAAGTGCCGATTAACTTTATTGACGACAAGTAAATGATTCAGAAAATTTGGTTGTTTTCCCACAACTCACAAGCTTGCCGATGTGAGTGGGAATCCCATGGAATTGGGACTGCAATAGACCCATTTTCAAATGGGATGGGAATTAGAAAATATACTCGACATTGAAATTCGTGTAGCTCAGTGTTTCTCAACCTTTGCTTATCGCAGACTAAACGCTCACCCCAAGTGAACTATAGTCTCATAAGTCTTGTGTAAAGACTGATCGCGAGTCAGCTGTTGCTGATAATTACGAAATTTCTAGAAAAGCAAAAAAATATTATTTATGTAGCCTATACAGTAACAGTATACAATACAGTAGCACGTTAATTGAGCGATTCTGTTGGAATAACGCATTCTTTAGGCAGCCGTGAAAAATCGATAAACACAGTGCGTCACACTAGTGGTGAATACACCTGATGCTGATTGAATCGCACGCTCGTAATTTGCAGAAAATTAGCGCTATCATTAACCAGGGACTCCTATATACTATAGCAGGGGTTCTCAACACGTGGCCCGCAAGCTTGTTGGCGGTGGCCCGCGATGAAACGAGTGAGCAAGACATGCGTATATTTGGCGGCTTGTCAATTGAGCTTGTCTATCAATTTAAGAACAGCTAATTTGTGGCGCACGGCGACAAACGTGATGTGCGCGCGCTCCCCTCCCTCCCTCTCTTTATCTATAAGCGTTGCATATTTTGTGAATGCGCATTAGGTTTCAACAAAAACGTTAAACTCTCAATGGCAATAAATTTTCAAAACCACATGCGTTTTGTAAAAGTATACATGTATATAGAGTTACAGATCTATCCTATAAGCTAGGTAAGCTTATATAGTACGTTCTAATTATGCCAATAGGTCCATACCCTACCTCTACTTAATCATCACAAAACAAAAAAAATATTTTTTTCAGAAGGATTATTAATGAAACATAAATAGGCCTATAGGCGCTAGTCAACTCTAACTAATAACGGTACCTATGTATAAACCATAGACATATAACAATATGTATATAATAGTATAATAATAGTACAATAGTATAACAATATGTATAATAGATATATAAACAATATAATAGGCATACAGAGGTTCTTTGGTCATATATTCAGTCGATTGGCCCGGTAGTATATTCATTAGAAAAATGCCAGGAAATGTGGCCCGCCGAATTTTTGAGTTGAGAACCCCTGTACTATGGCTCAGGACATGACAATAGGTTGTGATTGACTTAAAGCGATGCAACATGCGGCCGATAAAGCAAGCAGTGCGCTGACTCACGCTGATTGACAAGACGGGAGATGTCTTGGCAATGAGCTAGGCTACACAGCTGATGCGTTCGTCGTTATGATTCGGCAGTCTATTGATTGTCTTTTTGTAGCAGTCTGCATGATGAATAGACGAAACCTGAATTCTGTCAGAGGAAGGTGGTGTAATTCACGCATTGCTGATACACTGGCTGTCCGAAATGGTGAATAAGTGCATGGTGCCGATGTGTAAAAGTGGATATCAATCAGTGCAGTGTTCATCGATTTCTCAGGATAACTCGCAATCACAACTTACATTCCACAAATTTCCGTCGAATGAAGAGCTGAAAAAAGCATGGCTTCGGAAAATTCCTCGTCATGACTATAAAGTTACTTCATACAGTCGTGTTTGTTCCCGTCATTTTGCTCCGCATTGTTTTAAAGTCCAGTGTTGATAAGCAAAGACAAAGAAATGTAACTGGTGAGGATAAGAAGGTATTAAAAAGAGTGTACTTAAAGGACGATGCAGTTCCAACGATATTTCCGAACACTCCGAAATATTTGACTGAAATTTCTGTCTTACCACGAACATCTTCCACTCATGCTGACCAAAGACAAGCAAAAGAAATTGAAATTAACGAAAGTATTATTGGTAATTTCTTCGAAAATGATTTGATTACATATGTTGATGAAATACCGACGAAGTTGATGGATTTTACGAACGGCTATTTCTTCAAATGTGAAATCGTTGATTCGAAATGCTATCTCTATCATGATAAAAAAATGACAATCCTATTATCAACGCATCGCTGACGATTTCAAATGATCTTACCGTTTCATCGTGTTTCGTTAATCAACATCCAATACCTATAACTTCGAGTGTTTCAAATCTTCTGAAAAGTACCGATATATCTCCAGCCGAACTCAAACTTGCCATGACATCCGAAGGAGATCACATTAATGAAATAAATGTGGCTTTCACCACCAATGTTATCACAGCTATTCCGGGTTTTACATGTGAAGCTTTGAATTCGACGGATCTTAACATGATCACTTATATCGCTGGATATGTGGCTAACTGTTCTAGAATCAAAAGCTGTGCTTTCTGTGAAAACTTATTGGTAACTCAGAATGTTATGGAAATCGATGAATCTCAATTTCATCTCACCGAAATGAGAGATCGTGGTGGACTGCGATACCCATCCGATGGAATTTTGTTCCTATCATCAGTTGCATACTTCATTTTCCATTTCGTCCAAGAGAAATTTCGTGATGATTTTCTATCAACTGAATCTCCTCTATCAGATTTTGTCTATATTATAATTCAAAAGATTGAAGAATACGGCTACGCAGTTAGTGAGGGTGCCTTTTGTGAACATGGACACTCTTTCCAAATTCTCATTGAGAAACTAATCCGTAGTTTCTGTAATATTTTCATGAAGAATTTCGCAAAAGACGCTTCTTATCCATCTTCAACAGAGAGAAAGAAAATAAAATTAAGCCGTAATTGATAAACCGGTCTTCGGACATCTCGTTTTTCTTTCATCGTACCTTACTATGATATACTATAAATCAAGTCCGTAGTATTTTTTATATCGGCGGTTTAAGTTGTTTGTCTAGCACCCACCTTTTTTACATAGGTCTACTCACTGACTAACAATTCTAATTGATGATATAATGTAGGCTACGTGTATACATGTACATTAAAAAACTCAATCTATCATTCCAAATCTTTTCAATAACTTCGAATAGTTTCTCGTTTTACAAGTCGGCCGCATGTTGCAGTATGACGGTTTGATTGTCATGTCCTGAGCCATAGTATATAGGAGTCCCTGCATTAACACACATAGCTGTGTCAGCGTAGCCTCATATGAAGACACATGATCTGTGGATGCTTTCTGTGCTAATCATATTTAAGAAATACTTCTTCGACTCTGAGACAGCGTCATCGCATTAGTAAGCCAAATCAAAGACAATGGAAGACGTCTTTAGACCAAATCCGCCATTGATTAAGCGTTTTATACCAAAAGCGATCTTTTTCACATTGACTTAGCGGACTAAACTGACCTGTCCCGCGAACAGAGGGTTGAGAAACACTGGTGCAGTTGCTTGTTGGCGATAGCGACGATGAAAGTCAATTGGTAGACAAATTCGATGGTGCACGCAAGCGCTCATTCTTGACGCAGTTAATCAATCTCACTGGCATTGCATCATTTTTAACGTCATGAATCCTTTTCGATTATGTTTGACACATATCATATTACACATAATGCTGCACATGCCACACTTTGCTCAGTTGGCCTGTATCTCTAATTGGCTACCACTTGAATAAGAAAACAATTATCAAATTGTAATTAGTAATCTGTACTCCCATCAACATCAAATATTTTTAATGTTTTCATCAGCGTCGCATCGGTGAGGCCATGGGGATATTGTCCCACAAGAATGGGCGCCGTCAGGGGGATCCATGTAGTCGAAACCCTAAAAATTTTGCCCCTGGATCCTCGACGCCCTATAACCACAACAATGAAAATAACTCAGACTACTAGATGATATTGAACATCATGTATAATTGATGTATTGGTGTGATTCGCCTGTCATTTGATAAGACACTGCATCGACTGGTTGAATTCTATGAAGCATGTAGCAATATCTGAAAATGAGAAATAATTTCCAGGCAACTATATGACTGACCGTCATCCATTCGGAAACCCCGGATGCTGGACGCCCTGAAGGTAGCCTCGACCCCCGCCTGATTTTTTGATGGGAGCATTTGAGGAAGCCGCTGGGTAGGCTTACTTTATACTAATCTTCTTATTGCCTGTCAGGAAATCTGATGCCGTGCTCCCGCCTGATTTTTTTGATGGGAACATTTGAGGAAGCCGCTGGGTAGGCTTACTTTATACTAATCTTCTTATTGCCTGTCAGGAAATCTGATGCCGTGCTCAATTATTTTCTGATGAAAAAACAATTTCAGTTAACAATGACTGACTCTCCTCTTTGAGTAATCGCTGGAGGGAGCTCCGATCCCGTGCCCGACTTTTTGAAGATGATTTTTAAGAATGATTTTCAAGGAAGGAAGATCTCGGTCTGTCAATCTGAAAGTTATGTTAGGTCAATAAACTGCTTCCAAAAATGACATGCGCATAGAGTAAATATATAGTGGGTAGATTGCCGACTCAATATTCGCAAACAAGCATCTTAATTAAGCGGAAATTAAGCTGACGATCCGGGAAATTTCATGAATATTATAAATTATAATGCAAGTCCCCGCAAGTCTTCAAGGAAAAGTTGAGAGTTTCTTGGCTGAGATGTCATGTTTTTAATTCAATTTTCAGCGGCATGATTTTATGATTCAAAATTGGCGTCATTTCTTGAATTTGAGTAGTAATAGTAATGTGCATCCACTTACATCTTTTAAAGTTAATTATGATCAGTTTCTATGATTATGATGTTTTGTTCTTTCAGTGGCAGGCAGTTTGTGATATGTTCACGTTTAAGAAAATAATCTTATTATAACAAAGCTGAGCTTCTACTAATGGTAACCCAACGAATTGCTAATTTGATAAACTATATATTACCTCTCCTAGTTGTCATGGCATGGAGAATTTGTGAAATACGATTCTTCATTCTGCAATGCTATTATGATCTGTAAAATTCGTGCACATTTCTGCAAAAGTGTAAAAATTTGCATATCTTACAGGTGGTACTTGGTCTTGACTCATGTTCATTGAATGAAATCGAAACTGTACACACATTGGGGATTTAATAAATGCTGACTTGCTACTCTGCCTAATATGCCTGCTCTATGGATATATGTTCTCTATAAATTGTTTATCATTCACCACAATTCTTTTTTACCAGCCATAAACTTCTCAACCATAAAGGCGCATATACACGGGTTCACTAAGTGACCGTACACTAGACACACGCGTCCAATTGCGCGTGCGCCATCGCCTCGATTCAGTGGACTCCCAGAAGTCGGTCAATGAGATCACTTTCAACTCATAGTAAAGTAAGCGGCCAACGAAATCATAGATAGTATTTCTCCGAATAATAGCTGCCCTCGAATAGTAGCCGCGGCTAATAGTTGAGGCAATGGTACTATAGAACTTAGAAATGCCGTACATTTACGCATGCACACTCATTTCCTAAATATTATGATCTTAACATGGATGTTCAATATGCCTGCATCTTACCTATTTCTGCATTAATAGGCCTAACGATTATAACATAAAGGCCTATATTACAGTGTACTACATGTGCTCTATGTATCAACATATAAGTCTACTTTATCCATTTTTAAATTCGAATTTTAAACTAGGTATACAGGTAATTTGCGTAGGCCTACAAGCATTAATCGACTTAAAATACATACTTATGTAGGTCCTGATCCCAAATTAAAGCCCCACAAATCAAAATTCTTTGAAGCAAAAGGAAAGCACTGGATGTGAAAGATATACATGTCTATTTCCATGCTAAAATCTGATATTTGTAAAGTTTTTGATAAAACCCGAATATGGTAGGCTATTGTCTAACGAACAAAATATACAAATTAAATGTCGATAGAGTCATCAGATGCGCATGTTTCATCAGACGCACTGGAATCATCACTGTCACTGCATGAATCCAAACTGCTGCTATCAATGTCAACACGAGAAACGCAACTGTTTGGGTCTTCACTAGAAGGGAAGATTGCTGTTCAATATGTTGTTGGTAATGAAACACAATATAGTCCAGTTCCTCATGTCGTAAAAAATACGTTCGCCTAAAATTTTTGGAGATTTGGAAAACTACATATTTTTGGAATCATTAGAACCTACTGAATTTGAAAAACATTGTTTACATTTTCCAAGCACTTTATATGACCGCTATTTTGAATTTTCAAAATGGCGGCTGTTTTTTCTAAATTCCAGTTGTCAGCTTCTCAGCATCATGGGCGCATGATATTAGTCTAACAAAACATTTTCGAGGTCAAAAAATCTCGTGGAATATCTTAAAATGTGATCCAATCATTGCAAGATACCGTTCAAGTTAGGAAACCACATCCAGTATTTTGTATAAACAGTAGAGAACATTAATCAATTATACATGCATCACTGTTGTTATCAGAATCGCGTAATCCCTATTAATTCAAGTTGTGAAACTCAAGCAAAGTAGCTCTTCAGATTGAACCAGTAAATTTACTTTATTCACTGAATATAATTACCGTTTCGTCCAAAGATCTACCAATCACTGTTAATCACCTTTCGTGTCAGTAGGTGCTGATCACGCATGTGAACTTATGAATTGAATTATGAAGGTCCAAGGAGGTCTCATTGGGATTTCCAACAATATCAATGCAAGGCAGCGATTCTTCTTGGGTCTTTCGGAATTATCCCGCCTCGTACAAACTTTCAAGAGCCAATTTCAGCTAGCAGGTAGTCAAAAGGGCATCCATCATGACCTTTATCAAGGCAAAGTCAAGCGAGAGCATCGGACCATTACAAGAATCAAAGAAGCTATTGCTTGTGAGTCACAGGAATCCATTTGGTGCTGACGGCAGTGCTATCTACAACTTGATCACGCATGCATACATGCAAGATGAGTATCTGCCACAGATACTCGACATCGACAACATCGGTCAGAAGCTCTACGAAGACTACATGTCAGAGAGGATCAATGCTGATGTAAGTCTGTCGGCCGCTGTGAAAAGAGAGAAGAATCACATACATATATATGTACATGTATGTCAGGCAACAAGAAGCACACAGTCAGAGTGTGAAATAACACCGTGGATCTAGAGGAAACGAAAGAACAGTGTGGGCGCTTCATGATCCTTGCTAGGTCGAACAGAAATATTGATCAGAAGCAGGCAGTCGGAAACTATGAATTCACACTGACTCCGTGATCCTTGTTTGTCTCAGATGTTGCGATATTATCATGCTTTTATACGGCTAAACTTATTCAAACACTCCATCCAGAAGATGATCACCACCAACGACAACAGTGGATGCCAACAATTTGATGTCTATAATTGTCAAAAGATCGCTAGAGTTAATGGGATGGTCCTACTATAGAAGTTATCCACGAAAGTGGAAGCTGTAATGACAGTGAAGGACCTCATTGTATGTTTCAATGATAGACATCAATCTCACATGACACTTTGACGAGGTTATAGTTGCCTTTAATACATACAAGACGGACTCTCTGAAGAACAGAACGAGACAAAGGAGGAGGAGGGAGAAGGATCCAAGTACAGCCTTCGGCTCATTCCACTGAGTCGATTTCTGTCACATGATCCAACAAAAGCATAACTGACAGAATACCTGGCTGAGAAAATCCTAGACTACAACAAAGATTCTCGCACGCTGATTAACACCTCAGCAGATATGTGCACGAGAACCAATAGAGATGTGGACCTTTTTCCAAACAAAAACCATGAGGAAGCAGATGCATTTACTGATATATTTGAGAGTGTCTACAGCAGAGGGAAACTTAGTGGATGCCCAAATGACTTTCTTTTCTCCTGACAGTGATGTTCTGGTATTTGTCATAGCAAATTATGATCGACTGCCAAAGAACGCTTACATCTCTATGATCTCAAGTATTCAGAAAGTAGAGCCATTATGTGAAGTTTTGGTGACTGACAGAGCAGAGGCTTTGCCCGTGTTCCATGCATTCATTGGGACAGGTACCACTGGACGATTTGCTCGCATAGGCAGGGCAACCTGATTCAAGCTGTATTTAGAAGCAGAAGATGAAGTGATTGAGGCTCTGCGCAAACTGTGTGATGGTAGCGAGATGAGTGAGGACTTGCCGTTAACCTTGCCCAGTTTGTCTGCGTTGCGTATCGTCCGAAAGGTATCCATCTCTCTAACATTCCCGAATCGCGCTATATCTATTTTGTAAAACATCGCAGAAAGTGAGAAGCAACCACCTACCGTACATTTGGAGCTCTGAAACAGCACATTTTGAGGCCCTGTGTTCAAGCAAGTGTTAGGCTGCAGCTCCTCAGCAAGAACAATCGGATCCGCTGGAAAATGGTTACCAGGAGACACACACAGGGAGAGCGATGACAGCAATCTCAAGCCAACTGCTATGGATGTCCCATCTGCACCTGAGGCCATTGTGGAGATGGTCGGGTGTCAGTGCAAGGGAAACTGCGCATCGAATCGTTGTTCTTGCCAGTCCGATAACTTGTCATGCACGACTTATCTCTTTGCAACACGCATTGCTGACATGCATTATAGCATACGCGATTCTGATGACGACAGTGATGATTGATGTTCCTTGCCCTCTATGATGAATATCATGCAATAATAATAGTTTTTGATTTTGAACACTTGTCAAATACAGTTTAACTTCAAGATAGTAAAAACATTTTCAAATTAAAGTGTTCTCATTTGCGGTATCGTGCATTAATTGGATCACATCCTAAGTTAGTCCACGAAATTTCTAGACCTCGAAAATGTATTGTTAGACACTGAGATCATGCGTTTATAATGCTGAGAAGCTGACATTTGGAATTAAAAAAACAGCCGTCATTTTGAAAATCCAAATCACGGTCATATAAGGTGCATGGCAAAAAAATGTAAACATTGTTTTTCAAATCCAATAGTACCTTAGGATTCCAAAAATATGTGGCTTTCCTGATCTCCAAAATTTTTCAACGAAAATACATAAGGAACTGGACTAATATCACTGGCTGCAGTTTAGAAATCCATCGATTGCTCCCTAAATTTACTGGAAATTCTGAACAACGCCATCGATAACAGCCGTTGTGTTATCCCTCCATGGGCAGTTTTGTAATGTTCTTGGAAAGAGATGGTGAACTATTCGTTTGACGCCAATTTCTTCTGTATCTTCCACTTATCTGACATACATGGTTTACCAACGAAAGTTGCTCTCAATACGCTGATCTCTCCGATTATGAAGAAATCAAAAACGTACTGAGTTGAATCTACAGCGACTTTAAGTTGAGAATGGACTATTCAAACTGTGTTGAGTTCTAAGTTTTTTGCCCACCAAATAATTCTGCTCGTGTACCGCAAGTTTCGCAGAATTTCCGTTTTAGTTATCCATACCAAGAGTGCTAAAATCAAGTTCCATTTGCGCACATAATTTACCAGTGGTCAGCAGGTGAACAAGGAAATCAATTTCAAGTTCAGTTTTTCGTCTCATAGCATCAGTCAAGTTACTGATCATGGGACGTTTTAATAGCAGCCGCCCTCGAAATGTAGCCGCACCCGAAATGTACCGTTGTTGATAGTAGCCGCGGCTATTATTCGAAGAAACACAGTATTTGAAAGTTCACATTCGCTGCATGAGACTGGATTGCCCATTGTGAAACACTACAAGCCGCCATCATTTAAGTGCCGTTGTCATGACAATGCATGTCCAGGACGTATATTACTTCAATGCCTATGTCCGTTCTATTCTTTTTATTACAGAGTGTCGGACTTCTATGGTCACATCGATTAGGAAACTCGAAAAGGGACTCAGCACGGTTCAGCGGTAGCATCATAGAGATAGATTCACTTGCGTGTGGGTAAGTCTAGAGCGGACATAATCATATCCGAATGAAAATGTAATATATAATAATAAATAATAACGATGTATAAAAATGTAATGAAAATAATCGTATCCCAGGCCTTGTATGCAATGATAGCAAGAGATTCAGATTGACATGTACAGTACGTGTAGATATTCGTCTCTCTTTGGGTTACGTGATTGGCCAAGCGCACGCATTGCAGAAATAGCTCGTATCTGCGAATGCTCGAAATCAACGGTCAGATTGCAGGCATACCTGTCAAGTGAAAGCACGTATCTTAAACTCAACTTTTCTTAGTGAAAAATTTGTCGAACTGAAATACGTGCATTATTCACACCGGTCGACTCTTCAAAATCTAAATTCACTGACTTGTGTGCGTTTAATGTGGTGTCTAAGTTCTAGTTCGTCAGAGTTCAGGCTTGAATTTGCATTACGTTCAATGGAAAAGTGATCTTCTTGCCCCTCGAGACTAGTTCTGGCCGTGACCATCAGTATTAAGGAAGTCATCTCTAGTCCCAAAGGTGGCACATGCAGGTCGGTTGATGACAGTCACTGAAACTTTGCACAATTTGGACTATTTGGTGTTGAACTGGCTGTTCATTCTTCTATACTCATTGACAAAATTTTTGAAACATTTACTTCTTTAACTTCTTTCTTTTTGACTGGTATATATACATGTATGTATGATACCTTGATAATTTAGTCACAATCTCCACCAAGTCGCTAGCACAGAAAAACAACGCAAGTAGCAGATTCAACTTTAACAGTGCGTGTGCCCCCCTCTAGCTCCAATACATTCAGTAATCCGAGATGGCATGGATTCACAAAGTTTCTGAATGAAGAATGTTTCAAGGAGAAGCCACTGCTCTGTCAGTCTTTCAGAGAGAATCTTCAGGGACACTGGTGGAAGTGAATAGCGGTCTCTCACTCGCCGCCCAAACTCGTCCCATACTTGTTCAATGGGTGACAAGTCAGGTGAGCGTGCAGGCCAGTCAAGGGTTTGAATGTTCAATCTCCTAACAGTGGCAATGACAGCCGAGGAGCGATGTGGTCTTGCGTTGTCGTCTTGGAAGACGAGATCCTCCACCCTGACCACTGGGCAACAACAGGAAGCACAATTTCATTGAGATACCTCTCTCCAGTCAACGTGCCTTTGATGATGACTGCTGTCGTTCGTCCGCCATGCCAAATGCCACCCCACAGCATAATCTTCGGTAAGCCGTTCGAACGCTAGTCTATATTTGAGGCAGTCTTCCAGTGTACGACTAGCTTTGGGACTGACACAAATCTATTCCTCTTTGCAGCTAAAACTAGACGTGCGTCTGTCCTTCCTGCAGACTTTCTTGGTCGACCAGATCCCTTCTTCTTTTTAACATCTCCTTCTGCTTTCCATCGACACCACCACCTCCGAACAACGGCTCTCGATAGTTGCAGCTCTTCGGCAACACTCGCACAACCTCTACCACAACGAATCATTCCAATAGCCATACCTCTGGTAAACTGATCGTGTGCCATTTTATTTTACAAAAGCTGGATTTCAGTTCACGTTTATGTTCAATTTGTAAAAGCAATTGTGACAGTTTTATCGATATCAAAATTTGACATAGATCTTTCTCCATTCTCTAATGTGTTGAATGGTAATACAGTCCGTTTCATAAAAAATGGATCATCCTAAAATTTGACTAAGTAAAACATAAGTATGATACAGAAAGCATTTTTCATGTTATTTCATGTCCCTAATATATTTAAATGTCCTTATATAATCTGATAAGCTATGATACAGTAACGGTTCTTAAGAAGCTAATATTTTGTGGCCCTACCCTTATTGTCAATGACATTACCAATTCGTCTAGGCATTGATTCGATGATATCGTTGATTTTTGACTGATCTAACTTTCTCCACTCTCTTTTTTAACAGTGACGTAAGTTGTGATACGCCATCTGTAGGTAGCAGTGAACGACGAACGTTACGTTTTAGAATACTCCATACATTTTCTATGGGATTCAGATCAGGAGAACGAGCTGGCCAAGATAATGTCCTAAGCCCTAATTGAGACTTGCATAAGTTGACTCTACTACTCCTGTGACACGTAGCATTATCATCCATAAATAACCAAGTCGATGGATCACCAAGTGGAACTGTCATTTGGCGAATGTTCATTCGTAAAACATTCACATAGCGTTCAGAATTCATGGTTCCTTGCTGCATGTGAAGTTCAGAGCGGCCATTGGTCCAAATGCCAGCCCTGCAAAGGCTGACACTTTGCCTTTTGTGAATGCGATCTCGTTATTGTTCATTTGTGCTTTGTATTGTTTTCAACCGGTAAGAGATAGATTTCTAGCTGAAAGCAATCAGGAGTGCTGCCAGCACCACCGCAACGAAGTCAGGAAGCTATGGAACATGAAGTCCAGTTAATCACATGTAGCAGCTACATTATTGTTGATGAATGATATTGCTATACTGGCTCTGATTGACCGATTTTCTAATAATTTCTTTTGCTTGATAGCTTTTGGCTTGTAGAACAACATATTACATAACAAAGGAAACAAATGTAATTTTATAAGAGTGAGGTATGATTTTGTGTAACATTTCTAAATGAAGAACAAATTATCTACTACTTTTTTACCTATAACAGGAAAACAACTCAATATTCATGCTTGAAATTTCCAAGAATGATATTAGTAAGCGCAACTGACATATCTTCCAAATTTCAGAGAAATGCGTTCAAATTTGGCGGAGTTAGACAAAGTTGAAGTTAAGGCGATGTTTAAGGGTGATCCATTTTTTATGAAACAATCTGTACATAGAAAGCGAGATATTGCATCATACCTGAGAAAAAATGAAACAAACTTCAATTCAAGCCAATGATAGTTTGTTTCATTAATTATGTCAATGAGTATATTTCTATGGTATTATGTCAGCAGATTGTGCCATTTCATAGGCATTACATGTTCCAATGCTTCCTTTCAAGTCAAACAGAAGAAGACAACCTGTCTAATTCTGTGGGGTGAAGTATTTTAGTTGATCGATATCATGGAATCCACTAGATCGAGACGATGACGCACGCGCAGCTAGAAGAATGTGTCTGTGTGTGCAGCAGTGTGTGTCTAGTGTCTGGTCACTTGATACTGTTCTGCAAAGCCGGCGGAAGATGACAATGAAGAGACATGTAAGATACACCGTCTTTGATGCCATGAACATAATGACTGGTGTAAAAGGGCTGCTTTTTTATTTTTCAAATGTTGAAATCTCAGAAATCATAGGCTAGTTTCATTGTCAACCTTCATCAAATACAAAACGAATGGTTCAAAATACATGTAAAGTTAATTGTCTCAATTCAACTACCATAAAAGGCAGAAGATGCGTATAGAACTGGTGAGCTCGTCTCAATCTAGACCTAATAATAAAATGGAGTGCCCTCCATTTTTGCGTAGATCTGTATTTTATTAATGATTGTAAAACAGTCGTGTAGAGCGATCGGTATTATTTTATATGCGACCATGGTAACAGGAGGCGCTAAAAATTTTCTCAGAACTTTATCAAAAGAAAGATGTCGATGTAATAATTACAACTGATGAGTTTTTGTGTTTTAGCATTCAAAACAATATGTAGGCTACTCCTGACATAAATGTAATTGTTTGAAATCATAGAGCTTGGAATGTGCAGTGTATACCACTTAGGATGTAAGATGTTAGGTGCAAAGAACTATATAAAAATTTCAGACATTCATCAAACGTATAGTTGGCTTTTTCCACGTCTACTTCGTTTTCCTGCCGACTACTTGAAGTGCATGTTTGAGGGACTGAAATATACAGTATTGGCCATGGCATTAGAAATTTTCTGCAAAATACGATTTGGTAGAGATATAAGGTCATTAACATCTAAATATAACTCTCATAGTGTCTGAATCTGTTGGCTTTCTATCACGCTCTTTATTCAAATTCATATGCTGATTCATTAGAGAAGAAATGTCAGCTTTCTATGGTAATTTATAGATTTTTCTTTCATGCAACCTGTAGTGTTAAGTAGGTGAAGCGTCACAAATTCTGATACATCGACGAATTCTCATTGACATGGGTAGGAAAGCAGACATCAGCGCAACTTTAAAAGCTCAAGTTCTTATTTTACACGAAGAAGGTTATCGACAAAATGCAATCGCCGATCGATTGTTATTGTCTTGCTCTACAGTGAATCGCATTACCCACGGAGTGATTTCTAAAGAGCGCAAAGGTCCGAATAGAAAAACTACCCGACGAGATGATGCTCTTTAGAAGCGATTGGTGAATAATCAACCTTTCATTACATCTTCTAAAGTCAAAGCTGTGCTTCCTTCGTTTTCCAACGTGTCGACACGCACCATCAGAAGAAGATTACAGGTTGATCTCAAGCTAGCGTCTCGCATCGCGTCGAAAAAGCCCTTGATGCCGAAGGCAGCTGTGAAACGCCGTATTGAATTTTGCCGAAAATATGCTCATTGGACATCGGAAGACTGGGCAAAAGTGCTATTTTCCGATGAGAGTACTTTTAGACAATTCAATAATGTGCGGGGCCTTGTCCGTCGACCTCCTGCATCAAATCCCTACGATCCGCGATTTGTAACTCCTTGTATTGATGTATTGATGCTCCTTGGTTTTCGTGTTACACATTGTTTTCTGATATTTTGTAATCAAATAATCGATGATACATGTGCATATTTTGGTTTAATGATGATCTCCCTCTTTTTTTACAAGATAATTAAAAATTTCTGATGCCATGGCCGATGCTGTAGAACATAATGTTGAAATAAAATTTCTTTCGAAAAACTTAAGCGACGATGCATTTCTCACATACTACGTATAATCCTTGAAAAAATCCATTTTCGTTTGCCTTGGAAGTGAGAGATCCAATTTTACTTTTGAATCTGAACTACTTAATAAGATTTTTGAAGTATATCAATATGAAATTCCTCTGACAAACACCAAAAAAGTGTTTACAAATTGATTCTGTGATCACAAAAACAAAACAAATTTAAGCGCTATTTATGAAAATCAGAATCGCATTGCGGAAGTCCACTGAAAGCATGTCTTTTATCATTTTTCTAAAACACTGCCAACCTTTCGGCAAAGCATTCATCTATGAATAAATTTTGATTTATCTTAACTCTCATAAATGAATTGCAAGAAAGTTGAAATAATTTTGCGTGTCACCTGCAGGATCTTCTTTTAGGCGTTTGAAAACTAAGACTCTTAAAATACTCATTTGCGTGATGCAACGTAACTTACTATGACGTTTGCTAGCGCAAATTAGCTTTTCAGATAATAAATTTTATATTTTCGTGAAATAAAACCCGAGCAGCACAATGAAAAATTTTTGGCTCTAGAACTTTCAAATTCGATATACATGTATATCAGACGCAGGAATAGTTCAAGTACCCGGCTGATGCTTCACAATCATGTTAACATAAAATCGTCTCTTATCCATAACCTTCACCTGAGACTCCTAATTACTTCCTGATAAACCTGTGAAGCATATGCATTCTAACAATGAACAACTATATGTCAAACATTTCCATCAAGATAAGTTGTTGGTCATTGAGGAAATGAAAGTTTATCCACTGTGCATTTTAATGTGAATGTCGACTTGGCATCATAAATTAGTGCAATTGGAGACAAATTTGAAAGCACAAAAATTTTTATCTGAAATATATTCATGCAGCATATTTTATTAGAAAGACTATGTAAATTCAATAATGTTCAAGTAGACATAGGGACCTAAGGAACCTACCTAAATCGGATTCGATGCATAGATCAGTGCAAGTTGTGGTAGTTAGACAGGTGGGACAATGAAAAACCCCCGTTTTGATAGCCTAACTAACGAAATGCCGCGCAACGGCAATGATATTCATGTTTGACTCGAGTAATCAGTTAGCATCCTCGTAAAGGCAGATGTCCACAAGTTTATTTACAAAGGAACATCTTGGTCTGTAGAACATGGAGTACAAAAAAATATCGCTCATCGATATATACCCTAAAGACAAAATTCGGTGCAAATTCAAAATGTCATAATTGGTGATTTTGAAATTTAGATTGCTATTCGTAGCAAAAAGATGAGCGAGTTAGAGTAAATTAAGACAAATATAATTGATGCTACCAAATGAATACTCTGAAGAAAGTAATGAAATACTCACAGTAAAGTAAGGCAGGCATGACTATATATTTGTATTTTGCATTGATGATCGTATTCAAGGCGGCAAGGCCTTCTTCAGATTTGATGACATCATAAGATCTATTTGGACATAGATCATATTTCTTTCTGTCAGCATACCATGGTTGCAACCCATCATTCGAAGAACGAATCTGATTTGTGAAGTTAAAGAGTTACATTCGTAAGGGATTATCGGATACTACGTGCAAAAAATATTATTTTCTTACGTTACAAAAATCCGTCTCAATGTTGGCCTGATCCTTCGCAATAAACAAGACGTCATTATTTTCAGATCTGCATCAAACAACGGAAAAAAAGGCATCATCTGTCTGCCATAGGTTTAATTTTCTCTGGTCAGTTCAACATACGTATATCTCACAAAATATTTAAATAAGCATCTTGCCAAATGTTGAAAACTTGCTCGATTTTGCTCTACAATGTCTCGAGCTTTTCGGTGCAGATTTTGAAGAAGTGCAATGTATTCCATAATGCGCATGCTGATCAGCTGCACATCTTTTGCATGGCAATTTGATCAATCGTCCATTTCATGTCATTCTATTGAGGCAATAAAAAGGTGAGCGGCACCGTTTCCTTCCAGTACACAACAAAATGCAGCAGTACTATATTGTTTCTTATTTTAGGAATGTCTAAAATAGTAATATTCCGCTTTTATTAAAAATTATATGTCTACATTGAAGATCTTTAATAACTTTGCCGACCGCCCTCAACTTATTGAAAGCACATGGCTTGAATACGCTGAGTAAATGTCTTTTCAAATTATATTAATGATGAATACACTTTGAACAATATGTGCACAATCGACCGTTTTCGTTTCAATTGAGTGAAAGTCACATATATGACTGTCGCCTAAAGGAAGCCGGTCGATATATGTGCATTAGGGATATGAATTTTTTCTAACCCTATATTCCTGTATCATGAATCGATGAACTTTTCATCAAAACTAGCAAAAATGTGCTTTATTTTGATTCTATCGAAAAAAATTCACCACCAACTCAAAATGAAAATCTTAAAAATTGCATATTTTTCGACAAAAAAGTGATTTCTGCTAGTTTTTCTTCTATAATAATTATTTGGTTATTTTTGATGCTGTTTAGTTAATGAGAAAAGTTATTTTGACATAATTAAGGGGTATATACGAAGTAATGTGATTTACCTAATAAAATCTATTATAATCATTGCTATCATCTAATTTCATTGATCAAAAATTCGAATATTTCACAATCTTATCCGAATACCCAAATTAAAAATGACACTCATTTCCTTCTTTGTTTACACAGTAGAAGTTTTAATTGAACGTTCTCCTTCTTTCTGCAAAAGTCATAGATATCTTGAAGGCACTTTATGATGCGTTCGGCACTGATTAGTTCTTGGAATTTCCAGTCTTGAAGGTTCGTGATTCCTAAAGTTTTTAACAGATGTCAAAGCTTTTGCTGATTCGGCAAGCTGATGTTACATTATGTTTTATACTCAGTTGCATTGTACAATAAGTTAATAAATCAAAGATCAGCCCACACTCTCGAAATGAGGCGGCAAATTTCATGCAATGAGGCTCTTCTCTGTGGTAAAAGAATATCAGCCAGGAGAGCGAGGATTGCCCGGGAGCTCCTTCTTGCATTACTTCAATTCGGTATTCTCTGGAATGTATTTTAGGAAACCTCTTGGTTCTGTCAAATAATAGGAAACTCTGGTCAAATGAAATAAATATTTCACATCGTCACGCCATCCTGATGCTTCTGCTATAGCTTCATTTCAATTATTAAATTTCGCCGTCAATAGTTCGTAGTTCTTCAAAACCTCAAGGACGAATTGATATTCTTTATTGGGTGAAGTATTAAGTTGCCGCTGAGTTTGTCATCCATCACCGAACGAAGCACTCGATCAAGAATATGGTGGTATTGACAACCAATAAATTGCGGTATTTTTATGTGTTTTATACCATATAAATTTTGCAATTGAATGACAATTCCATGTCGTCTTCCAGTATTGACATTAGTTGTGACAGCAGCAATCATCTCTCTGCTGCTCCAGAGCTTATATTCATCAAGGACTGCTGCCATTTCTTGGACAACCGTATCAGCCTTTCCATTGGGTAGTTCAAGCATAGCTTGGTTTCTCTGTGTTCATTCTTTAAAACCAATACTTGATATTCTCGATTGTCAATTCGCTTGCCATTGAAATGTAGCGACTAATATTCCATACTCAGTCTCTTTCATCAGCCAGATTTATCGTCTCTAATGGTGGACTTATACATGTCGGACTGTGTTGGTGTGTGAATGTCTACTCCAGATTCTGACAGTTGATGACACACATTTGCTGCCTTGCGAGTTGATAACTCCGAAGATACCACTAATTTGGTAGTTGCATTTGTCTTATGATATTTTCTTCTAGTTTTAGTGGACCGATCGCCTGGATGATCTGACTCTTGAGACTCGCTGTCGATAATCTGTTTCCGGTTCTTCAGATGATATTAAAATTTAAATTCGAGGACATTGGTTGAATGAATTTCTTTCTCCTTTTGGAAGGATGGATTGTAATGGGATTCGTGGCCTTCTCCGTCGTATACCCGATTTATCCGAATTTGGTGTAGACGTTTATCCTCGCACTATGTGGCAGTTTCTTTCTACGCAAATATCAGGCGAAGAAAGGGCATTTACACCAAGTTAATAACAATTACGGCCTTTTATTTATTATTTATATAATTTGGTCCACCCACCAATGTTGTTGATATTATCGTAGTCTGAACCTTCACATATTCCCTCCTGTACGAAAATGTATTCATGGATCTGTGATAAGCTCATGATAACCGGTTCCAAATAATCATATCAAGTTTTTATGAGCCATCATCATCAAAATTATCATGACAATTTCCGTAAGGGCTTTGTTACCTTGATAACTTAATTCCAAGAAAATTGCTGCATCATCAATTACAGTCGGTTTCCTCATCTTTCTTTTGTCAATGGATAGATAATTAAAAAATGGATAAAAGTAGTAAGCACATTGCAAATTCAAGTGCAAATTGTGAAATGCTGAGTCATCAGGCGGACGCAAGTGCAAAATGTGAAATGCTGAGTCATCAGGCTGAACGCAAGTGCAAATGGTGAAAGGCGGAGTCATCAGGCGGCTGCAAGTGCAAAATGTGAAATGCAGTGTGAGGGACATGGCCAAGGATGTGTTGGGAGGAATGGGTCCGTGAGGAGAAAACCGCCCCCCCCCCCCCCAACGACTCAACTGACTAAATTGGTCGAAAAGACCAAAGTTGTTCAGAATCATGTGAAACAAACTTCTATCAAGGTTTCAGGTTGAAATTCGTCCAAAAAATTTTTTTCGAAAATTTTCACTACGGTGGTCTCGACACTTAGGATTTTTTCATGAAAAAAAAAAAATTTTCAAAATGTTGGAATTGAGCTCCGAGACCCATCCCATCGTGTTTGTCGTCAAAAGTTGGGTCGGTGAAGTTTCGGTGAAAAAACCGCCCCCCCCCCCCCCAACGACTCAACTGACCAAATTGGTCGAAAAGACCAAAGTTGTTCAGAATCATGTGAAACAAACTTCTATCAAGGTTTCAGGTTGAAATTCGTCCAAAAAATTTTTTCGAAAATTTTCACTACGGTGGTCTCGACACTTAGGATTTTTTCATGAAAAAAAAAAAAATTTTCAAAATGTTGGAATTGAGCTCCGAGACCCATCCCATCGTGTTTGTCGTCAAAAGTTGGGTCGGTGAAGTTTCGGTGAAAAAACCGCCCCCCCCCCCCCAACGACTCAACTGACCAAATTGGTCGAAAAGACCAAAGTTGTTCAGAATCATGTGAAACAAACTTCTATCAAGGTTTCAGGTTGAAATTCGTCCAAAAAATTTTTTCGAAAATTTTCACTACGGTGGTCTCGACACTTAGGATTTTTTCATGAAAAAAAAAAAATTTTCAAAATGTTGGAATTGAGCTCCGAGACCCATCCCATCGTGTTTGTCGTCAAAAGTTGGGTCGGTGAAGTTTCGGTGAAAAAACCGCCCCCCCCCCCCCAACGACTCAACTGACTAAATTGGTCGAAAAGACCAAAGTTGTTCAGAATCATGTGAAACAAACTTCTATCAAGGTTTCAGGTTGAAATTCGTCCAAAAAATTTTTTCGAAAATTTTCACTACGGTGGTCTCGACACTTAGGATTTTTTCATGAAAAAAAAAAAAATTTTCAAAATGTTGGAATTGAGCTCCGAGACCCATCCCATCGTGTTTGTCGTCAAAAGTTGGGTCGGTGAAGTTTCGGTGAAAAAACCGCCCCCCCCCCCCCCAACGACTCAACTGACCAAATTGGTCGAAAAGACCAAAGTTGTTCAGAATCATGTGAAACAAACTTCTATCAAGGTTTCAGGTTGAAATTCGTCCAAAAAATTTTTTCGAAAATTTTCACTACGGTGGTCTCGACACTTAGGATTTTTTCATGAAAAAAAAAAAATTTTCAAAATGTTGGAATTGAGCTCCGAGACCCATCCCATCGTGTTTGTCGTCAAAAGTTGGGTCGGTGAAGTTTCGGTGAAAAAACCGCCCCCCCCCCAACGACTCAACTGACCAAATTGGTCGAAAAGACCAAAGTTGTTCAGAATCATGTGAAACAAACTTCTATCAAGGTTTCAGGTTGAAATTCGTCCAAAAAATTTTTTCGAAAATTTTCACTACGGTGGTCTCGACACTTAGGATTTTTTCATGAAAAAAAAAAAAATTTTCAAAATGTTGGAATTGAGCTCCGAGACCCATCCCATCGTGTTTGTCGTCAAAAGTTGGGTCGGTGAAGTTTCGGTGAAAAAACCGCCCCCCCCCCCAACGACTCAACTGACCAAATTGGTCGAAAAGACCAAAGTTGTTCAGAATCATGTGAAACAAACTTCTATCAAGGTTTCAGGTTGAAATTCGTCCAAAAAATTTTTTCGAAAATTTTCACTACGGTGGTCTCGACACTTAGGATTTTTTCATGAAAAAAAAAAAAATTTTCAAAATGTTGGAATTGAGCTCCGAGACCCATCCCATCGTGTTTGTCGTCAAAAGTTGGGTCGGTGAAGTTTCGGTGAAAAAACCGCCCCCCCCCCCCAACGACTCAACTGACTAAATTGGTCGAAAAGACCAAAGTTGTTCAGAATCATGTGAAACAAACTTCTATCAAGGTTTCAGGTTGAAATTCGTCCAAAAAATTTTTTCGAAAATTTTCACTACGGTGGTCTCGACACTTAGGATTTTTTCATGAAAAAAAAAAAATTTTCAAAATGTTGGAATTGAGCTCCGAGACCCATCCCATCGTGTTTGTCGTCAAAAGTTGGGTCGGTGAAGTTTCGGTGAAAAAACCGCCCCCCCCCCCAACGACTCAACTGACCAAATTGGTCGAAAAGACCAAAGTTGTTCAGAATCATGTGAAACAAACTTCTATCAAGGTTTCAGGTTGAAATTCGTCCAAAAAATTTTTTCGAAAATTTTCACTACGGTGGTCTCGACACTTAGGATTTTTTTCATGAAAAAAAAAAAATTTTCAAAATGTTGGAATTGAGCTCCGAGACCCATCCCATCGTGTTTGTCGTCAAAAGTTGGGTCGGTGAAGTTTCGGTGAAAAAACCGCCCCCCCCCCCCCAACGACTCAACTGACCAAATTGGTCGAAAAGACCAAAGTTGTTCAGAATCATGTGAAACAAACTTCTATCAAGGTTTCAGGTTGAAATTCGTCCAAAAAATTTTTTCGAAAATTTTCACTACGGTGGTCTCGACACTTAGGATTTTTTCATGAAAAAAAAAAAATTTTCAAAATGTTGGAATTGAGCTCCGAGACCCATCCCATCGTGTTTGTCGTCAAAAGTTGGGTCGGTGAAGTTTCGGTGAAAAAACCGCCCCCCCCCCCCAACGACTCAACTGACCAAATTGGTCGAAAAGACCAAAGTTGTTCAGAATCATGTGAAACAAACTTCTATCAAGGTTTCAGGTTGAAATTCGTCCAAAAAATTTTTTCGAAAATTTTCACTACGGTGGTCTCGACACTTAGGATTTTTTTCATGAAAAAAAAAAAAATTTTCAAAATGTTGGAATTGAGCTCCGAGACCCATCCCATCGTGTTTGTCGTCAAAAGTTGGGTCGGTGAAGTTTCGGTGAAAAAACCGCCCCCCCCCCCAACGACTCAACTGACCAAATTGGTCGAAAAGACCAAAGTTGTTCAGAATCATGTGAAACAAACTTCTATCAAGGTTTCAGGTTGAAATTCGTCCAAAAAATTTTTTCGAAAATTTTCACTACGGTGGTCTCGACACTTAGGATTTTTTCATGAAAAAAAAAAAAATTTCAAAATGTTGGAATTGAGCTCCGAGACCCATCCCATCGTGTTTGTCGTCAAAAGTTGGGTCGGTGAAGTTTCGGTGAAAAAACCGCCCCCCCCCCCCCCCAACGACTCAACTGACCAAATTGGTCGAAAAGACCAAAGTTGTTCAGAATCATGTGAAACAAACTTCTATCAAGGTTTCAGGTTGAAATTCGTCCAAAAAATTTTTTCGAAAATTTTCACTACGGTGGTCTCGACACTTAGGATTTTTTCATGAAAAAAAAAAAATTTTCAAAATGTTGGAATTGAGCTCCGAGACCCATCCCATCGTGTTTGTCGTCAAAAGTTGGGTCGGTGAAGTTTCGGTGAAAAAACCGCCCCCCCCCCAACGACTCAACTGACCAAATTGGTCGAAAAGACCAAAGTTGTTCAGAATCATGTGAAACAAACTTCTATCAAGGTTTCAGGTTGAAATTCGTCCAAAAAATTTTTTCGAAAATTTTCACTACGGTGGTCTCGACACTTAGGATTTTTTCATGAAAAAAAAAAAAATTTTCAAAATGTTGGAATTGAGCTCCGAGACCCATCCCATCGTGTTTGTCGTCAAAAGTTGGGTCGGTGAAGTTTCGGTGAAAAAACCGCCCCCCCCCCAACGACTCAACTGACCAAATTGGTCGAAAAGACCAAAGTTGTTCAGAATCATGTGAAACAAACTTCTATCAAGGTTTCAGGTTGAAATTCGTCCAAAAAATTTTTTCGAAAATTTTCACTACGGTGGTCTCGACACTTAGGATTTTTTTTCATGAAAAAAAAAAAATTTTCAAAATGTTGGAATTGAGCTCCGAGACCCATCCCATCGTGTTTGTCGTCAAAAGTTGGGTCGGTGAAGTTTCGGTGAAAAAACCGCCCCCCCCCCAACGACTCAACTGACTAAATTGGTCGAAAAGACCAAAGTTGTTCAGAATCATGTGAAACAAACTTCTATCAAGGTTTCAGGTTGAAATTCGTCCAAAAAATTTTTTCGAAAATTTTCACTACGGTGGTCTCGACACTTAGGATTTTTTCATGAAAAAAAAAAAATTTTTCAAAATGTTGGAATTGAGCTCCGAGACCCATCCCATCGTGTTTGTCGTCAAAAGTTGGGTCGGTGAAGTTTCGGTGAAAAAACCGCCCCCCCCCCCCCAACGACTCAACTGACCAAATTGGTCGAAAAGACCAAAGTTGTTCAGAATCATGTGAAACAAACTTCTATCAAGGTTTCAGGTTGAAATTCGTCCAAAAAATTTTTTCGAAAATTTTCACTACGGTGGTCTCGACACTTAGGATTTTTTCATGAAAAAAAAAAAATTTTCAAAATGTTGGAATTGAGCTCCGAGACCCATCCCATCGTGTTTGTCGTCAAAAGTTGGGTCGGTGAAGTTTCGGTGAAAAAACCGCCCCCCCCCCCCCCAACGACTCAACTGACCAAATTGGTCGAAAAGACCAAAGTTGTTCAGAATCATGTGAAACAAACTTCTATCAAGGTTTCAGGTTGAAATTCGTCCAAAAAATTTTTTCGAAAATTTTCACTACGGTGGTCTCGACACTTAGGATTTTTTCATGAAAAAAAAAAAATTTTCAAAATGTTGGAATTGAGCTCCGAGACCCATCCCATCGTGTTTGTCGTCAAAAGTTGGGTCGGTGAAGTTTCGGTGAAAAAACCGCCCCCCCCCCCAACGACTCAACTGACCAAATTGGTCGAAAAGACCAAAGTTGTTCAGAATCATGTGAAACAAACTTCTATCAAGGTTTCAGGTTGAAATTCGTCCAAAAAATTTTTTCGAAAATTTTCACTACGGTGGTCTCGACACTTAGGATTTTTTCATGAAAAAAAAAAAAATTTTCAAAATGTTGGAATTGAGCTCCGAGACCCATCCCATCGTGTTTGTCGTCAAAAGTTGGGTCGGTGAAGTTTCGGTGAAAAAACCGCCCCCCCCCCCCCCCCCAACGACTCAACTGACCAAATTGGTCGAAAAGACCAAAGTTGTTCAGAATCATGTGAAACAAACTTCTATCAAGGTTTCAGGTTGAAATTCGTCCAAAAAATTTTTTCGAAAATTTTCACTACGGTGGTCTCGACACTTAGGATTTTTTCATGAAAAAAAAAAAAAATTTCAAAATGTTGGAATTGAGCTCCGAGACCCATCCCATCGTGTTTGTCGTCAAAAGTTGGGTCGGTGAAGTTTCGGTGAAAAAACCGCCCCCCCCCCCCCAACGACTCAACTGACCAAATTGGTCGAAAAGACCAAAGTTGTTCAGAATCATGTGAAACAAACTTCTATCAAGGTTTCAGGTTGAAATTCGTCCAAAAAATTTTTTCGAAAATTTTCACTACGGTGGTCTCGACACTTAGGATTTTTTCATGAAAAAAAAAAAATTTTCAAAATGTTGGAATTGAGCTCCGAGACCCATCCCATCGTGTTTGTCGTCAAAAGTTGGGTCGGTGAAGTTTCGGTGAAAAAAACCGCCCCCCCCCCCCCCCAACGACTCAACTGACCAAATTGGTCGAAAAGACCAAAGTTGTTCAGAATCATGTGAAACAAACTTCTATCAAGGTTTCAGGTTGAAATTCGTCCAAAAAATTTTTTCGAAAATTTTCACTACGGTGGTCTCGACACTTAGGATTTTTTCATGAAAAAAAAAAAAATTTCAAAATGTTGGAATTGAGCTCCGAGACCCATCCCATCGTGTTTGTCGTCAAAAGTTGGGTCGGTGAAGTTTCGGTGAAAAAACCGCCCCCCCCCCCCCAACGACTCAACTGACCAAATTGGTCGAAAAGACCAAAGTTGTTCAGAATCATGTGAAACAAACTTCTATCAAGGTTTCAGGTTGAAATTCGTCCAAAAAATTTTTTCGAAAATTTTCACTACGGTGGTCTCGACACTTAGGATTTTTTCATGAAAAAAAAAAAAATTTTCAAAATGTTGGAATTGAGCTCCGAGACCCATCCCATCGTGTTTGTCGTCAAAAGTTGGGTCGGTGAAGTTTCGGTGAAAAAAAACCGCCCCCCCCCCCCCAACGACTCAACTGACCAAATTGGTCGAAAAGACCAAAGTTGTTCAGAATCATGTGAAACAAACTTCTATCAAGGTTTCAGGTTGAAATTCGTCCAAAAAATTTTTTCGAAAATTTTCACTACGGTGGTCTCGACACTTAGGATTTTTTCATGAAAAAAAAAAAAAATTTTTTTTCAAAATGTTGGAATTGAGCTCCGAGACCCATCCCATCGTGTTTGTCGTCAAAAGTTGGGTCGGTGAAGTTTCGGTGAAAAAACCGCCCCCCCCCCCCCAACGACTCAACTGACCAAATTGGTCGAAAAGACCAAAGTTGTTCAGAATCATGTGAAACAAACTTCTATCAAGGTTTCAGGTTGAAATTCGTCCAAAAAATTTTTTCGAAAATTTTCACTACGGTGGTCTCGACACTTAGGATTTTTTCAAGTCCAAATGTGAAATGTCGCTTTTTTTTTTTTGCCAACTTGGACGATGAATTGTGGAGGATTGGAAGTGAATGAAGAGCTCGGGTTTCTTTTAGCGGCAAGACCGCACTTTGTTCTCTAGGATCTCCTCTTTTCAGATGCGTGACAGGCTCCGTTTCCAAATGAGAGCCTGTTAAAAATCGAGTTTTTGTGCATTTTCCAAGATTTTGGAACTTTTTGAAAAAACGACAGAGTTTTTTCATCTCGGCTTCTGGTCATCGTAGAGGGTCGAGGGATGTCTTAAATGAAAGGGGAGAGCGAGAAAACGTGACACTCAAAATTTGGAGTCAATCGGAGCACTAGAACCGGAGATAGACGGGTTTAAAGTTTTTGGATGATGGGTGTTACGTCATCAGCTGATCGCCACACACTATATAAGCTGGGAACCGACAGAGACTTGTCATTAAGACGAGAGCGATTGTCAGAGGTAGGTCGTCTCTCTGAGCTCCGATGATAGCTTCGGACATTCCAAATCCCCGGTTTCTGTAAGAAACCGACTTAGAAAATTTCATTGCTGAACTCAGCTAAGGCGTCAGACTTAGAGGTTCGCCAGGAGATGGCCTTCGTCTCCAGGCCATAAAAGACTCCAAAACTTTAAAGGCTTGTAACTTTGCTTCTACAAGTCCGTTTGACTTGATTCAAAAAAGGTTCGGTTGCTATTGACCTGCTTTAAGTGATAGACTACTTATAAAATGTTGTAAGTAGTGCTAAAAAGTTGAAAAATTTAAATTCACTAGTTTTGGAGGTTTTCTGGGGTTTTCGACCCTGCTGAATTCAACTAAGACATTTACAAAGTTGTCAGAGGCGAGCTTCGGCTCGAGACTTGTTTCCTGATGTAAATAACTCCACCGATTTTCATGTCAAAATCGGGGCCCGGATACCAACACAGTGACATGACGCACGCTCTGTCCGCTCGAGGTTGGATTTGTGGGTCGAGGTCTTGGAGTTGGGATAAGATCCCCTCTGAGAAATGCCTGTGACGGATTCATCAGCTTAACTTGTCTTTCCTCTAAGCGAAGTTGTCTTTGTGATAGCACTGGGCGACTATCGATTCTGTCTTTGTATAGCATGGGCCTTCACGACTGATAGCCCAGTAACTGTCGATGTGTTGTCCAAATTTGGTAAAAGCGTCGTTGTCAAGTTAAAAGCATGACTAAATTTAGAAAGACCAAGGCAAGGCTTTGTGTCGGGAGGGTATATAAGTCACTGCTTCTCTCTAGGCTTCACTCCTGTTTCAAGTTGTAAGACGAACGGTGAGTGCTCTGTCGAAGTTTGCTATCAAACTTTGAAATATTTAGAACTTAGGATTATTCTGTCTTAATGCAGATACAGTAATAGCTTCACATAAACGTTTTTATCAAGCTGTGACTTTAGATGAGATCCTTTAACGATCTCCTCTTATGAGCACTAAAATGTGTCTCAATTTAACACATTATTTCTTCTCTTTTCAGTTTGAAAATGACGAAGGAATGCAATAAAAAATTACAAATTTTTAAGTGTAGTTGCGGCATGCCCTTCCGCGGTGACCGTTTCAGGCGCCACGTCTTGGCGAGAGTGACGAAGGGTGAGATGAAGCATGATGATGTGTTGATGGTGATGTATTGTGTGTGGTGTGATGTTCGTTGTAGTGCGTATGATGTCGAGTTTGTGAAGGCTCATGCCAATTGTCCTCTGCGTGTGATTGGGAAGGAAATGATGAGTCAAGTGTTGAGTGGTGAGCGGGGGAGCGCATTTGTTCAAGGCGAACCAGTACGTTCCCCAGTCGTGAATGTGGATTTGGATGATGATGAAGTGGCGAGTAAAGTAAAGAGGAAGTTGATTGTCGAGAGTGATGATGATGATGACGATGAGGCTATGGAGAGCGTTGTAACGAAGAAGGGGTGTGTTGAGAGGTTGAGTGATGATGTTGAGCTTGAGCGAGCTGTCGCGTCGATTGAGCCACTGGCAAAGCCACGGGCTCAATCGTCGCCGAGAGATGAGCGTGTGATGCCTAATTGTGTTGTGAGAGTGAGTCAGTCGAGTGTGCCGAGTAAAGTGGTGTTGACGAAGAATGATGCGCTGGCGTATGGGAATGTGAGGAATGAGTGTGACAGGTTGCAGGGAAAGTTGAATGCTGCAAAGTGTACGTTGAAAGAAGTGACTGTGGAAAGGGATCGCTTGAAGAGAGAGTCGGAGGACTTTGCGAGTGTGAAGAGAGAGTTGTTTGAGGCGAGGCAGAAGTTGGTGAATGAGAGAAAGTTGAGGGAGACGCTTGAGTCGAAGTTGGAGAGTTGTGAGAAGTCGGTCTGTCGAGAGCGTGAGTTGAAGGAAGAGGCGATGGAACGAGTGAGAGTGTTGGAGCGTCAGTTGAGTATGCAGTCGGAAGTGTCGCCTGAAACGGTCACCGCCCTTCACATTCCTGTGGTGGGCTATGTCCCGGAGCGGCCATTAATTTATGGAGATGTGACTCCTGATACTTCACAAGAATGTTTTAACTGCACGGATGTCCGATGTTATCACATCAAAATACATCACAAGGAGGACATCCGTGTAGATTATAGGAAGCCGCACAAATTTCGTAAGTATTATGACTGGAACATAACATTGTACCATCTTTCTCATTCTTACTTCTTTCATTGCAGGCCAACTGAAAAAGTCATAAGCCCACCACATCCCACGTCCCGAGAACGACCCATGGGCTCTCTTAAGGGCCAACCTTCTAATGCAGCTAAAGCGGTCCCAAGCCCGCCACATATCTACGGATATGGAATGCAGAGGGGAAGAAAAATGATGAATGGAATGAAGGGAGGACATTCATGCGCCACACGCAACACAACAGACTTCTCTCTTCGCTAGTGAACAAGCTCTTGTCAGTGTCATCAGAAACTAACATGTTGTACAAAGGTTTTACTGCAGCACAGGTTGATGTATAGTTAGAAAAGTTTGATCATGATGTTTTATGAAACACACATGTCATAAAATGTAAGCGTTAGTGTAGTCAACTAGTTTTTACTACAACTCATGTTAGAGAAAGTAAAGTCTGATCATCGAAGTTGTATTCGTGAGTGTCATCAGAAAGTGTATCATGGTTTGAAAAAGCAAAGTTAGTGTAGTCAGAAACTTTATCATGTTGTATAAAGGTTTTACTGCTACACAGGTTGATGTATAGTTAGAGAGTTTGATCATTGAAGTTGTATTCGTAAGTCTAATCAGAAAGTGTATCATGTTGTACAAAGGTTTTACTGCAACACAGGTTGATGTATAGTTCGAAAATTTGATCATGGCGTTTTATGAAACACAAGTGTTATGAAATGTAGGCGTTAGTGTAGTCAAATAATATTACCGCGACACACGTTTGTGAAAATAATGTTTGATCATTGACGTTGTATGACTGACCGAACTCATCACAGCACTAGAAAGTTTTATCGAAAAGGTTTTACTGCACAGTGTAGATTGTCTTGTAACTTACTTTCACAGCACTAGAAAGTTTTATCGAAAAGGTTTTACTGCACAGTGTAGATTGTCTTGTAACTTACTTTCACAGTGTTAGAAAGTTTTATCGAAAAGGTTTTACTGCACAGTGTAGATTGTCTTGTAACTTACTTTCACAGTGTTAGAAAGTTTTATTGGTGACAGTTGGCAAATGTTTCCCTATTAGAAAATTCAAACTCCATGACTGTTAGATTCGCTTCATCAGGTTTACTAAAAGCAGTTTTCTACTGCAATGAGAGTTTAGAATGTTATATGAAAACAGTGTTCACCACAGCACTAGAATGTTTTTATCCTTAGTTGAGATCCGGACTGCAGTGTGTAAAATGTTTTATGTGACAGTCTTTTCACAAACGGTGAAGTGTAAATACAGAGTGAATCCATCTGTTAGGTGGTCATTAACTTTGGATGTGAAGTAAAGCGAATCTGTGTACAGAATGAATTGAATATTAGACAACGCCTGCAAGTTTTTGACGACTTGAGTGGTTGACATCAAATCTAAGTTTAACATGTTGGATATAAAAGTGAG
This sequence comes from Prostheceraeus crozeri, assembly GCA_907163375.1. Lineage (NCBI taxonomy): Eukaryota > Metazoa > Platyhelminthes > Polycladida > Euryleptidae > Prostheceraeus > Prostheceraeus crozeri. Next base: position 561,071 of record CAJQUW010003232.1, read on the forward strand.
ATGGATAGGAATAAGTGTTGAATGTTTTATAAAACCAGATGTTGTCACACACGTTGAGTGTAATTCCATGACATTGAATCGCGTGGGTTGTAAAGTCCATCATCCAAGGCTAGGCTCCTCTACGGTTGGATTTAGGGTTTTATATTACATGCGTTAACCGTTCGTGTAGAATATGTGAAGCACATGTTCGCATAAATGCAAATGTTGAAATAAGTTTTGTAAGAAGTCTTTGACAGGTTGTTGTGAAACTTAGCGAACGTTGAAAAAAGTTTTATGAAATGTTTCTGCAGTCACACTCGTTAGCGTACCAGCTTTACTAAATGTGTTGTTTGCCTTTATCAAATTGAATGTGTGTGTGTTTTGTAAATAAAGACAGACAGCGTGTTTGCACTCTGCATCGACAGCATACAAGTATAGACATAACAACTTGTTGTTAGTCGAATGCATATGAGATAGGAAACATTATGTGTGAGATAAAAATCAACCTGCTAGATGAAGTGAAACACAAAAGTGTCACAACTAGTTTACGGGAAATAAAGGAGAACTGTGACAACGTTTACACTCATCATAGACAGATGAACATACAAATCTGACATTCAAATGAAAGTCGTAAACATGAACTGCGGTGTAAGAAACTTTATGTCAACAACTTTATGTTGGTAAAACTTTCATAGATTGCAGGCGTGTTGAAAGCTGATATAAAGACCTGTAGAAACGCATAAGTCTTAGTTCAACGACTCGACCCTTGAACTCACACAATGAACACGTCTGTGTAGAAAACTCATTGGTAGGAAACAGTATTTTCTGTGCGAATGCAGACGATGTAAACATGACATTTAACATGGCTTGCAATAGTCAACATGCTGCCAATCAAAATGTTTATCATAAAACCTATCAGTGAAAAAAAAAAAAAACCCCTCCTGTGCCCACAAAGAATCATAAGTGCTCTCTGACGCCTGTCTGTCGCACTAGCCCCTCAGCAGATAGAGTAGAACACAAAGATGAATGACAGCGCAGCCGGTGGGCGATCGTCTGTCGCGCTAGCCCCTCAGCAGATAGAGTAGAACACAAAGATGTTTGCTCTCTCTCTGGCGCCCGTCTGTCACATGAAACAGAGAGCTATCGCATCTGTCCCAGGATGCAGGAACGTGTCGTAGCACCTGGCTGATTCCCCACACAGCTCATTGCTATCGCACCGGAGAGATTATCGGGGGCGGCTGAAAGGATTCTCACGTTGACAATTCGTTATTGTACACTCCGCGCGCGCGCAAGAAAACCATTTGCTGTTAAAGCATGGACACTGCCGATTTGTTTAATTCTTCAATGTCTTGCTAGCCAGTTACAAAAATGTGTGAGAAATATAAGGGAGACGTTCACACTCATTCATCAATTACAAGTCGTTTGAAGCAATGTCTTTCGATATCGCTTTCTTTGACATGAGTCGAACCCTTGAGCTCCGCTGTGGATGCAGGGTGAAGATGGGGAAAGTCTTTCTCCTGGCTGCTTTGCAGGCAGAGAAAGGCGAAGCAATTCGCTGCCCCGTCCATCTTATTCCACATGAGCTTGTGGAGAACCCTTTATTTAGGGATATGGCGCTAGAATATCTGGCGCTGCTGAGAATTCAGCGTCCGGAATACTTCGAGTAATCGAAGTATTCCATCGGTCCTTCCGAGGGCCCGGTCACCAATTCGTTGGAGGCCACCCTATTAACAAAGAAAAGTTACAGACTGTGCCACACACAAACACTGGATTCAAGGATCTCTATCTTTCTTAGAAAATGAAGAAGCTCTTATTAAATTCATCTGATGAGAACTCAACTTCATGACAAGGTGTCCAACACACATCTTCAAAGGTCTAACTGCCATGAAATCATCATGTTTAAAGTTTTAAGGCCCCTATGATAAGTAGCAAGGATCTTTTACATGATGTAAAATATAAACGTGTGTAGAGAGAGCTTTTGACCTGAAGTCATGAATTTATTTCTTCACTACCCCTCAAATGGAAAGAGTAAGGGTGGTGGAAGAATCATCAGAGCAACATGTTGTATAGTAATGCAGGCAATGACAGCCACGGTTGGACTTAGAGATTTAGCGTTTTATATAACATACATCAATGATAACTGTTGTTGTAGAGTGCATACATGCATTTACTAACTTAGCCATTGGTGAATGACACAGCTAAATTGCTAAAGTCCATCATCTAAGGGGTAGGGTTACCTACCGTTGGATTTAGGGACTTAGTCATTTGGATAATACAAATGAACGATCTCTTTTAGTATAGAATACGTGATGCATATGTTCGCTTTATAAAATGACTTTGAAGGCAAGACTTAATTCTCATGGTGAAAAGACAGATTTCATATCGTTGATGAGAGATAGTTGCATGCTCATTATGTTATACACTTTACATTTGATGTGGTCAGCTGAAAGGTGATTGATACATGTTCAATAGAAGAGTTGTATGTATCTTAGTGATTGGAATCATAAGTGTGTAAAGAGTTGATGAGGAAAGTGTTAGAATACATGGTAGGGATTGTGTTGAGACCACTGCAGTAACATTCTGGGAATAATTAAAGTGAAGAGTTGTGTTACATGAAATGAGTGATGCAAGATTAGCCCACATTGAAATGAATTGGTAGTGTAACAAACAAGCTGTGTGGGATTCAGCATATGTTTGAAGACAAGCGCTGTTAAAGGGTTTTGAGATGATGTGAATTTTATCACATCATGTTCATGGATGTAACAGAATGAATGTCTCTACTGGTTGAGTGTATAAGATAGAACACATATCATAGTTGTTGTATGTAAATTAGAGGTTCATATTCGATGAAAGCAAAGATTGAGATTGCAAAGTTTAATGAATAGGTAGTGTGATTAACTGTTTGAATCAGTGACATAGTTAAAAGAAACAACAATAGCATATCCAGACAGTATCATATAGCATCAGGGCATTTGGTTTATTGATTTAATAGTTAGATAGAAGCAACTAGTTGATGAAGCAAGACACCATGAGTGAGAAAGCAGGAATAACATGCTATGACTGGAGCATCCGTTGAAATTGATTGTATGTCAACTGTACATGAGAAGTTATTTCGAAAAGCTTGACATGGACACATTAAGAGTCAAGTCACTGCAAGCCTTTCATATTGATGAGCAGTAGTCACACATGATAGAAAAATTTACTAATGTCATACATGTGGGAATCAGTGCATGTTTAGAGTCAGGTACTGCTAGTTGTTTCATAAAAGTATTTGATATCGAAGATTTAATCTAATGTATCACATGTCAATAGATTTTCAGGTGTAATAGATTAAATGTTGTTGCAGGTTTTGAGTGTATAGGATAGAAGAAATGAAATGAAATGTAAGTGTAACAAAAAAGCTGTGTGGGTTTCAATAACGTTTCATGTACATGCTGTGTCGTTTTCCTGTCGTTTCAAAAGAGTGGATTTGACTAAGGAAATAAAGTTACAACCATTTTACTGTTTGTAAAGTTAGAAATAAAGTTGATGATTGTAAAGTTAGAAATAAAGTTATCACCATGCCGCTGTTTGTAAGATAGGTGAAATATAAATGAAGTCAGATTCACTTCACTGTTTGCAACGTAAAAATAAAGTTGATGTTTGTAAAGTTTGAAATCATGTTAGAATCCTTTCAGTGTTTGTAAGATAGGTGAAATGTAAATGAAGTTATAATCACTTCACTGTTTGCAACGTTAAAAATACAGTTGACGTTTGTGAAAGTTAGAAATAAAGTTATGAATGTAAGTGTTGAGTTAGGAATAAAATCAGCATCATTTCAGTGTTTGCAAGATAGGTAAAGTAATATAATAGTGTCACAAGCATTTCACTGTATGTAAACGTTAGAAATAAATTGTAGATTTTATTGTTAAAGTTTGAAATCATGTTAGAATCCTTTTCAGTGTTTGTAAAGTTAGAGATAATGGGTTTAAATTAAGTACGTTTGAGAGTTTGACTGAACTGAGATCTAAGGATAAGTCACATTAAGAATTCAAGTGGATTGGAATGATCATCTAATGAAGATAGAAATGTGTTTGTGGCTGGCATGTTGTGTGCAAGAGTGTCCTCTCCATTTCATTCCCCATTCATCAATATTCATCTACTGCGCCTATGCTCCCTTCCCTCTTCACTTTCCTTCTCCTTTCCTTCCTCCTATTTTTTCACCCCCTATTTCCCACTTCATTTATCTTCCCTCACTTGCTCTACCCTTCCTCCTTCACCCCACCTCCCTTTTTCCCCCCCTTTTTACTTACCCCCCCTCTACTCTTTTTTTTCTTTTCTTTCCTTCTCCTTTCTTATTCCACGTTTTCCTCTTTCCTTCCTTTTTTTTTTCCCCCACTTCACTTTTCCCCCCTCCCTTATCTTTCCTTTCCATTTTCCTAAACAACTTTCCCCTTTTCTTTCTCATCCCATCCCCTCCTTCTTCATTTCCTTTTTCCTTTTTCGGCATACCCCTCTCACTCCTCCCCCTTCTTCCCGCCTACTTATTCCCACCTCTTTTTCTTCTCTTTCTTCCTTTTCATAACCCCTTCTATTTCCCCCCTCCTTTCTTTATCCCTCTCTTTCTCCCCTCCCTTCTTCTACCTTCTTCGTCTTTTCCTCCTTTTTTCGTGATGCCTCTTTCTTCCTCCTTCCTTTCTTTCATTCCCCCTTTTCCCCCCCCCCCTTTCCTTTCCATCTCCCTCCCCCCTTCAACCTTCTTTTTTCATCCTTCTTTTCATCGTTCTTCCCATTTTTACTCTTTCGCTTCTCACTACTCACATTTCTTTTTTTCTTTCTTCCTCCCTTTTTCTTCCTCCTTCTCTTGTCCTACTTCGTTTTCTTTTTTCTTCTCTTCATAACTTCATATCGCTTCTCTCACTTCATTCCTCTCTTCCTACCCCCCCTTCTATTTTCCTTTTTTCCCCCCTTTCCTTTTCCCCCTTTTTCTTTCATTCCCCTTCTTCTTCATTTCCTTTCCGTTCCCATCTTCCCTCCTTCACTCCTAGTTCATCTTCCTCCTTTTTCCTGTTCTTTCCTATTTCTTTCTCCATTTTTCCTTCTCTCTCCCTTTTTTCTTTAGTTATCTCTTCTTTTTCTCCTACCCCCTCCTCTTCCTTTTCTCTTTTTTCCCCCTTTCTTCCCGGATGTCCCTTGCTTCTATCACCTCCCTTCTTTCCCCCTGTCGCCATCCTTTTTTTTCTCCCTTCGTTTTTCTCTTTCCCTATCTTCTTTTTTTTTCCCTCTTTCCCCTTTCCTTCCATTCACCATACTACTTCTTCGCATTTTTTCCCCTTATTTCCTTTCTTTCCTTTTCACTTCTCTCCTTTTCTTCGGTTTCATTCCTTTTTTCTTTTCCATTGTTCCCCCCCATCTCTTCTTCTTCCTCTTTTTCTTTCCTCCCTTTCCCCCCTTTTTTACCCCCACTTTTACTCGATTTTTCCCTTCCCCCTTTCTTCCTCCTTCTTTCCCCTCCCCCTTTTTCTTCCCCCCCCCCTTTCTTTTTTTTCTATCCTTTCATCTATACCTCTTTCATATTCTTTCCTTCTTCTACCCTTTACATTTCACCTTCCCCCCCTTCTTCCTTCTTTATTCTTCCACCCTTCCCACTCCGTTCTCACTTTCCTCCTATCCTTTCTCTTTATATCCCCCTTTTCCTATTCCCTTCACTTTTATCTTTTCCTTCCTTTTTTTCCCTTTCCCTGCCCTTCCCACCCCCCTTCGATCTCCCCTTCCTTCTTCCCCCTTTTTCCCTCCCTTTCTCTTCTTCGCTTCTCCCCCCTCTCCCCTTTTTCTCTCACCATTATCATTCCCTCCACTTTATTTTTCCTTCCCCATCCCCTATCCTCCCTTATTCTTACCACCACCTCCAACCCCCTTCTCCCCTTTTCCTTTGTGTCTTACCTTATTTTCTTCATTCTTCTTCGTCTTCTTACCTTTTCTCTCCTCCCCCCACCCTTTTCCTCTCTCTTTCCCTTTTTTTCCCTCCCTCTATTTTCTTCCCCATTTCTTATCTCCCCCCCCCTTTTTTTTTTTTCCCCCTCCACACTATTCTTTTCCCCTTTTCCCTCCCTTTCTTCCCCTCCCTTTCATTCCCTCCTTTTCTCCCCTTCTCCTTTTCTTCTTTTTCCAACTTTCCTCCCTTACTTAGCCTTCATTCCCCTTTCTTCGGTCTTCCTTGCATTTCATTCTTCGTGCACTTCTCTTTCCCTTCTACCGTTTTTCCTTTTTCTTTCCTCTTTTTTTTTCTCCTTCTTTCTTCCCCCTCCCTTTCCCCTTCTCCTTTTTTTCCCCCCCTTCTCTTTACCTTCTCCCCCTCCTTCATTCTTTTCTTCATTCCCGCCCAAGTCCATCCTTTCCCCCTTTCTTTTCCCTCTTCTTTTCACCTTTCGCCCCCCCCCCTTCCTCCCCCAATCATCTCCTTTCTTCTTCTTTTCCCCTCCTTTTTATCATCCCCCTTTATTTCCCCTTTCCTCCCTTCTTATTCTTTTTCCTCGGTCCTATTTCTTTTATCCTTTTTCCCTTCTCGCTCCCTTTTTCCCCCCACTTCTTTTATTCCTCCCTTTCAAGTTTCCTTCTCTTTCCTCTTTTTCTTTCTCCTATCCCTTTCCTTCTTCCCTTTCCGCCCCCCACCTTTTCCTTCCTCATTCTTTCTCTTTTTTTCCCATTTTTTCTTTTCATTTTATTTATTTCCGCCTTTCCCTTCCCCCTTTCTTCATTCCCATTCTTCGCTTCATTCTTTTTACTTAATCCATCTTTTCCCTTTCTTTTTTCCTTACACCCCTCTTCTTTCTCTATCCTACCCCATCTACTTCTCCCCTTCTTCCTACTCCTCCTTTCTTTCCCATCACTTCTTTCCTCCCCTTTCCCTTTCTCGTCCCCCCTTCGATCACTTTCCACCATCCCCCATTCGCTATTCTTATTACCCTTCCGCACCGCTTATCCTTTATCCCATTATTTTCCATTTTCTTTCTTCTTTCCCACCCCTTTCCTCTTTTTTTCCCTATTTTTTTCCTTTTCTTCTTCTCCTCTTTTTCCTTTTTCAAATTTTATAATAATTTCCCCCCGCCCTTTCCTTGCTTCTATTTTCCCCTTTCCTCCTTCCATTATCCACTTACGTTCCCTTCTCTTCTTCAATCATCCCGCCTTCCCTTCTCCGGTCTTCTCCCCCCCCCCCTATAATCTATTCGGGGTCCCTCATTCACCCCAGTCTCATTTTCTATTTTACTTCACTCCCCTCGCCGCTATTTCGTCCGTTCTTCGCCCAAATTCAGAGGTCCCCTTTCCCTTATCCCCAACAATCCTCTCCCCTTTTTCATAACCATACGCGATCTCTTCTATCCCCATACCACATCTAATACCCTTTTCTATTCCTACACTAAAAAATACATACCACGACTGCTCCCCATTCAACCCCTTCCTACTCTTTCATTTTCTCCCGCCCTTCCTTTCCTCTTTCATTCTTTTCCTTTCTTTTTTCTATATTTTTCTTCTCCCTTCTTCACTGTCTCCTCTTCTCTCATATTTCTTCCTTCTCCTTATTCCCTTTTTTCTGACTCTCCCTATCCCGCTAAATCTTTTTCCTCCTTTTCTTCATTCATTTCTTTTATTCTTCTTCCCCCCCCCTCCTTCGTTCGGATATTCTTCTATTTCTCACCTTTTTCTTCGTTTTACCTCCCTATCTTTTTTCTCTACCCAGCCCAATGTTCATCATCCCCTTTCCCTTTATATTCCTTCTTCCTTCTTTTCTCCCCCCCCCCCCTTTCCCCTTCTTCGCCTCCCTCTTCCGTTTCTTTTTTTCCACCCTTCCCCCTTCCCCCATTTCCCTTTCATCTCATCTTTTCCATTTCTTCCCCCTTCTCCCCCTTTCCTTACCCCCATTTTCCTGTTTATCCTTATTCCTCTTCCAGTTTCTTCTCTTTTCTCCCCTTCCTTCTTTTCTCCCTTCATCGTACTTTCTTTTTTTTTCTTTGACTTTCCCTTCTTCTAATTACTTCCTTCCCCTTTTCTTCATTCCCCTTTCATTATCCCCTACCGAGTCTCTCTTTTTTTCAGTTCACATTTTATCCTTGTCCCTCTTCGCCCTTCGTTATTTTCCTTTCAACTTTCCCTTCTCCTTTTTCTCTTCATTCCTTTCATTTTTCCCTTTTCCTCTTTTTTCCTTCATCTTCCTTTTTTCCCCTGTTTCTTCTTCGCTTCCTTTCTCCACTTCTTCATCCTCAGCCCTTCTTCAACCCCTTCCTTTTTATCTATTTTCTTTCCCGGCCCCCTACCACTTCCCTCTTCCTTCCTTCTTCTCATACGGTGATTCCCTTGCTTTATTCCTGACCTCCCCTTCGTCTTTCTATCCTCCTTTTCAGCTCCTCTCCAGTCTTCCCTTCTCCATTTCTATACTTCCATCTTCTCTTCTTTTTCTATCCAGCTTCTGTTCTGTTCATTCTATTCTATCCCTCTTTATTTCACACAACTTTTCTCTTTCTACCCTTTTTTTCCTTTTGTTTCATTCCCTCATATTATAACCCCCTTCCAGCTTTTTCTCATACTTCTCTTTATCCTCTCCACTCGATTTCTACCAACTGTTCGCTCTCTTTTCCTTCTTCCTTCTCTTTCACCATTGCTTCTGTCTCCCACTTAACTTTTACATCAAACCCCCTATTACTATTATTCTATTATCTTCCATCAACCTACCGATTCCGTGTACAAAACCCCCTACACATCGTCTATTTTCTAACAATTCCCTTGTCTACTTTTTCCCATCCGAATATTTCTTTCCTCCTTACCTTTATTACCCCCAATCACTTATCCCCATATTTCGCACCTTTTTCTTATCCATCAATCTCCTACCCCTTTTTATCTTTATCCTCCCACCTTTTTCTTCACCCTTTATACAGCTTCCTACCTTCCTAAACTCTTTCTCTACCTCTCCATCATCCATCAATTCTCTTCATCGTAACCTCCAATATCCATCAAAGCTCCCCCACCCCAATTCCGGTCCCCCATATTTCCCCTTCACACCCTCTTATTAATCGTCATACGAATTTTCTTCTTTTCTGCATTTTATACCGTTAACACCTTCCCTTATTTCCCTTTCTTCTTTGTTTCTCTTTTCCCCTTTCTTTTCCCTTCTGAGATTCCTTTCTCCCTTTTCTTACCCCCCCCATCCCCTTCACTTCCTCTATTTTCTTTCCTTTCCGCCCCCATCCAACCCTTAAACAAATCATACTCCCCCCCCCCCTTCCCCCCCTTGATAGAATTTTTACTTTAACACTTATCCCAATCCTTCTTTCACCCTTTCCCCTGTTTAAGATCCGCTATCCCCTTCCCCTTCATCAGCTTCCTCTTATTTCAATTCCCATCAAATTACCCCCCTTTTTTTACCCCTTACCCCATCCATATTTCCTTACCATTCTTTCCTTCTACCCTTTCCTTCCTTTCTATCTCCCCCCCCTCTCCCTTTGCTTTCTCCTTTCTTCCTTAACCTCTTTACCTTCCTTCCCTACAATCTATACGTCCCCCATTCCATTTTCCCCCATTCTTTTACTTATTCCCCTTTCTTCCTACCCCCCCTTTTATCCTACCCCCTCTCTTTTTTCACCTCCCTTTTACTTATTTCCTTCTCCTTTTTCTTTCCCCTTTTTTTTTCTTTACCCCTCCTCTTTCCCTCCTTACAACCCTCCGATTTTTCTTCTCCTTTTTCCATTCTTTTTTCCCCTCTCCCCTCCCTTCTTTCCCTACCTTCTTCCTCATTCCCCCGCCCCCCCCCCACCCCTACCCCTATGGTTTTTTTACCTCCCTTCCTTTCATTTCCATTCTTCTTTCCCTTTCCTTTTCTTCTTTTCCCCCTCACTTATCCCCCCTCCCCCCTTTTTTACTTCCTTTCCTTTCCTTTTTACATTTTCATTCCTTTCCTCCCCCCCTTCCCCCTTTTTTCCCCTTATTCTTTCTCCTCCCATTTCCCCCTTTTTTCCTCCCGCCCTTCCCTTCCCTTATTTCCCTATCCCTTTTCTTTCCAACCTTCCTTTTCCAGATTCCTTTTATTCCCCTATTTTCTTCTTTTCCCCCCTTCGTTTCCCCATCTTACCCTTCTACTTCACGCGCTTTCTCCTTTGTTACCCTTTTATTCTATCCACCTTTTCCTTCCCTTTTTCCCCGTTCCTTTAATTCTTTTCCTCTTCTCTTCCCATCGTTTCTTCATCTTCATCCTTTCATCGTTCCCCCCCCCTTATTCCCCTCCCCCTTTCTTCTCCCTTTTATTTCTCCTTCTTTCCGTTTTCTCCTTATCCCCCTACCCAGCCTCTTTTCACCCTAGCCCATCTATTCCCTCGCATATCAAATTTCATGACTCCAAAATTCCTTCCCCTCGCCTTTCTCCTTCTTCCTGTCTGCCCCTCTTCTTTTCCTTTTACAATTTCGTAGTTCCCCTTATCCCCCCCTCCTTTCTTCCCCCCCACCCCCCCTTTCCTCCCTCCCCCCCCCCCCTTTCTTTAAACATTCTTCCCCCCTCGCTTTTCTTTCTATACCCTTCTCTTTTTTTTTTCTTCCCCCCCTTCCTCTATTCTTCCTTTCTTCCCACTACTCTTGTTTTTCGCCCCCTTCCTATACTCTACTCCTTTTCTTACCTTCCCACCCCTCTTTCCCTTTCTTCTTCTCGCCCCCCTACCTCTGCATATTCTCCCGCTTTGCCACACATTCCATTTTTCCCCTTTCTTGCCCCCCCCCCTTCACCCTTTCCCCACCTTCGCTATTCTCATCTTTTTTCCCCTCATTATTCCTTACAACCTCTTTCGAAAGATTCTCTCACCTGCCCATTCATTTTCCCCCTTCTTTTATTTATCTTTCCCCTTCCTTCCCCTTCTTCATTTCCTACCACTTTTCCTCCTTCTTCCTCGCCTATTTGTCTTTCCATCCCTTCCCATTGCTTCCTCTTCTTTTTTCATATTCCATTCCCTTCTATCACTACCCCTTGCTATTTCACCATCCTTTATAACAATCTGCCCCTCCCTTATCTAAATTTTTCATTCCATCCCTCCCCTACTTTCTTTCCTTACCCCTTCTACTTCCCCCCCCCCCTTTTCCTTATCTATTTCCCCATCTGTATTCATTTCACATCTACAGTCGTACCCTTTCTTTCACCTTATTTCCTTTCTGTTCGACTATTATTTGCATATATACTCTTTTCTTCTCTTTACTTTTCTACGATTCCGACCAGATAAACCCCCCCCTGTACCCCCCACTATTTTCCCTTTTGCGCATTACTTTCTATCACTTCCCACTTTCTTCCGCGCCCCCCCCCTTTCTTTTCTTTACTTTCATCTCCTCTCCCTTCTTTCACCCCTTCACCCCTTCAACTTCTCTGTTTCCTTTAATCTTTCATCTATTTCCTTTCAACTTCATCTCCCCCAAGCCTTCTCCCACTTTTTATCATTTTTTTTCTTATTTCCTTTCAGACCATCTTCTTCCCCTTTTCCCCCCTTTTCCATTTTTCCTACCTTTTCGATCATTATCCCCCCTTCCCCCCCATTCCCCCCTTCTTCCCCCCCCCCATAATTTGCGCTTTCCTTCCTCCTTTCTAAATCGATCAAACCTACCCCATATCTACGCTACACTTTAACATAATTCATATATTTCCCTACCCATCAAGACAGTTTTCTTCCCAACTATCCCCCATTATCCCCCCCATTATAAACGGTTTTACCTTTCAATGTCGCTTATATTCCCATCCATAAATAAATACTCTCCTTCTACTACCCATTCTCCTACTTTCTTTATTCTTCATCTCCAGATCCCCCTTCATACCTTCTCGCTTAACCTAGTTTTATCCTTAATACTCTGCTCCTCACATTCTTCCTTTCTTTTTCATACTCTATATTAACATTACACTCTTTCTCTTTCATCATTTATCCACCTTCTTTTACCTCCTTCCCTCCATTTTTCTCTCTTCCACATTACCTTTTCCCATCTTTTTCCTTCTTCCCCTTTCACTTTATCTTTCTGCGGTCCTTTCCTCTGTCCCTTTTCCTTTACTTATCCTTTCCCTTCCCTACTTAAACCCACTACCTTTTTCCGCCCCCCCCTCCTCCCCACTTTTATCTTCCACCCTTCTCCTTTTCACTCTTCTTTTCCGCTTCACTCTCCACACGCTTTCCTTTTTTCCCTTCCTTCACGTCTCACTTGACTCTACCTGATCTTATACACCTCCGCCTTTTCATAAACTTAATCATTCCCCTACCCCCCAAAACAGTTCGACCTCCAAGGGTTTCCATTCCCTCTTCTCCTTCCTTTTCCCTCATCTTTTTCTCCCATCATACATGTATCAAAACCTACCCCCTATCATCTTATTTACAACAACATCTACTACAATACCCATTATCTTAACGCAACAACATAATCTATATCCTTAATCATTATCCCATAACTATCCAACCAACCATATACCACCCCACACAAACTTATACAACGCAACTCACTAAAAACCCCCCAAATCAAACCCCCCCCCATACCCTACCAATCGCTTCCCTCATTCTTCCTATCCCACCCCCATCTCCTAATACATAAAATCCTTACCCCCAGAATAACTAAAATACCAAACCCCGTTTCCCCATATCGACAAACACTCAACCTTACCTTTTCTCCCCCCCATACCCATCCTTTCTCTTTCTTCCCCCGTTTCTACTTATTAAATACCTATATGTTTTTCTTTTATCATCTCCCCCGAACATTACACATTTCCCGATACCTAAACCCAACATCCATACGTAGAAACAAAACTTACTGAACTCCATACTTTTACCCCCGATAAAACCCAATATCTTTTAAGACTGGGAACTCCAACCCACCAAAAAACCCCCACCAACAGTAATACCATCCATCCCCATAAAACCCAAGAAAAGAAACTAACCATATCACCCTCTACGTCACTATTCACTTATCTATCTTCCCATTTCAACCAACTGGTTTCTATCTCTAACAAATATTATACCCACCCCTACTGCACAAAACTTTCTATTCTGGACGGATCTAAAAAAACAAAGCACCAAATCCAATATCTATACCTAACAAAGAAGCCCATACCTAATAACTAAAAAACAGTCGCTGAGAATCCACAATACCCCAATCTTAACCCCAAAACCGCCCTTCGAGACACTAAACATATATATCAATCCCCCCCAAACTTAATCAGATCCATCCCCTCTTAACCCAAAACTGACACCCATTCCTTCACATCTAACTATTCTCCATACCAACACCTTCTTTTAATCTCCTTTACATTTTCCCATTCTCTTCAATCCTTCCTTCATTTCTATATTCAATTTTTCCCTCAAATTTCTTTCCCCTTTCACCCCTTTCATACCTAACCACCTTATCCATCCCCCATTCTTTAATCTAAACTTCACTTAACCTTACACATTCTAATCATATCTTCCTATCCCAACCTACTTTCCCTCCTTATATATTAATTCCACGCCCCCCCCAATCGACCATTATATAAAACCCACCCTCATCCTTTTCTTCGATAAAACTATCGCCATCTCCTCCCAATTCTTCACACCCTTTTACCATGAGCCAACCTACCCGCAACCTCCCTAAACATTAAAAACTCCTACGGGATAACATTCTTCCCAATATCCTTCAAGGTGGACTTTTCTTTGACCTTATCTTCTCGACCATTCCCCCTAATCTTCAGTTCCCTTACAACCCGCCCCCTATCTATCCCATTATCCGCCCCCCCTTTTATCGACACTGAAACATCCCATGTTCAATCTTTCCTCCTGCCTTTCCTGTTCTCCCCCCTTTTTTCTCATCATTCATCTTTATATTCCCTCCCATGCATCTTTCATATCTTATCTTTTTCTCCTTTTTTCTTTATTTTTTACATTCTTTTTCCACTTTCACATTTTATTTTCCCCTTCCTTTCCCTTTTCTTCCTATCACCCCTCCCACATCCACCCTATCTTCTTTTTATACCATTACGCTCCCCCTTACTTCCTTGCTTCCGCTATGCTATCTCTCCTTCTAACCTTTTTTTAATTCCCCCCCTTCTTCCCCATTTCATAAACCCTTGCCGACTTTTTGGCTTCTCTTCCCACCAGTCTGGCCCCCCTTCAACCTCCACACCTATCATAAACTATTTTTAAACCTTTCACTTTTACCATTTCCCGTCTCCTACGTCTTTCATATCAAATTCTTTCATCCTTCCATATATACTAGCAATCGTAATCTCGGAAAACCCCCACCTTCTATTATCCAATTCTCCCTAATCCTTTTTCACAGGTACGACTATCCTTTCCTTATTCCTACTCATTTTCCTATTCAAACACACCGAGCATACCCTTTCGTATCGGCTTTATACTTTTACTCCCGTTTCCCCCCTCTAATTATTTTGTTCAATTCTTTACCCGTTTCACCCTTTTTCTTCCTACCATTCCAGTTTTCGCTCCAACGACCTCCCCTACGTCCCCTTTTATTCTTTCCTTTATCTCTGCCTTTATTCCTTTTTCCTTCTTTACCTGATATTACTCACCCTACTCCCTTTAACCCTCTTTTATTTTTCTTTCCCCAATCCTCCACCCAACTGGAAGCGGGTTTTTCCTTTTCCCTTTTCCTTCACTATCCTATCCCCTTTTCCTTCTCCCATTTACTCTTTTTATATCGCACACATCTTTCCCTTTCCCCTCATTAACCCTCCCTCTCCTCCCTTTCTTTCCCCCCCTTACAAGATCCCTACTTATACACTAATCCCCCCCCCTTCCTCTAACATTTATATTTAATCCCTGATCTTCCCCTTTCCCTTTTCCCTTAGTTTATTTCTTCTTTCTTTCGCTTCCACTTCTAACATTTATCCTTATCCCCCCTATCACCGTTTTTTCCTCTTCCTCTTTCTTCCCTCCATCCACTGATCTTCCTCCCTTTCCTTTCCTCCCTACTATGTTCTTCCCCTCCCGCCTTTTCTCTTCATTCTCTCCTTTTTTTCTTTTTTCTTTTTCGCCCCTTTTTCTTCGTCCCTTTTTCCTTCCTCTTTTTCGCTTTAGCCCCTACCCTTTTCTTTTCTTCCCTTCCTCCCCATTTCCCCCCTTTTCTAGTTTCCCCTTTTCTTCCTTATTTTCGTTTCTTCCCCCTTTTCTCTATTTTTCTTTCACTATTTCCATTTTTCTTACCTTCCCCCTTTTTTCCTTTCTTCCATTTCATCCTTCCCCTTCCCTTATTTCTTACATTACCCTTTTTCTTTTCTCTTTCCCTTCCTTATTCCTTTCCCTTATTTTCCCTTCCCTCATTTCTTTTCTTCCTCCTACTACCCGTTCCCTTTTTCCTTTCCCCACTTCATCCCCTCCTCATCTTTCTCTTCGTCCACCCCCTTTCATTTCCCCTTTTTTCTTTCTCCCTTCATTTCTTCCCCTCTCTTTTTTCTTCTTTTCCCCCATTCTTTTCATCTTTTCCCCCTTTTCTCTTTTTTCCACCCAATTTTTATTTCACCTGTCCCTTTTTTCCTTCCCTTTTTTTTTCCTTCAGCTTTCCTTGTCTCTGTCTAAACTTCTCTTTTCGCGCATTCAGCCTATTCCCTTGCCTTTTCCCCCCCACTATTTTCCTTTTCTTTCCCTTCTTTTTCTTTTTCTTTTCCCCTTTCTACCTCCTTTCTTCTTTTTTCCCTTGTCTTCTTTTCCTTTGCCTTTTTTTTTTTCCCTTTGCACCTAATACTCTTCCATCAGACTATTCCCCCTTTCTACTTTTCTTCTTTTCCTTTTCTTCGCCTTTCCCCCTTTCGTTTGTTCCTCTTCCTTCTTTCCCGTTTCCCTTTCCTCCTTTCTTCACTTATTTCTACTTTTTTCTTCTTCTTTCCTTTATTCCATCATTCCCCTTTTCTCTTTCTTCCCTTTCTTCTAATCTTTAACTTCAACTTTCAGGCTTTTATTTATCGCCGTTCCCTTCTCTTTTCCTTCTATTCTCCCCTTTCCTCCCCATCTCACCCTAGCCTTCTTTTTCTTTTCCATCACCCCTATCTTTCCCTTTTCCACCCTTCCCCAAAGCTTATGCCTCCCTTTTTTTCCCCCTCTTTTTTTCCTGAAATTCTCCCCTTCTTCCCTTTTCTTCTCGGTTTTTCTCCTTTATTCATTCCCTCCTTCTCCCCCCTTCTCTCTCTATCTTCTTTACTTTCCTTCCACCTTTTCCCCCTTTCCCCCCTTCTTTACTCCTTTTCGCCTTCCCCTTTTTTTTCTCTTTTTCTTTTCCTTTCATTACATCCCCCTTCCCCTTCTTATTCTTCCCTTTCCCTTCTTCCCTTCCGTCACCATTTTTTCATCTTCTCCCATTTCCCTCTTCTCTTCCTCTTCATTATCATCTTCGTTTTTTCTTCACACCCGTCACCACCCCTTCAATTTCTTTAATTACCTCCCTTTTCCGTTTTCTGCCTTCCCACATATTTTTTTTCTTTATTCAGGCTGTTCCCCTTTTTCCCCTTTCCCTAATTCCTTTAACTTCCCCCCTTCCTCTTTCGTTTCCTTCTACCTTCCTCCCTGACTCTCCCCTTTCCCACCTGTCTTCCCTTCGCCTTCTTTATTTTCCTCTTCCCCATTTCTCCCTTCTTCCTTCCTTCTCTTTTCACCTTTTCCCTCCCCCCCTTCCACCCACCCCCTTTCTTTTTCTTTTTTTTTCCCCCTTTCCTCTTTTTCCTTTCCTTTTCTCCCCATTCCTTCCCTTCATTTCTACCTCCTTTCTTTTCTTTTTCTTCTTTCCCTTCATTTCCTTCCTCCCTTCCCTATCATATCCTCACTCCCATTTTCCATCGTCAATTTTTTTTCTTTTATTTTCATTCCCCATGATTCTTCGTCTCCTTTCGTCCTTCCTCACCCCTTCATTTTTCTACCCCAATTCCTTTCCCTCCCCTTCCTTTTCGTCTCTTCCCCTTCCCTCCTCTCTATCCCTTTCTTTCCAATTTCCCCTCTTCCTTTTATCCTTCATCCTCCTCCCCTCCCCCCCCCTATTTCATTTATCCTTCCCACTTTCCCTCCTCTTTTCTCTATTATCTTCATTTTTTTCCCCTTCGCTTTTTTTTATTTCCCTATCCCCCCCATCCATCCCCACTTCACCTCCCCTTCGTCTATTCCTTGCGTCGCTCCGATTACTCTTCACCCCCATCTTCTCCCCCCCTCCTATCCAGCCCCCATCGTCGATACTTCCTTCCTATAGTCCTCTTGCTGCCCATTTCGTCCCTTTTCTTCTTTTCATTCCCATCCTTCCTTCTTGTCCCCCCCCCTCCTTTCCTTTTGCTTCTTCGTTCTCCTTCATTCTTCCTTTTTTCCAACTTCCTTCTTGTCTCCTTCCATTCCTTTCCTTCCCCCTCCTTCTTTTTCCTTTTGTTTCTGCTATATTTTCCCTATCCCCTTCCTTTTTCTTTTCCCCTCTTCTTTTCTCTTTCCTTTTCTTTATTCCGTTCTTTTACTTCGACCCCCCCCTTTTCCTCCCCTCCCGCCTCCCCTCAGTTTTGTCGGTTTTTTTCTTTTCCCTTTTCTTTTTATCTTTTTCCTTCTGCTCCCTTACCGTTTCCATTCAATACCCCTATTTATCTCGATCGCTATTCCCTTTATACTTAACTCTCCACTTCCTTATTATCCTTCCCTCCTTATACTTTCATATTTTACCTTCATTCTATCTATTCTACCCCCCCTTCCTCCCCTTCCCCTTTCTTCTCGGTGTTTCCTTTCTTTTTTTTCCCTTCCCCTTCTCCCCCTTGCCCCTTATATTTTTTTTTCCAATCGCACCTGCCCCTTCATATTCCCTTCCAATTCTTACATATATACTTTATTCCCTTCCCCTTCTACACCTTATACCCCTCCCACTATCCCTTTATATCACTCGAACTATCTCATTTTTCGTCTATCCGGAATACTTGCCCTCACCCTGTACTCATTCTTATTCCCGCCTCCCCAACCCCCAATTCAACTACTACACCCAACCAAAATTATAATAATTAATACGGCATAACAACACACCCGGTGGTCCCACATAAAACCCCAATCCCATCCAACAAACAAAACCACCCACGAAACTGAAAACAACTAATCCAACCCCCTCCCAAAAATAAACCAAAACCCATACCATAAAACCCCCCTTAACAACAATCGTTCCATTAACCAACCCAATACCCAACACCCGAAACACCAACCATCGTTTAAATTCTTATCCTCCAAAGCATAACAACACACCCCATCCCCATATAACTTCTATCATTAATCCCCTCCGTCTATCCTTTTCTCAAACTTCTATCCAGAATTGCACCCAGCCTTTTCGCCCCCTAACTTCTTTCTTCATTATATTACGCCCTTCCACCTTTTTAATTCCCTTAATCAAATATATCAATATCGTTAAATCATCGCATAAAACAATTATCCCCTAACCCCCCGCCATCTTCCTGCTAACATTAAACAAACGCAACCAAACCCCCCAACGAAAACACCCCAACAAACATCCCCCACAAACTCCTTATTCTATCTTACCCCACATTTTCTTTCTCAAACAACTCCAACCTCAAACCCAATCTCGCCTTATTCGAATTTCCCCCATTTTACCGCCTTCTATCTTTTAACTATGCCATTCCTTCATTTTTTCTCAGCATCACTGTAACAATAAACAACTTTGTAATATCCAATTCAAATCTCTACCCCTAAAACCCCTTATTCCATCGCCAATTTACAATATCCCCTACTCCCACCCCCCCCCTCTACCCTATATCTTCCCCCCATCCCCCCCCCCCAATTCTTCATTCACTTTTTTCTACCCTTATTTCTTCTCTTTTAATCTAACCCATCCCCCCCCAATCGCACAACGTTACCAAATCTTATATATACAAGAGAATCCCCATACCCCTTTTATTCTAAAACAAACCTTTCACCCCTAATACCCCAACTTTACACAATCGCGCATCGATGGACCCCCGTTCTCAAGTCCCCCCTCGGCCCCTCTCGCTTTATCCGTTCAAATTTTCCTACTTTCATTTTTCCCATTTTTCCTTCGTGCCCATTACCCATCCCTCTTCAGGCACTTCTTTTCTTATCCTCCCGAGACCTTCTAATTTCCTAATACCCCCACTTCACAACCTTTTATTCCCTTCCTAATACACATCCTTCCTCCAAACCAACTACCCTACCATCTACCATCAAAAACCAATCGCCACCATGCAAATTACTCAAACCCCCCCCAACGAACAAAATCGCACTCCATTCCATAGCCCAACCCATATCATTCCCCCCCTTATTTGCTTATTCAAGCCATTTTCCTATTTTCACCTCTATGCGTTAATCCACCCCCCTAAACCCCTTTACTTCTTTATTCTCCTCCTTTTTCTACTTACCCCTTACCAAACCTTCTTTCAATTCCATACCAATCAATACATTTCTACCCTTACCTTAATTTAAAATAAAAAATTAAATACATACATCCCCGCAACATCCAAAAACATCCCCATCACGCACCCTTCCCATCCCCTTTCACTAGTCCCCCCTACTACAAAACATTTAACCACCAATACCCGCTTTAACCACATTCTCCCTCAATCCACTCTTCTTATCCCTCTTATTATTAATTCTCTTCCCCCCTTCCATAATCCTTCTTAATACCACTCCTTTTACCCGATCAACTTCTCCTTATTTTCCTTTCTCTTTTCCTTTCTTCACTATCTCTTACATCACTTTACACCTTTTTCACTTTATCTTCATACCTTTTCCCCAATATTCCTTTCTTTCACCCTCTATTTTCTCCCCTTTCCAATTCGACTTTTCTTTTCCCCCCTTCCCCTCTTCTTCTTACTCCTCCCTTTCTTTACTTCTATTAACAGTTACATTCTCCATGTTCATCTTTACCTCCTTCATTCCATCCCCCTTCATTTCTATCCTTTCTTTCTCTTCTTTTTTCCTTTTCCCTCGGGCTGTCCCCTTTACCCCCCTCCTCTTCTCCATCCTTTCCACTTCTCCCTTTTATTCCCAATCATTAGTTTACTTAATCCCACCCCATAATTTTCTTCTCCCTCTACCCATTTTTCTCCCATTCCTTATACTTCCTCACTTTTTCCTTTATACCCCCTACCTCCTTTTACTATCCTCCTTTTCTCCTTTCCCTTACTCATCCTCTTTTCTACCTTTCTTTCTTTCTTCATTTCCTTCATTCCCCTTACCTCCTTTACCCCTCCACCCCCTTTCGTTCCCTCTCCCTTTTACCTTCTTCCTTCTCGCCTTTTCCATTTCCTTCCTTTCCCTTCTGCTTCTTTTCCACCCCTATCTTCTTCCTTTATACCCTATTCATATTCACCCCCCTTTTGTTCCCCCTCTTTTTATTTCCCATTCTCCCCCATCTTTTCCTTTCCCTTCGTCTTTCATTCGCATTTACCACCTCTTCTTGTTTTTATTTCTTTCTTCATCTTCCTTTTCCTCTTCCCCCTTCCTTTCTCCCTTCTACTTCTCCCTCATTCCCCCTTCTTCACTCCTTCTTTTCCGCTTCCTCCTCTCTCCTTTCCTTTTCCCTTTTTTTATCCTTTCCCTCACCCTTTCTCCCCCCCTTCCTTTACCCCCTTTTCTTCCCCCCACCATACCCCACACTATTTCCCGCCCCCCTTTCTTATTTTTCCTCCTTCCTCCTTTTTTTCTCTTCCCTCTTCTTCTCTTCTTCTTTCCTCCTACTCCCTTTTCTTGCCTCCCCCCCCCCCTCATATTCTTCGTTCTTTTACTCCCTTCCATTTTACTTCTCTTTTACAAATTTTCCTTCCACCCCCCCTAGCATCTATCCTTTCTCTTATTCCACCTTGTTTCTTTCCGCCCCCGCCACCTTTTCCCATCGGTTCACTTCCCTTCCCTTTCCCATTACTTTCCCATAACTTCGTAAATCCCCACCAATTTCTCCCCCCCCTTTTAACCCCCAACTCTTCCCCCTCTATTCTGTTTTCACCACCCCATTCATACCATGCCCCCTCGCTTCCCACCCCCCATCTTTTTTTTCATTTTTCGCATACCTAACTTCATTTCATACACCACCCTTTTCTTTTTCACCTCTTTTCCCCTTTACTTCCCCCCTTCTACGTCTTTTCTTCTTCTAAACCCCCCTTCTTTGTCTGGTTTTTCCTCCCCTTTCTTTCGCGCCTCTCCTTTTTCTTTTTTCTCCTTTCTTTTTTACCTTCCCCGCATCCCCAACCTATTCATTAGCCACCCCCTTGCGCGTCTTTTCCCCTTTACTTCGCACCCCTTTTCCCCTACACCTTTCATTCAAATCAGTCTTCTTTATCTCCTTTATCATCCTTTTTTCTTTTCATTTTAAACCCCTTCCCCCACCCCTTACTTCGTTTCCCTTTTCCTCTTTCCCTTCAGCCCACCTTTCTCTTCCTGCCTTTTCCATTTCTTACTTCGTCTTTTTTTTTTTCTTCTTCCCTCCCCCCCCTTTCCTTGTTCACATTCTTGCCCGTCGTTCCCTCTTTTTTTCTTTCTTTCATTCTATCCCATTTCCTTTTCCCTCTTTTTCCTCTTTTCACATTTCTTTATCCTTTCTTCGTTCCCTCCCACCACCCTTTTTCCCACCCTTCTTCTTTATTCTTTTCCGAGGTTTCCCCCTTCACCCCCCTTCGGATCCCTTCCTTCTCATCCCTTCTCGATTTCTTCTTTCTTTCGCGTTCCTTCTTCTTCCATTTCCTTTCTATCCTTCGTTTTTTTCTCCTTTTTCCCACTTCGTCCTTTTTCTTCTTCTTTCCCTTTCCCGCTTTTCAGTTCTTTCTTTTCATCTTTTTTTTCCTTCTTTCTCCCTTCACTTTACTTCCATTCCAGTCCTTTTCCTTTTTTTCTCCTTTCCCCCTTACTTCACATTCCCTTTTCTTCTCATTCTGTTCTTCTTTTTCCTGTCCTTGTACCCCTTTCCCTTCTCTTTTTTCACATTTTTCCCCTTTTTCTTCCCCACTTACATTTCTCCCATCATCTTTCTTATCCTTCTTTCCATCACTTCAACCCTCCCCCCATTCATTCCGAGTCCCTCTTCCCCTTTCCTTTCCCTACCCCCTTTTTTCTTTTCCTTCCCCTATCTTCTTCAGATCCTTTCTTTCAGTTCCCCTTCTACTTCCTTCCCCCCACCCCCCCCCCGCTTCCCCCTTTCCTCTCCTTCTCCTTTATTTTTTCCTCCTTCCCTTACCACCCCCATTTTCCCTTCCCCTTCTCCCTTTTCATCGCTTTCGGTCCTCTTTCTGTACCCTTTCCTTCTTTTTTTTCTTCCCCTTCTTTTTTATTCAGCTCCTTCCTTCATTCCATAGTTCGAGTCTCGCCCCTTCACTTCCCTTTTTTCTCCTTTTTTTTTCACCCTTCTTTTCTCTACACCTTTTTATTTCATTCGCACTTATCTTTTCTTTTCTACCTTTTTTCCTTTTCCAATCCTTTATTCTACTTTCACCCCCTCCTTATCCACGTCTGATTCTTCCGCCCTTCCCCTTCTCCATTTCCCCTTCTTACCCCCTCATTTATTCTCCCCTTCTCCCCCTTTTCTTATGCCCCACTTCATTCCCCTAACCCCCCTTTATTCTCGAGGTTCGATTTTCTTTTTCCTTTCCCCTATTTCCATTCCCCCTTCTTACTCCTTCTTTTCCCACATTTTTCTTACCCCTTTTACTTCCCCTTCCGCCTTTTCCGCCATTTCCATGTCTCTTCTTTCTTTTCTTCTTTTTTTTCTTTTTCCCCTTTCCCTTCTTCTCCTTCCCCTTACGCATTTTTTTTCTCTTCCCCCCTTATCTACTTTCACCCTGCTCCCTTCTTCTTTCCCTTCCTTCCAATCGCCG